>PVIJ01001179.1:0-216022 GCA_004024925.1 Scalopus aquaticus | reverse complement strand
TTTTCATGTATCTGTTGGCCATTTGCTTTTCTTCTTTGGAGAAGTGCCTTTTGAGCTCTTCTGCCCATTTTTTGATTGGGTTATTGGCTTTGTTTTTGTTGAGTTGTGTGAGTTCCTTGTAAATTTTTGTTATCAGTCCTTTATCAGATGTATTGTGTGCAAAAATCTTTTCCCAGTTGGTAGGGTGTCTGTTAGTTTTTGATAGTGTCTCTTTTGCTGTACAGAAGCTTTTTATTTTGATGTAATCCCATCTGTTTATCTTGTCTTTCACTTCCTTCGCTTTGAGGGATGAGTCTTTCAAGATTTTGCTGAGATGTATGTTGTGTAGAGTTTTGCCTATATTTTCTTCTATACATTTTATGGTTTCAGGTCTTACATTCCAGGTCCTTTATCCATTTTGAGTTGACTTTTGTGCAGGGTGTGAGGTAGTAGTCTAGCTTCATTTTTTGATGCTAAATCCTACATGTTTATTCACATAATCTATAATTTCATAACTATAGGAGGATGAAATTCAGGATTTAAAGTCTCAAGTAAAAAATTTTGAAGAAGATTGTATGAGACAGCAGCGAACAATTAATTTGCAACAATCTCAAGCAGAAAAATATAAAACTCTTTTTGAAGAAGCAATCAAAAAGTGTGATGGATTACAGCAAGAGCTGTCTTCAGTAGAAAGGGTAATAATTTTGCTATTTTTCCTAACCTAATGCCAAAGTACACTACAACATTGAAGTTACATGATTGTATAGACATCACTTTTGGTTATTCAGTTATTTTGTTAGTATTTGCTAGATATTTGATTGTATTTAGTATGTTAGCATTTGCTAGTAATTGCTCTCCATATGTAGGAGAACACTTTTTTTAACAGCTGTATTGAGATTGACACACAATATATCTGACTCTTTTAAAGCTTACAATTTTGTAACTTTTCACTTACTCAGAGTTGTGCAGCTATCACAGAACATTTTTATCATCCCCAAAAGACACCCCATACTCTTTAGCCACCAGAAGCTAAACCTTCTTCCTCAATCTCCTCCAGCCTTAGGCAACTGCTAATCTGTTCCCTATTTTAATAAATATGCCTATTCTGGACATTTTCATATGCCTAGAATCATACAATATCTAGCATTTTGTGACTGACATATTTTGCTTAACATAATTTCTTCAAGGTTTATGCACATTGTAGTACATATTAACACTTTATTCCTTCTTACAGAATAATAGTCCTTTATGTGGGTATAACATGTTATTTATCGGGCCTCCCTGGTGGTGCAGTGGTTAAGCGCTGTGCTGTGGAGCTGTCGGCAGTGGTGATGAGAGTTCGAAGCCAGGCTGGGGAGATTCCCACATGGCGCAGCAGACCTCTCTTGTCTCCCCCGCTGCTCCCCTCAGCAGTGCCTTTCCTTCAATCTGCCTATTCTGCTCTCCACTCTGTTTCTGGTGAACCTTCTCGCCTCCCCATGCCTCTGGCCTGTACCCCAGCTTAAATAAATAAATCTTTAAAAAAAAAATTCTTAAACAGATAAATGTTTTTGGTTTTTTTAATCAGTTGATGAATATTTGGGTTGTTTCTACATTTTTGGCTGTTTTGCATAATGCTGCTATGAACACAACTTTTTGTGTGGATATGTCTTCATTTTTCTTGGGTGTGTATCTAGGAGTGGAATTGCTGGTAACCTTATATTTAACCCTTTGAGGGACTGCTGACTATTTTCCATCATTTGAGATTCTTTTATGCTGTAGCCTGTTCCTTTTTATTGCTGAGTAGTGGAACATTGTAGGAGTGTACCACATTTGTCTACATATATGAAAATAAAAATTATAGTATCTAATAGCCTAAGCCAGTGCAGTCCATTACAGTAGCCACTCACCATGTGTGTTTAATTCAAATAGTGACTTGCTCTAAGTGTGAAATAAACATCAGATTTTGAATACTTAATACAAAAAAGAATAAAGAAGGTAAACTCAGTAGCTTAACATTGGTTACATGCAGAAATTATAATATTTTTGATATATTGGGATAAGGGAATAATAGTATATCATCACCAACACTTGATATTGTCAATCAATTTAATTTTAGTTATGCTAGAGGCATAAGTATAGTCTCTCATTATAGTTCAGTTTGTATTTCCTTTGTAGCTGTTGATCTTTGAACATTTTTCATATGCTTATTGGCCATTTAGATAAATTCTTTTGTGGTGATGTGTCTGTACAAACCTTTTGTCCATTGAAAAAAATACTGTAGTAAAGAGTTTTTCTTATGTTTTCTTATGTAATTCCTTTGCTAGAAGAATACGTATTGTGAATAGTTTTTCCCAGTCTGATGTGATTTTATTTTGTTCAGTGTCTTTCAAGAAGAAGCAATTTTTATTTTTTGAAATTTATTTTATTGCAGTAATACTGTTTTACAAGCTATTTTTAATTTTGCTGATTTCATATATACATAATGAATATTGCTTTTTTTCATCCTTTACAAGAAATCTTTGCCCACCCCAAGGTGCTCTTGAGGATTTTCTCCTATCTTTTCTTAAAGAAGTTTTATGGCTTTGGCTTTTATGTATATATATTATCTATAAAAAGATTTATGATTTATTTCAAGTTAATTCTATATATGGCATGAGGATAGGATCAATTTCATCTTTTTTTTCCCCCATATAGTTTATCAGCATTTATTGAAAATATGATTCTCCACTTAAGTACCACATCATCTATGTAGAAAATGAATGGACTCTATGTGGATCTTTTTCCGGACTCTGTTCTGTTAAATTGATGTTTGACAGAGTTTGTTAAAACCATGCAGATTGGAGACTTTTGGGGAAGATTTTAATTATCAATTCAATTTATTTAGTACATATAAGTCTTTTTAATTTTCTGTTCTTAGATTAGATTTCCTATGTTTAGCAGCAATGTCATAGTGACTACTGTAATCCTTAATAAAACTCAGTTGAACGCAAACACCCTACTAAAACTCTCTTAGACATCCTGTGTCATACTTAACAAAATCCAGATTCCTAGGCAGTGCTTACAAAATCACCTAAGCTCAACCTGCCTGTTCACCCTTTCTCAAGCTCTGACACTGTGCCTATGTCACTCAGCAGAAACCACTCCGGCCACCTAGGTAATCTTTTAATGTGCTAAAAAGATTTCTGTACCTGTTTCTTTTTTTTATTCTTTTCCATTTTTATTAATTTAATATATATATTTTACATCATTATTCCTTTTTGTACAATGCATGCTTTCTCCTCTCAGGTGTAGTCCCCTTAAAATTCCCACCACCAGTTCAGCTCTGCACCATCACCATAGTCCCTTGTGTTCTTCCCTCCCCCGTTTTGATCCCTCTCCTTCCCCTGCAGTGTCTCTGATTAATAGTTGCCTGTTAATTTTGTTTTTTAACTTATTATAATTATTTTTTCTCCTGGTCCCTTATTTGGTTCCCCTATATTCCGCCTATAAGTGAAACCATCCCATATTTTTCCTTTTCCTGCTACCTTATTTCACTGAGCATAATCCCTTCCAGCTCCATGCATGTTGCTGCGAATGGCATGAGTTTATCTTTTTTGATTGCTGAATAGTATTCCATTTTTTATGTATGCCACATCTTGATCCAGTCATCAATTTTTGGGCACTTGGGATGTTTCCATATCCTATCTATTCTAAATAATGCTGCAGTAAACATAGAGGTGCAGGTATCCTTTTGAATTAATGTTTTTGTGTCCTTTGGGTAGACTCCTAAGAGTGGAATTGCTGGGTCATATGAAAACTCCATTTTTAGTAGCTTGAGGAAACTCCACACAGCTTTCCATTGTGGTTGGACCCGTTTGCATCCCTACCAGCAGTTCCATTTTCTCCATGTCCTCATGAACATTTGTTGTTGCCAGCTTTTTTTAATATTTGCATTCTTGCTATTTTAAGGGGGTATCTCACTGTGGTTTTGATTTATATTTCCCTGATTACAAGTGATGTTGAACATTTTTTCATATACCTGTTGGACATTTGCATTTCCTCTTTGGAGAAGTGTCGTTTTAACTCTTCTGCCCATTTATTGACTGGATTGTTTACTTTGTTTTGTCTTCATTGTGCCTTCAGTCTGTAATTCTTTCCTCCAGATCATTAAATGAATCATCTTATATGGAAATCTTTCACTAACTTTATTATCTTAAATTATTATACCCTTCACTGTTGCTGTTTCCTTACTTTTATTTTGGTTCATAGCCCTATCACTACCAGATATTATCTGTGTGTGTATGCATATATGTGTGTGTGCTTATCATCTGTCTTGTCCACTAGAATGCAAGTTTTGTGAGGAGGAATTTTTGTGTGCCCATCGTGTAGAATAGTATCTGGCACATAGTAGTGCTCAAATGTGGTGATTAGGTAAAACCTATTGGGTATAGTTAGCCTTACTTCCAACTTCAGGTATGGAAACTGAGTCTGTCACAGCTGACAGGTTTTCCTATTACAAGTCTATTGGTTTTTGTATCTTAGCCATTTGATTTTAGAACTTTATCTCATCATTTATTTGTCCCATCTGATTTTTCCGCATTTGAATTCTGTGGCAATTTGTTTTACTCCATTTTGTCTTATGCTGTGTCTGCTGATAGTTCTCTCTCCTCTTGTCCTCTTTTCCAGTGCCTTATGAATACTTAAAAATTTATTAGAGAATCGCAATTTCTTCTTGGATCTCATGCATGGCATTTGAGTTTCAAAGTTAGACTTGATTTACTTTCAGTTGTTCAGCTTTTAATTTTAAAATTAATGCAACAGTTAGGGCTTGAGATTTTTCATGGTTTTTTTTCTCTAGGAACATGTAAATTACTTAATTTTTTGGTAAGCATAGATTTTCTTTATTGACTACTTTCAAGATACAAGCTCTTGTAACAATATTGGTGTCTTATCTGCACTTTGCAAAGAGTGCTTGAGTGTGTTTGAAAACAAATGTTTTCAAGATTTTGATATGTGTTCACTTTTTTTTTTTTTAAAGATTTATTTTTGCATACAAGCTGGAGTATAGGCCAGAAGCGTGGGGTGGCGAGAGGGTTCACCAGAGACAGAGTGGGAAGCAGAACAGGCAGATGGACAGAAATACACTGCTGAGGGGAGCAGCGAGCAAGGCAGGAGAGGTCTGCTGCGCCATGTGGGAATCTCCCTGGCTGGGCATCGAACTCGCGTCGCCGCTACTGATAGCTCCACAGTGCAGTGCTTAACCGCTGCGCCACCAGGGAGGCTTTCTTTAATGAATTTACTCGTGTAGCAAAACTATTTCCTACTTCACTATTTTTCTCTTTCACTTCTCTTAAAAAGGGTGCACATCTCTCAAGGGGACAGGAGAGATTCAAGTATACTCAAGGAAGGTGCAGAATAGATGCAGAAGTGGGTGTCATTATGTGGTATAAAGTAGGTTACAAAGTCATCAGCAAGAAAGAGAAAGGCAAAGATATATTTCCTTCTTATGAGAGGAAGCTGAAATGAGGCAGCAAGAATTGTAGACTTAGTAGCTAATGAGAATCTTTGCCTTTTCCATGTGAGCAGTGAGAGAAATCAGGCTTGATCTTAGTGTAGCTACCACCCACAAAGCTGTGAAGAAGGCTGGTTATAGCAGATGGTATCCATACACAGTTTGATTTGTTTAGAAGCCTACATAAAGAGCAGCATGTGTTTTGTTTTGTTTTGTTTTGCCCTTAATTACTCAGAGCCAGGGAGATCAGTTTTCAAATAAAACAGTGATACAGCCAGGAGAAAAAATTGTAAAAGAAGAAAACAGACAACTGTATTTTTAACTATATCATTTCAATTCCATGTAATTTATTCTGTGTGTATTAGGCATTATGGGGGATGCAAAGAAGAGTGAGTTAAGTATTACAAAATAAATGCAGTTCAGTAAATGTCATTAGTGCCTCTTCTATGTCACTAAAACACTTTGAATATAGAGCTTATTGTGGGGAGGAGGGAGTGAAGCCATGGATAGTTTCAGTTCCACACTACTGTGATATATGTATTTCAAGATGCTTTTAAAGTTCTGTGGAAAGAGTTCTTGATCTGACCTGGGAGGATGAGGAAAGGTTTCTTGTAGGATCCTCAAGTGTAAAATTCTCACATGTATCCTGAATGGGATCTTAAGAATGGTAGGTGCTACCCAGGTTAAAAAGAGGAATAGGGAGGGATCGAGGCAAAAGGAGAGCATGAGCAAAGGCTTGGGGGCAAAAGAGGTTCAAGTACTGTTGATCTAGCTGAAGTACACATCTTTACCAGGACTGTGATTACAGTGGAGTTCACCCTTTTTGTTCGTTTCCTCAGTGTGGCCTGTAGACTCCTGTAGCAGCATCTTATTTGCAGAAATTCAGGTGGATACCCATCCCGAGATGTGGAAAATAGTTTTGTTTGTGCTTAAAATGGGGGTTTTTCCTTAAGGCTAAATAAAGTAGAATGATCTGTATCTAAATAAGTATTTTCTTAAATGATAGACTTTGTCAGGTTTATGTGAAAACAGTACTTATGAGCATTGTGTTTTACATTGGCATTTTGGGAAGTTCCCAAAGGAATAAATACAGCTATGAAGAAGTGCCTATAAAATAAACACAGCAGACATGTATGTTGTATCTTAGGGTCAATAAAAAGAAAAAAAACCCAAAGAAAAAGTGATGTTGAAAGCCTAATTTGTTACTACATATTTAAGGATATATTTTCCTCATCCCAATTCATGGTAAGAATTCCCTGAGACCTCAATGTTCAGCTTCTCACTGTGTTTTTGTGGGTGTGGGGGTGTGTGTAAAATGAGAGAGAAAGGAAGGAATGTGTAAATATGAAATGTTGCAAAATTAAACTTATAATACATTTATAAATGTTTCATATACCTCTTTACTGTACAGGAATTAGAAAATAAAAGAAGATTACAAAAACAGGCTGCCACTTGTCAAAGTGCTACAGAAGTTCGCTTGAATAGAGCTCTAGAAGAAGCAGAAAAATATAAATTGGAGTTAAGTAAATTAAGGCAAAATAACAAGGTATGGAAAAATGTAATAATTTTGGTAGTGATCACCTTTGGTTACTTCCTCTTTGATGCAAGAGTCCAAAACAATAATTTAAAATTTTTAATTTTGATGTTACAATAAACACTTCTTCTTTCAGAAGATATACAGTCATCAATTTGTACATTTTTAATGCTAGGATTAGATTGCTTGGGCTAGTGCCATAATTGGGTGACAGTACAGCTCTTTGGAGGATTCATTGCTTTTATCATCCAACAAATCCTCTTCTGTGCTATGGTAGAGAAAAGTTTCCTCTGTCTCACATCTGTTACATCCTCCGCTAGGCCTCGATTTCCTAATGTATAATCATGGAAGGGGCTATCTTAAGAGTATAGTTTTCAAACTTGAGCTCATGCGGGAATCAACCGGAGGGTTTGTCAGAACAGATGGCTGGGCCCCACTCCCCGAGTTTCTGACTCAGTAGGTCTGTCATGAGAGAGTTTTAACAAGTTCCCAGCTGATGGTAATGCTGCTGTTTCTGCGAGGACATTTGGATAACCTCTGTTAGAGCTCTGGTAAGGACCATCAGTGTATCCCCAGTATCTGACCAATGTCTGGCAAGGATTAGCACTCAATCCTGTCAAAAAAACGAAGCTCCGGTAGTGATGTGTATGAATTTTTGTACAATTTTTAAATATTGGCTATCAGCTTTTGGCTCTGTGTCAATCTGAAAGCGATGCTTCTTTGGAATCTTTCCTTTAGGATAATATTTGACAATTTAACACACCTTAGATGATAAAATTAGGAGTTACCCTTGTTACATACACAGATGATATCTTTTGGATTAAATTAGTAACACTTAATGGGATATAAAACTGATCTGATCTTGATAAGTCCCTCAACATGTTTAACAGAAGCAAACATGTTACAGCTACTACACAGATACTTTCTGTGAGATAGTTAATATTTTCAGACTTTGTTCATGTTTAAGAGACACCAGTGATGGGGATTTATTAATAGATTTCTAATAGAAGCAGTTAAACAAGTTAGGTCTTGCAACAGGAACTTTGTTGCGGCTTTGCAGCAGGAACACGATGAAGGACAGCAGTCGTGGAACAGCTTTGCAAGGCAAGACTCTGCTACTTGAACACAAGTTCTTGTGCCATTTATTGAAAGCATGTAGGCTAGTGAGAGCTGATCATGTGACAATGGTATGAAGCATAAGGTCCAGAGGGTGGGATAGGAATGGGGGACAAAGTTTTACAAGGGACAGAGAAGGGGACATCGTGACCATATGTCAAGAGACATTTTCGTCAGCAAAGTATGATGTTATCACAGGCAGAGTTATCCCGAGGCCACCATGGAGACGTCACGTAATCGGGTCAACAGTGACCTACGCGGTCCCCAGCCTGCCTTGTGATATGGGCCATACTCCTCAGGTAGTCAGTGAATGCTCTGCTGTGCTTTGCAGATAGCAAATAGGTCACAGCTGCCCATGAGTGGCCAGCTAGTGGCCATCTCCTAGGAACCCACAGTTAGGAACTCTTCTTTACATCTTTACTTGTCCGTTATTAGCTGTAAATAGAGAATGTACCAATTTGGTACATTCTAAAGGCATTTTGAAGACAATAAAATGGAACAGCCATGTATGTGTCAGGATTTGCTGATTCTGGTTGTAAATTTAGTTCCATACACATTAAAGAAGTGGAAAGAAAAACTTTTTATGATGACACACAATTCTAATTCTAGTGAGCCATTCTGTAAATTCAAGTAACAGGGACTTGGTATGTGAATAATTTAGTTCAAGACCATTAATAGTGTTATAAAACTACTTAGAAGTGTTCTTAAGCAAACTTCTTAGTCCAAGTCTACATTATGATTGATTTAAACAGTGAGATAACATTTTGTGTCTTTATAAACCCACTGTTTGCTATCAAGTAGACATTTTGAGATCAGAATTTTTAAATGTAACTTAGTTTCTGAAAAAACAAGTGTCTTAAGTTTGATTATTTCAACTATTTTGCCTTATTTCTAACTTTTATCTTTGATGTTTCTGGGCTATAAATTAAGTTTTTGCTTAGAGTCTAATCTGTATGTGAATTTCTCTTTTGTGAGTAGGTATATTTTTCAATTTTAGTTCTCTGTACATTGCTTCTCATTCTGATTAGACATAATGATTGTTAGGCAGATAATTAAAATTATTCATGTCTATATGTTTAAGAAATTATAAGGTTCCCATGCAATAGCACAAATTGTCTCAATAGTCATTAAAAAATTAACCCCCCATTGTGAATGGCCATTGCTATTTATTTTTTTAAAGATATATTTACCTATGCACACAAGAGCTGGGGTGCAGGCCAGAGGTATGGGGAGGAGGGTGAGAGGATCCACCAGAGAAAGAGAGGGGAGCAGAACAGGCAGATCTACTGAAATAGATCTACTGCTGAGGGGAGCAGCAAGTGATGGGGAGAGGTCCGCTGTGCCATGTGGGTTAGCTTCCAGGCCAGGGATCAAACTCGGGCTGCAGTGGCTGCCAACAGCCTTATAGCACTGAGACTCAACCCCCTGCACCACCAAGAAGGCCCACCATTGCTATTTTGTCATAAATTAAACATTGCTGTGTACATTGAATATATTTCTGGGATGTCAGTTCTCTTCCATTGATCCATGTTTGTAATTTTATGCCACTACCATATTGTTGTAATTACTGTTGCTTTATAGTGTAATATCAGGTGACATGATGCCTCTACCTCTCTACTTTCTTCTCAGATTGCTTTTGGTATATGAAGCCTTTCATGGTGTCATTAATTTTAATTTTTTCATTCAGGTTATTTGAAGGATATAATTGGTATTTTGATGTTAATTGCATTAAATTTATGTATTTCTTCAGGTAGTCATTTTGGTTATATTTGTTCTCCCCAACCATGACCATGCAAGGAATGTCTTTCTATCTCCTTACGTCATGATCTAACTGCTTCAATATGTCTTGTAGTTCTCATTCTATAGGTTTTTCATGTCTTTGGTTAATTCTGAGATACTTGATTATTCTTGAAACAATTCTGAATTCTTTTTTAAATTTCTTCCCATTGTGTATAAAAATGTAATCGATTTTTTAATCTGCCACTTTGCGGTGTTCATTATTTTAATGGATTTTAGGTGGAGTCTTTAGGGGATTTTATATATATCACCTGAGTATATTGATCATTTCACCACTTCTATTCTGATTTGGAGTCTTTTATTTCCTGTTGTCTGATTGTGCTAGCTAAAACTTTTAATTTTTTTTAAAAGATTTATCTATGCATACAAACTGGGGTACAAGCCAGAGGCGTGGGGCGGCGAGAGGGTTCACCAGAGACAGAGTGGGGAGCAGAACAGGCAGAGTGGTGGAAATACACTGCTGAGGGGAGCAGCAGGCGAGGCAGGAGAGGTCTGCCACGCCATGTGGGAATCTCCCCGGCCAGGCGTCAAACTCGTGTGGCAGCTGCTGACAGCTCCACAGTGCAGCGCTTAAACGCTGCACCACCAGAGAGGCTCTAAAACTTCTAATATTAAGCTAAGTAGAAGTTATGACAGCATTTTGTCATGTTCATGATCTTAAGGGAAAAGCTCTGTTGTTCATTACTAAACATCATATTGGCCAGTGGTTGGTAATATATGGCCTTTGTTATATTGAGGTGTGTTCTTTCTGTTCCCATCTTGTTTAGTTTTTAATCATACATGGGTGGTGAATGTTATCAGTTGCTTTCTTTGCGTCTATCATTATATGGTTTTATCTTCCTTTTTGGTTTTTATCTTGATAAAGTGTATTACATTTATTGATCACATATATTAAACAATCCTTACATCCTTGGATAAATCCCACTAGGTCATGATATATGATCTTTGTGATACATTGTTGAGTTTGATTTGAAAATTTTTGTATGAACAATCATCAAGGATGTTAGTCTGGAATTTTCTCGTGTTGTCTTTATTGGTTTCAGTATGAAGGTAATGTTGGTACTGTAAAATGTATTAGAGTGTTTCCTTTTACTGGAGTTTTAGAAATAATTTAAGCAAGATGGGCATAAAATCTTTTTTAAAGGTTTAATAGAATTTGTTAAGCTGTCTGGCACTGGGCTTTTCCTTTAGGGGAGATTTCTAATTAATTTCCATACTTGTGACTGGTTTATTCCACTATTGTTTCTTCCTGGTTCAGTGTTGGTAAATTATGCTCAGCTAGAAATGGATCCATTTCTTTGGTGTTTTTTAATTTATTGGTATATAAATGCTTATAATAATCTGATAACCCATTGTATTTCTGTGCCATTTGTGATAAATCTTTCATTTCTACTTCTTATTGTTTTCAATACTATTTTTTTTTTTTTTTGCACAAGTGGAGGTTTGTCAACTTTATCTTAAAAGAGTGAACTCTTGGTTTCCTTGATCTTTTATACAGTGGTTCTGGTGTCTTTTATTTTCACTCTTGTTTTTATTTCCTTCTTTTTTACTAATTTTTGGTCTTGTCTCGTGTTCTTTTTCAATTTGCTTTAGGTGTGCTATTAAAATGTTTTGAGATTTTTCTTGCTTAATGTGGGGCGGTATTTGAATTCTCTCCCCTCTTAAGATTGCTTTTGTTGCATTCTAAAGAGATTCTGATAGCTTGTATTCTTGTTTTCTTCAGTCTTGGAGTGTTTTTTTATTTGTTTTAATTTCTTTATTCCAGATGCTATTAAATGACATATTGTTTACTCCCCATGTATTTATGGCTTTTCCTTTTATTTTTTTTAATAGTTGATTTCTACCTTTATGGATTTAGGGTCAGAAAAATTACTTGTTATGAGTACAATTTGTCTTTGTAGTTTTATTCATAGTTGTCAGGTCCCAACATAACAGTCTGTTCTTGAAATACTGTTGTTAGTGCTTTTGAAAGAAAAATGTGTTCATAGGTGTTTTTAGATGATGTGTTCTATAAATATGTTAAATGCATTTGGTTTATCTCCTCATTTAAGGCTAGTGTTTCCTTATTTACTCCGTCTTGTTGATATGGCATACTTGGTATACTAATTTCTCTTAGCATTACTGTGTGTCAGTATCTATTTCTTTCAGTAATTGTCTTATGTCCTTTGTCCATTTTTAAAACTGGGTGTTTGCATTACTGATTTGTAGCTTTTCATTTTCTAGATATTAACTCCGTATATAGATATCTAATTTGCAAATGTTTTCTCTCATTATGTAGGTTATCTTTTCATGCAGTTGATTTGATTTGATACATGCAATGCAATTTTTTCTTTCTTATATGTAGTCCTGTTTCCTGTGCTTTTGGTGTTAAATCCAGGACATTATAACCAAACGAAACATCAATAATCATTTTTTCTGTTTTCTTCTAATGGTTTTATATTTTTAGGTCTCATATTTAAGTCTTTGACTAACTTTGAATTCATTTTGTGTATGGAAAGAGAAGAGTACAGCTTCATTTATTGGCAAGCAGATACAGTTTCCTAGTGCGATTTGTTAAAGCGGTTATACTTTCCTACTGAATAGTCTTAGCATCCTTGTCAAAAATTTTTACCTTAATGGGCGAGGAAGTGGAGAAAGAGGAATCCCTATACATTGCTTATGGGAATGTGAATTGGTGTAACAATTATGGAAAGTGGTCTGGAGCTTTTTAAAATACTAAAAATGGAAATACCATTTGATCCAGCAAGGCCCCTTCCTGGATATCTAGCTGAAAAATATGAAGCCATCAGCTCAAGAATCATATGCTCCATAATGTTTATTGTGGCACTGTTTACACAGCTATATTATGGAAGCAATCTAAGTGCCCACAAAGGTGATTGGATAAAGATGTAGTGTGCGTGTCTGTGTGTGTATAGTGGAGTGCTATTCAGCTGTAAGTACAGATGAAAATTTGCCATTTGTAGCAAAATGTAAGAAATTTGAGGGATTATGCAAAGAAAACTTCACCAGAATGATAAAGACAAATATTGGATGTTCTCACATACATGGGTGATATCAGGAAACAACGTAGATAAGCGACAAGGCAAAACACAAACTAGTGTACATTAATTACTGAGGTTACCAGAGGGGAAGAGGTGGGGGATGGGAAAAAGAGTGAAGGGTAGTATATGGGGTAGTGGTGTGCGTATTTTGTTTATGCTCTTGTTTTCTTCAACGAAAACTTTTTTTTTTTATTTTATGCATACAAGCTGGGGTACAGGCCAGAGGTGTGGGGCGGTGAGAGGATTCACCAGAGACAGAGTGGGGAGAAGAACAGGCAGAAATACACTGTTTGGCGGAAATACACTGCTGAGGGGAGCAGCAGACGAGGCAGCAGAGGTCTGCCACGCCATGTGGGTATCTCCCCAGCTGGGCTTCAAACTCACGTCGCCACTGCCAACAACTCCACAGCGCTGCGCTTTAACCCTCTGTGCCACTGGGGAGGACCCAAAGAAAAAATTTTGACCTTAAATGTTAGAATTTTTTCTGGGTGCTGTTTGTCCACATATTTCATTATGCTAGCACCACACTTGCTTAATTACTCTAGCTTTGAAATAAGTTTTGAAATCAGAAACTGAGACTTCCAACTTTCACTTTTTTTCAAGAATGCTTAGCTATTTTGGTTCCTTAAGATTCCATATTAATATGAATATGACTCATTCTATAACTACCACCATTGGAGTTTTGACAGATTCTTCTGAATCAGTAGTTATCTTTGGGTAGTGTTTACATTTAAAAATACTAAGTGTTTCAGTCTACAAATAGAATTTCATTTGCGTCTGAGCAGTGTTTTGAAGTTTTCATTATATAACTTAAACTTCCTTGGTTATGATTATTCCTACTGTTTTGCTCTTTTTGATAGTATTCTACATGGAATTGTTTTCTGAGTTTTGTAAATGTGGATTATTGTTAGTACATAGAAACAATTGATTTTTGTGTTGATTCTTTATCCTGCAACTTTCACAAATTATTTCTGACAACTTTCTTGAGGAATCTACATTTTCTCTATATCTCTGTCATCTTTGAACAGATATTTCACCCTTTCCAATTTGGTTGCCATTTATTTTTCTTTCTGGCTTCCATCACCAGGACTCCCAGTACTGTGGCGTATGAAAGTGGCAAAAGCAGCATCCTTGTCTTGTTCCTAATAATAGAGGGATAGCTTTCAGTTTTCACCATTGAGTGTAATGTTAACTTTGGGCTTTTCATACACAGCACGTATTATTTTAAAAAATATTTTTATTGTTATTGTCTTTTACATTGTGTATTCCCTATAGGTTTCCCACCACCTATTCACCCGTGAACCGTTACCATAGTCCTTTGTGCTCTTTCCTCCCCCATTTTGAACCCTTATTCTCGCCCTTCCTTGCTGAATGTCTCTCTCTTATTTGGTTCCCCTATATTCCTGCTATGAGAGAAACCATTCAATATTTTTCTTTTTCCTTCTGACTTATTTCGCTGAGCATGATCCCTTCTAGCTCCATCCATGTTGCTGCGAATTGCATGTGTTTATCTTTTTTGAATGCTGAACAGTATTCCATTGTGTATATGTACCACATCTTCTTGATCCAGTCATCTATTTTGGGCATCTGGGTTGTTTCCATGTCTTAGCTATTGTTAACAGTCACAGCATATATTATTTTGAAGTAGTATTCTCCTGTTCCTTGTTTTTATTACGAACATGTGTTGAATCTTATCCAGTGCTTTTTTGGTTATCAATTGAGATAGTCAGGTGTTTTTTTTCCCTTCACTTTGTTAATGTGAAATATTACACTGATGTTCATATGATGAGTCAGCCTTACATTCCAGAAATAAATCCCACTTGGACATTGTGTATGACCCTTTCATGTACTGTGGAATTCAGTGATTTTTTTTGAGAGTCTTTGCATTAATATTTGTCAAGGACAGCATTTTATAGTTTTATTGTCTCTATCTGGCTTCAGTATCAAGCTAATGCTGGTTTTGTGGAGTGATTTGGGTTTTTGTTTTTAAATTATTTTCTTACATCATTAATTTTTGGACAGTTTATTTCTTTCCTGAAGTGTATTCCCTATAGTTATCCCATCACTGTAGAGCACCCATGATCCATCCCCACAGTCCCTTGTGCTCTCTGCTGCCCCCCCTTGCTGTGTACGCCTCAGATCTGCAGACAGCTTGCAAAGCTTTTTCTGACCCTTGATTCAGTCTCTATATCCCTCATGTAAGTGAAATCATGTCTTTATCTTTTTTTCCTTCTGACTTACTTCACTTTGCATAATCCCTACCAGCTTCATCCATGTTGCCACAATGGCATGAGTTTATCTGTTTTGACTGCTACGTAGCAGTGTGTGTGTGTGTGTGTGTGTGTGTGTGTGTAGTGATTTTGATTTTGGAAGAATTTGGTCTTCAATTTTTGGGAAGAATTTGAGGATGATTGGTGTTAATTCTTAAATGTTTGGCAGAATTCACCCATAAAGCCACCTGTCCCTGGCCTTTTCTTTGTTGGGAGATTTAGTATTCCTTTAAATGGCTGTTCTTTCATTTAAAATTTTATTAAAATTAGTTGTAGTGGCCCTGCTTTTGACATTATTTGAATGTTTACTTTTCTTAGTTTAGGTAAATGGTTGTTAATGTTGTTAAATTCTCAGATATTTGTGGATTTTCCAGTTTCCTTCTATTACTGATTTCTGGTTCCATTCCACTGTGAATAGGAAAGATATTTTATATAATTTTCAGTCTTTTTAAACTTAATAAAACTTTTTGTCATCCAACACAGGATCTATTCTGGAGAATGTGCCTTGTACACTTGAGAAATGTGTATTCTGGTATTGTAGGGTGAAATGTTCTGTGCCTTTTCAATGCAATTGACTATAGGGTTTTTCAAGTTCTGATACTGTCTTGTTTTAACCATTTAAATCAGCTATTGAGGTCTACTCTTACTGTTTAGCCATCTATTTCACCCCCCAATTTTGTCAGTGTTTGCTTTATTACAATCATGTGTGGCTTAATAATGGAGAAATCCTAAAAATACCTTTTGATTTCATCATGCAAATATCATGGACTGCAGTTATACAAACTTAAATGGTATAACCTACTAAACCCTTAGGCTATATGGTATATAACTCATAGGGCCCACTGTTGTATGTGTTGTTTACCATTGAAATATTAAATACTGTTAAGCAACACTTGACTGTATTTAGGAGCCCTGCTGTTTGCTGCATATTCACCAGGGAGAAGTGACCCTTTTATTAAAGAGTGCCCTTATTTGTGTCTTGTAACTTTTTTACTTAAAGTCTATTTTGCCTGATATTACCATCCCTATTCTCTTTTGGCTACTATTTGCATGGAATACCTGTTTCCATCCTTCCATTTTCGATCTACATGTCTTTAGATATGCTTTTTACAATTTATTTTATAATTGGATTCTGTGCTCTTCCAATCTATGATGACTTTAATTCATTTACTTTCAAAGTTATTCCTGATAAGGAATTCCTGCTGCCACTCTGTTTCCTAAGGCTGTCAGCCCTGCTTCTTCTCAGGGCCTCAGATGTTCTATTTAATTCCTCTGCCCCCTGAACTCCCATGGTTCTGCAGAGCCTCTGCAGCTCCCATGTATGTGTCCCACTACTTTCAGCAGTCTCCAGCCTGATATCCAACTGCCACCATTCCCCTGAGGCTGAGTCAGACAGAAGCCGGCCTTAAGGTAGCTCCAGACAAGCCGGAGGTCACAAGCAAGCTTCCCTTTTTTCTTTCCACCTCAAGGGAGAGGCCATGAATGAAAAGCTTCATTCCACTGTGCCCAGGAGGGTGATGGGAAAGGGTGAGCATAAATGCCATGAAATTTCCTACCATTTTGAATGTAAATTATTTTGGTCAGGTGTTGCCTGGTTGATGCTGTTTACTTTTAGTGTTCTCATAAAGCTACATTGGTCTGTATATTGTATAGTGTTTCCAGTGGTGTTCCTTGGGGAACACCGGCCCAAAGCATCCTAATCTATCTTGTGGATGTCAGGCTCTAAAGCAGCTTATATTTATGTAAACCCATAAATATAACACAAAATATATAGATTCAGATTTCCTTTTGGACTTTAACATTTAGCAAATAAAAATCTGTGTTGAAAACTTACTAACCTGTCTTAAAAATCACTGATTTTTTTTGTGTCACTAAAACTTTGATATCTACAAAAACTTTATAGTGATATTAAGATTGCAGCATTCAAGCAAATTTTTCCTTTGCACAGGATATTGCAAATGAAGAACATAAAAAAATTGAAGCATTAAAATCAGAAAACAAGAAGCTAGAAAAACAAAAAGGAGAATTAATGATAGGATTCAAGAAACAATTAAAATTAATTGATGTTTTAAAAAGGCAGAAGGTGAGTCGAAATAAAACAAAATTGAAAGAAACCATATATGGATATTTAGTATTTCTACTTTAGGTATGCTTAAGATTTGTCATGTGTATATGAGTAATGTGGAAAATAGAACCGGTAAACAAAGTATCGTATGCAAGAATTTATTTTAGAGGATTGGTTTGCCTTTTGAAATCTTGAGAGAAACAGATTCCAAAACATTTAAGTTCCCTTTTTGATGCATAGATCACCTGATGGTAAGAACAGAAGTTGGTGGCTCTGCCACTTTCCAGTGGTTATTACAGCATCACTGGATTATTCTCTCAATAGTAGGTTGGTTCAATACTATCACTAGACAAATAGTTTTATATAGGTTGATCTATAAGTATATTTACCACTTCAGATATGGTTCTTGCAGCTAAGAGAGTATACCTTCTTACAACAGTGCTAACAATAGAATGCATCTTTACAAATTTCCTATGTTTTCACTTAATACTAAATTAGAAACACTGATTTTTTTTTTAAACAGATGCATATTGAAGCTGCCAAGATGCTGTCTTTCACAGAAGAGGAATTTATGAAGGCACTTGAATGGGGAAATTCATAAGTGAGCTACTTGGTAACTTTGATAATGAAACTCAAATAATTCCTTGTTAGGACTTGAAGCATATAAAATTGACAGTTTATAGAAAAAGGAATTTTCTAAAATACTTTCAACTTTTGACTCTACTGTCCTTATGACCTATTAGCCCCCTTTCAGCTGCACTTGAATAGTAAATATTTTGTTATGCACTATTAGGTAATAAAGGACTTTGAATTTACTTTTCTTTTTTATAATATACAGAAAAAGAAATTTTAAATCCAAATTCTAAATATTTATTTCCTTGGCCAAATCAGTGAAGAACATACACAGAACTGTAGCCCAAAGTGAAGTGTCCTGTTAATCAAGGTAAATATGCTGTCTTGAGGATGCAGAAAAACTTCTGGACAGTAGGTGAGTGTGAGGAAGTTAGACTCCTGAAGGTTTTGGCCTATATTTTATGTACATGACATAGCGTAATCGGGTGGATGTAAAAATTCAGCTTTTCAGATTACTAGTATGACCAAAAGCAATTTTGCTGCTAATTTATCCGAAAACCAATTTTTTTATTTCCAATAGAGATGTTTTAGAAAAACCTAAGAGACGATGGAGTCTTAATATCACTGAACTGTAAAACAAAAGTTACACTGACATCTACTGGTAACATGCAAAACAATCCAGGTTTTACCAAACCTTGATGTCACTTCTCTTCACAAATTTCACTTCTTTTCTGATATGCTTTCCGAAATTCTTCACCAAGCATGTCAATATCATCTTGTTTTTTGAATACTCCCTACAAGAAAAATATTTTCTGTATTACTTTGAAAGTTTACAAGCATTTAATGAAATAGCCTGGCTAACAAATAGAGATGGCAATTTATAAAGTTATAATGAAATCTGGTACCTTGATATGCTAAGTGCAGATACTGACACGATCTCCTGATTTATCAGCTCCTGTAGTAGGAGTCTGGGCACTCTGCACTACTGTAAGCACTGCTGCTTGGATTGGCAGAATGGGAAGAAATGTAATGCATGCTGCCTTGAGATAGCCCTACGCTATATGAGGAAGGCGTGAGGCAAAAGAGACAGATTTTGCTAGACTGATACAGGGGACTGGCTCTTGCCTCACAGTTCTAGCGCTGATTAGCAAACATTCAATCTTGCAGGAATGAATACAAGTTGAGAGTTTAACCACTTACGTAAGCCCTTTGTAGCCTTTAGCTCTTTCACTTACTTTTCCTTTCCAGTATAAGTAAAAGACTCCCTAAAGCAAAATTAATCATTTCTCTTGCTATCTAAAAGGACACTTTAGGTCATTTGAAGACATCAGGCTTATTAGGTTCCTCCCCTGCTTCCATAACTATTTCCTAATAAAAACATTCTGGGAGATTGTTGGGATTTAGATATCACCTTTGCTATCAACATATTTCATATTTATTAATTCTGTCTACCAATTAGACTGTAAAATACTGTGGAAGGCAGTTACTCAGATTTGTTTTTCCTTTCTGAGCACTGGATTGAACACAAAATTATACTCAATTCTTTTGATTGAATTACCAAATGTCATAATTTCTACATTTAGATGGAAATCTTATTTACATGAGTCTAGATGCTTAAGAAACTCAGTATCTCATGTAAGTGAAAACTTGCTATTTCTTAAAGTACTTTGTAAACCAAAGTTACCTAGTACCTAGTTATAAGTCTCCTCTCCTATTGGACCGCAGATCTGTCTCAGACTTAGTTCAAGCATGTGACTATTGTTGGTGTTTGCAAAGTATCATAATTCCTCCAGGAAAGTTTAGTTCTAGAGCACCTCCACTGAAAGGGGAAAAGAACCTCAAATTTACAATCAGTAGATCTACTTTAAACTACTGAGGATTTGCCATGACACTTATTTTAGAAATGTTCCATAACAGGTCAAAATCCTACTTGTTGCCTAACAAAACTCTGAATCTTTGAATTCCTAATACCTTGTTTTTCCCCCACACTAGAGGTCATGAAGGTTACACCTTCAATTAAATATCACTTACTTTGGGGAGATATCCTAGTAATTTTGTAGCATGTTCTTTGAGAAGTTTCACTCTTTCTTCTTCAATAATTGCATTAATACATCCTTGTCTTCTTTGCTGTAACTGCCATTCTTCTATTTCTTGTTGCTTGACATATAAAATTTTATGGTCACAAAATACATTCATCTTTTAAGAAGTTTTCAAATGAAATTATACTTGCAATGAATTAGATAAAATTGATGAACTATTTATGGACACTAACTTCAAAAGAGGTAATGTATATATGTTATTGTATATTATATATACACATCTTTTTATCTTTTACAGTCACTATTCCTTTCAAGTTACAAGGACAAGAGTTATGACTGGGATTCTAGGTCGGTCAGTACATGATTTCAGGAAAACACCTTCATTACCAAGGGAAATATATTCAAAGAAGTGATTTCCTGCTTAAGTCAACAGATAATTATTGAATGCTTACCATATACCAGGCACTGAAGACAATTTACAGTACAAGACAAAAAAAAAAAAAAAGGAAAATAGAATATATGGTAAAAGATAAAAATTTCATTTTTAAGCACAAACTTCATATAGAAGCCTGTATCCAAAACATTCTATTGGATAGGGAAGAATACTAAAGGCAGAAATAGTGGTTAAATTCTTGCAAAGAATTACTGAAGTCATTCTTTCTTCAGACAACCCCGGTCAAAGTTGTATTTGTCTTTACTACAATGTGAGTTGAGTTTCTTTTGTATTACCTCATAGCTCTTCAAAGTTACAAAAGTATGCTGGCACAGATACAGCCATATCCAATGCCATCTAAACATGGAATGGCTTCTCATGAGAATATCTTAGTTACTATCATTAGATGTATTTGTTTTAACAGAATCAACAGTAGCATTCATAGCTAATTGAGAAAAGATTTACAGTATCATTAATATTGCTATTGAATCAAAAGGTTGAGTTGCTCTTATTTTCTCTAAAATGAAATATGGTAATAGACTAACATGAAATCATTATCATTATACCTGAAATTTTTTTTCTAATACTTCCTGATAGTCATGTGTGATCACAATAGGACTAGGTTTTTATTAGTGAAAAATAAACAAGTGTCATGTTGAGAGGAAAGCTCACTTGTTAGATATTTGTCTGATTATGTATGGTCTCTACTTTAGGTAGAATAATGGTTTTTCCCTAGGACCCTGTAGATGACATTAAATATTAAAAAATGTCTAGTAAATTAGGGTAAATAGTCTGAAAGTATGAAAACAATTTATCTATTTACAATGAATTCTCAATATTCTGGTGGTAGGAAATTTCTTGGGAATTTTGATTTTGTTTAAATGAATTTTTAGAGCTAGATATTCCAAAGTCTATAAAACTCTGAAATCTAAAAAGACTTAAACTATAGGATTGTATAATGAATGGATTAAAGCATTTCCTGATCATGAAAATCCATTCTTACCCTTGGCTCAAAATTATATGTGACCCAATCTCGCTGACACTTAATGTTTCCAATACGAAGCTGTGGGTTTAGCTTTAACAATTGAAAAAAAAATGTGTAAATTATCTAGAAGTTTATATTTTAGGTAGTTTTATTTGTAGTTGTCTTGCTAACTTTTTCAGATGCTTTCTGATGAATTCTAGACCATGAGCTATAATAGAAGTCAGCCACACTGGTTCTAATTCTAAGCAATGAATATTCAAAGCCTTGGTCAACTTCAAAGCTTTTTAACATCCTTGATTACTGTGTTCTGACACTGTTAATCACCTTCATTGATTACAAACATTTATTAAAGTATATACCAATTAGCCAGGCAAAATGCTAGATGCTTTATGGATCATAATTAACTTATATCAACCCTAAGGGACTGGAATTTTGTGCTGTAGTAATTACTTGGTTTAAGGAGGAGGACATGAGTTGTTTAAAGCATGGTAACTGGTGGCAGATGGACTGGAGTCACAAGGAGACCAGCTAGAAGACAATTTCAGTAGTTCACAGGAATGGTACTGAATGTCTGAACTAAGCTATGAAAAAAAATTTAAGAGTTACTGCTGAAGTGGAATCAATAAAATCTGTGTGACAAAAAAAAATATCAGGTAGGAAAGGGGAAAAAAATCCAGAAATGATTTTACCAGGTAATAGGCTGAGGTGCCTGAATATGCTATCTTAACCAAGATTCAGGCTACAGAAATTGAAAAAATTGTTCACTTTTAGGAACCTAAATTCTAACAAGTTTTCTAATATGTCCTTTAGACATTTGGAAATATGGCAATAGAACTATGGCATGAGTTGAATAAAAATAGAGGAGAGCCAAAAATTGAACCCAAGTAACCTAACATTTCATGCAGCAGCAAAAGACAGCTGATTTCTCAGTCATCCAAATTGTTTCATCTTTCTGACCATTCCTAGAACTGTGGTTGGGATTTTTCCTTTTACCTCCTTAGTCAGAATATTCTCCAAATCTCAGTCACTGGCCAGTCTGATTGTTTCATGTTATAATATATTCTTTGGAGAAATCAGCTGGAACCTCTCTGTGCATTTCTAAAGAAAACTTAACCTAAGCTTTGCTCTCCTGTTCCACTGTCTTCAGGTTATTTTCAACTTGCATTTCTATTTCAAACTCAAGATAACTAAAACTCAGGTCATCATATATTTTTGCTCCAATTCAAAACCTGACAGCATTTGTATTCCTTAAGTTTCTCAAAATTGAAACCTTTGAGTTATTCTAACTCCTTCTGCTCTACCCTGTATGGTCAAAATAAAATATATATATATATTTTTAAAGATGAGATCCATGATTTAACCTGCCCTCCCCTTTCTCTTGATTGTTCCATTAACCTGTTCCAGGCCAGGTCTCCATCACCTCACTCTTAGGTTACTACTTTCTTCTCCTGCTGTTTATCATAATATGATCTTTAACATCTAGAGCCAACATGATGTCTTCTCATATGAAGTTGTCCATAATTATATTGTTAGAGATAATGCACCTAGAAAATATTTGCTTATTTCTATGTGTTAACAAATGACTGGCCAGACCGTATATGGATGTCTAGCCACTAATCATGTGTGTATGTCTCTAATATTTGGCAGATAAAAGTTTCTCTCACTTAAATGTTTAGCAGGTGAATTAGATGTGCTGATTGCTGTTCAATGATAATAACCAAAAAAGCTATTTTTTCTTACTTTATCTGCAAGGAACTGGTTGCGACGCTCTTCAATAAGTTTTGCCACAGCCCTCCTGTGTTCAAGTTGCTTCATTCTTTGTTTCTGAGCATTCATTAATTCTATTCGATCATCCTCAGCAAGTTTGGCTAGCATAGCTTGCCTGAAGATCTCTTCTTCCTCTTTTGCAGCCTGGAGTACTAGTTCTTTCACTGCCATTTGGTCAATAAAGTCTTGCTTCAACTCTTTTTGTTTTCTCAATTTCTCTTCTGCTTCTTCCTAAACAGTAATACATAGGAAAATTAATTCAGTAACTTTCTCTTTAGCAGATTTATAAAGAAAGAGTGGGATAGTTTGGTTAAGTTTAGTGTTACAATATGAAATAAAATGGAAAACTTAAGCCTTTAAGGTAACACTTTGCCCCATTCTTTAAAACAAATTGGATAACGGTATTTTGGCATCTTGTTTCTGTAATCAGAGTTAACACCTAACTACTTTGGAAAAAGCTTATTAAAATTATTTTGCACACCTAAAATTATTAAAACTGATCTGTGAAATTTGTATCAAATAATTACTATTTGAGAATCTTGCCTGAAACTTGTTCAAATTACTGTTAAGTATTTTTCAGAACATTAATCTTACAATGATAATCAGAAAATCTTCAGGGAAATTCAAATTTACTTGGAGTAAAGTTTTTGCTCCAAGAATTATGAAAAAATATCAAGCATAACCAAAAAATATAAAGATTTTCACAGTGATCACCCATATGACTTAAGACCCAGACTCTACCAATAACATTTTACTGTTTTTGCTTTTGATTAGGAATAATGTAAATTTCAAATTCCCTATTTCACCAGTTTTGCTTATTTCTGACACAAACTCCAACTCTAGTATCCTAAAAGCATTCAAAATATTTCCTTGACATTAAACTGTATGGTCAGGGTTCTCTGCAGAAACTCAAACTCAAAGTGGAGCATCATGAGGGCCAGGGAACGCAGCGCTGGCCCCCTGCGCACATGTCACTCTGGCAGCTCTCCCCAAAGACAGGATCATCCCACATGTGGCGACCATCTCATCTGCTTGCTTTCATGTTCATACCTTTGGATGGGGGAGAGAACTGTTGGAAATAACCCAGGTCATATGAAGAATAATAGCTAAAAGAAATGAACTGTAGTTTTAACATTGTCTTTTCAAGACAATGTTTTTAAAAGTCTGCAGTATCAGCTATAAAACTTCAGTGATTGAGTGTTCAGCCTTTTCAGTCATTCCTCTCTAATCCCCTTTATCAAAGACTTTATGAAAGAAAGACTTTCATAAAGTCTTTCATAAAGTCTTTTCTAGTAAGTCTAACTCATTTCTCTCTTTTGTCCTATGCCATTTAATTGTTCCATCATTTATCTCAGATGTACACATCTTACCTCTTCACCAAAAAGGAATTCCTAGAGGACATATTTGGGATACTGGGCACATTGTTTTTATAATACATAGTTCGTGCTTAGTTGACAAATACAGACATTAAGACTCATTGAAGGCAGAGATAGTGTCTCAGCTTTGGAATCCTCAAAACTCATACTTTGCACACAGAAATTTAATACATATTGACCTGACACTGACATTTCCTGGCATCCATCTCCCGTACAAATTTTAGTGTGATCCAATGGTGAAAACATCTGGAAGTATTTGGCAGGATAAAACATCATAATTTTTCAACAAGAAAAGTGTTAGTGAATCGGAATTCCATAGTTAGAAAAAAAGAATGGGAGATTATGCAGTTTATATAAGTTTTAAAATCCATGAGGTTTGAAAAGTAGTTACTCACCAGAAGTCTGAAATAATTTGCTATAAAACTATTCTGAGCAAGAAATTCCAAGGCATCTATCTTAGTCTGAGTTTTTCCCTGAAAGGAGATACTTAAATAACCTTAAATATTTATCAACCTCACACTAGTATAAGAAACTAAAAATTAATATTCTTCCTGAATACGTACATTAAAAATTCTTAATGCAATTTTAGAAAACATATTCCAGCAATGTATTAAAATAATTATACCAGGACCAAGTGGGGTTTATTCTAGAAATGCAAAACTGGCTCCATTCTAAAATCAAGATAATTCACTATGCTAAAGAAAAGCTGCATGATGATTATATCAATAGATATAGAAAAAGGAGTTGACAAAACTTAACACCATTTCATTTAAAAATAAAACCTCAAAAATAGGGACAGAACTTCCTCAACTTAGTAAATAGCATCTACAAAATACAAGAACAAGAACAAGTTCAATTAAAAGAAAGTTAAGACAGGCAATAAAGAAAGCTTATGTCTATTCTCATCATTCCTAACATAGGGATAGCCAGTGAAACAGACAATAAAAGATGAACTAAAACTGATCATATTTGTATATTAATGACTACAGAAAAAAAGTAAATTAATAAGTAAATTTGACAAGGTCATGAGATAAGATAAATTTAAGTCAATTTACAAACAATGAGTATATGGGCACTGAAATGAAAATAAATTCCATTTATAATTGTTCCAAAAAAATACTGAGATGTAAATCTAAAAACATACAGGATCTGTATGCTGAAAACTATAAGGATGATGAAAAATTCAAAGATGATCTAAATAGTCAATGTGGTCATGAAATGCAAGATTCAACATGTCAGTTCTCCCCAAATTGGTGCTCAGATTTAATGCAATTCCTATCACAGTACTATTTGTAGATAGAACCAATATTATGATAAAATTTATATGGAAAGAAACCAGACTAGCTAAAACAATCTTGAAGACTTATTACGTAGCCTCAGTTATTAAAACTGTATGAGGTTGGTGGAGGGGTATACACATAAATACAAAAAAAAAAAAAACAACCCAGGAATAGAATCATACAGATATGCTCCATGTGTTTTAATGAAGGTGCAAATCATTTTAACTTGAGGTCAACTTTGTTGATACTGTTGTTTAACACTACATCCTGTGATTTTTCTGGCTATTTATGCAGTCTATTAGGAAAAGACACAGCATAATTAGTTATAAATCTTGTAAAGTCTCTGAAGTCTTCAACTGTAATTTTGGATTCGTCTATTTCTCTTTGCTTTTACTAATTGAGCTTCATGTATTTGGAAGCTTAATATAGGTTCATACATCTTTAGCACTATTATATCCTCTAGATGAATTTGCCCTATTATCATGAGTTCTACTCCAGTTTGCTTCTGATTAGTGTTTGTATAGTATTAATCTATCTGCTTTTAAAATAACATGTGTCTTCATATTTAAATGTGTTTCTTGTAGACAACATAGTTAAATCATGTTTTTCATGCAGTTTGTGAATGCTGCCTGGGTCTAGCTTTTTTTTTAATCCAGCCTGAACATTTCTCGTCATTACAATGTTTACACCATTTATATATATGAAATAATTAATGTCTGTGTTTAAATGTGTTTCATCTCAAATTATTATTATTCTCTATGTTAATACTTCCTCAATTTCCAAATCTTACTTTTAGTTTCTTCTTGTGTATTTCAGCTTGTTCTTCCTCGTATAATTCTTGTCTCACTTGTTCCAAATCTTCACGTTGCCGCAGCATTTCTGCCAGTTTCTGAGTCAGCTATTAAAAAACAAAAACATACACATAGTAACCAAATTCTGTAATAAACAGTTCAGGATTTCTGCAGTGCTGAAGAATCGGTTATTCAATTACTGTATTCTGAAGGTGTATCCTTTTTTCTTCACTTTCTTGAACTTTTGCCATCCGATCTTCTTCTCTTTGCTGCTGCATGTTGGCAAACTCAATGATCTTCCTGTTTTCTTCTTCCATTTCCTCACGTTTTTTCTCTCTCCAGAGAGCCTGCTCTCTCTGAAACTCTTCTATATACTTTCGAGTTGCATTCATTTTTTCCAACTTTTGTTGTCTTTCCCTAAAAAACAACAGTTTTTATAGTAACAGAAATGATAATCAAAAAGTCTGTCAGTAATGGTGTAAGGGGCTTTTTCCTATTTTCAGCTTGTTTATTCATTCATGCAACACTGAACTATGTACCACTTAATATAGTGACAGGTATGAATTTTCTCCAGTAACTACAGTACCTCTGATCTTTCAGTGAAGTTGCACACATCTCATCTCAAAGACTACAACCTGTCTACCTAACTTTCGGAATACTCTACACTTCAGCTGTCTAACAAGGAAATTCTTCAAAAACAAGTCCTCTAACATGCTATGTGTATATAAAACAAAGGGTTAGTGATTCAATCACTTAGTAAACATTAGTTACCCAATAATTAATTACCAAGCTAACAAAGGTAAATAAGAGTTGGTCTCTGTTTATGTGTCATAACATCTACTGAGGCCTTACTGTGTATTAGGCAACATTTAGGTGTTTTATTTTAGGCTTCTCGGGAAGAAGTAAATATCATATGCCTATTTAGGCATTTAAGAAAGTTGGGGAAAACTTACAATTGATCTTCTTCATAGATTTTTCTAACAATTTCATCAATCATGAGTTTTTCTTTCAGCATCTGCTCATAAGCTTCCTGCTTTTTTCTCTCTTGTTCTTCAAGTTGTTTCTCTAGGTCAAGATAGTACTGTGCCTTCACTTTATTTCGTTTGTCCTCTGCGGCATTCTCTTCCTTTATTACTCGCTCGTGTTCTTTCATCATGGTTTTGGCTATTTCAGCATCCCGTTTCTGGAATTGAGACAAAATTCATCTTTCCGTTTTCAAAAGCAGCATAGTATGTCAGAATATTTTAAAATATGTAATGAATATTATAAAGACTGTTACATAAAATATTTTCATCTGTCTGGTGAAAAGCAAAGGAAAGTCACTGCCACTTGAAGGGTTTGAATGATGAATCAAATCCTAGAGAGGCTTTTCTATTACTTCAGGAGCTCCCTCGGGTAATATGTGATGAAGGTAATAATGCCGCATTTGGAAAACAGTAAGTTAAATCAGAAATCTTTATTTAAACTTAACTATGTTAACTGCCAAAGCAGTAGTCCTTTTTTTTCCTTTTTAAAACTTGATGGAGGCAATTTCTACAATTTTAGTTCCACTTTTTTGTCAGCTGCTCCTTAGAAGGATGGTACTTTTTCATACAGGTTCGCTATTAAATAGTTCTGAGCAGCTGTTTCCCCAGCCTAAATTTTCTTTCCTACCGCTGGCTTTCAAGTCCACCCTTTCTCATTTATTAAAGGTCCTTTGTAATCACTTTTTACTTAAAAGGGTGACATATGTCACTGTATCTGTTTTCTCCAATTTTTAATTCATTTATTTAAGGCTATTCCCTGAGTTACAATATTGCTTCCTGAAGGATAAACACCTTGATTTGAGCATTTTGAAATCATTTTTTTAAAGTTTTAAATTAAATATATTGAGGCAATTTAAAAAAATTACCCTTAACCATTATGACTACATTAAATGCTAGAGTAGTTAGCAGTATCAGGCATAAAAATAGAGACTAAACTATGAATGCCAAATTTCTGAAAACCATTCCTGATCTAATTGATACCTTTAACATATACACTGTTAATATGACCTGACCAAAAGTTTTTCTTTGCTTGTTTTCATAACACATTGCATTATGTTCTTTTGAAAAAATATGAAATTACAAAAACATTTATGTATAGATTACCATACACCTATGGACGTATATTGTTCTCATTTCACAGGTAATTAAGGTGTAGCCAAAACTAGAACCTAGATATCCTAACACCTAGTCCCCCTAGGAGTATTTGACTTTCATTTTCTGTGGGTCAATTTTAATCAGAAATGGCAGTTCTTTCAGCAGAGTCAGATTAAAATATCTACAACTACCTTCAATTATCAGGATAACTAAAACTGCAATCTACTAGTCAAACAATACATGTTTATGTTCTCCTTTAATTTTGAAAGGGTAGGACAGAACTATATCTGTAGGAATTAAAGTCTCCTCGCCCTCTCCTCCCACATCCAAGGTTATCACTGTTACCAGCACACTGTGTGACCCCCTCCAGACTTTTTCTATACAAACACATGTACTCTGGTCACTATTCTTATTTGATGCATTTGTTGCACTGTACTCTTTCAGCATTTTGATGTTATTCCTCTAATGGTGGTGTACTGTGTGTGGATATATTCATGTATGTATGTTTAAGTACATGTTGATATACACAGATATGTGTACAGGTTTTTTAAAAAATTCAGATGGTCTGTGATATGTATTATTCTCCAACTTGGTTCTTCTGCAACTTGTTTTTCTTTTTAATCCATAATATATTCTGGCCAATTTAAAAAGCCAGAGCATTTATCTCTACCTCTTTCCTTTAATAGACATAAATCATCTTTGAGAGGGATGTAAAAGAGTGAACTCTGTCACCAAAATGCTTTAATATCAAAACATGAGAGGAGACCGTCAAAGACTGTAACAATCCAATCAGAACCTTCATCTATGTCTAAGCTTTCCTTGTATTGAGGGCACAAGTAATGACTACACCAGCTTTTAGGTGTTACTTCAGTAAATCTTACTTTATAGTGAACATTACAATGCCGCTGGTGAGTGTGTCTGAGCTACTACTGCCTGAGTGACTGTTGTCCTGAAGTTGGCCACGTGTGTCAGGAGTTAGAAAGGGGATAAAATAGGAAAACATGAGAAGAATGCAGTTTATAAAACAGGAAAGTTTCCTACATAGCATTATAAAATATTACTTTTAGAAGCATTTTAAAGATAAAAAATTTTAAATATGCTGATCATGGTAACTTGTACTGCATGAGTTTGTTAAAGAGCATAAAGAATGCTGGGAGTTACTCGAATATAACTGTTCATTTTAAGCAGCAGCTTAATTTCAGCTTTGAAAGGCTCAGTTATTAAGAAGACCCAGTATTAACTAAGCCACAATTTCCTATACCGTAAATAATCTGAAGAGTGTAATAGTATTTGAGAAACCTAGCAGCATAAATTTTTATAATGTATAACAATTTTCAAAATACTGCTCTATTTAGTTTTCTAAATGAAATAGAGAACATAGCCACAAACATGATTACCATTTGTTCATATTTAATGACATCCTTTTCAGCAATCTGAGCTGCCCTTTCTTTATTCATATAAGCTGCTTTTAATTTCTTCTCCAGTTCTCTGATTTCAAAACTGTTGGGAAAAAAAATTAATTTGAGGATCATATTTTTCTTACTGCTTTAAAAATAAGTGAAATTTAAAAGAATTTTATCTAAATTGTAAGACACATCAGTTTTTTTAATTTGGAAAAACAAACTTTCCTCCCTTAATCCAAAGAAAACTAAGAGTGCACGTGAAATCGGACATTGTAATTAGTTTTCTAGAAAAAACAACCCTTTTTTTTCCACTCAAAATTTTTTTTGCTAGGGCCCGGATCACAGAAGGTGCTTTATCAATACTGGTTAAAATTTCTGTCCAGCTAATATTACCAAGCTAAAAGAAAAATTATAGTGGAGGAGTTTTAGATCTAAGCAAGTTACTTTGCACGATTTAATATGCCGAATAAAGGATCCCTACAACTCAACAAAGATGTACAACCCAATTCAAACATGGGCAAAGCCCTTACAGATTTCTCCAAAAGAAACAATGGAGAATAAGCACACACAAGAAATACTTCACGTCATTAGTCATTCGGGAAATGCAAATCAAAATCGCAATGAGATACATTTTTCATAGACGTGTTGGTGAAGGTGTGGACACATTGGAGCCCCTGGACATTGGTAGTGCAAGGCTTTATGAGCGATCCATCACATGGGCACTCTTGCCTAGCATCTATCAAATTTCCAGATTCCTGGAAGGAGAAGAGGACTTCAGCATATAGCATGTGGTTTTCCCAGTTTGGGCAGTCTTACAGTGTGAAGACCCTTCTTAAAATGCAACTTTCAAAGAGCAAACTCCTAAATATGATTTTCCAAGGGTATCAGTCCCAGGGCCGTTATGGTAACTCTTTTCTGTACAACGTTTTAGACTCATTTTTGATCACATTCTCTCCTGTATTTATTTAATTGTATATTCGTTTTCAAATTTTTAGTACAGCAATCACAACATGCTTGTTTCAACTCAAAAAAAAATCTGTCCATTATTTTTACTAGATAATAAAAGATTCTTGAGTACTGTAACTCTATGCATTTTCTTCCTATCATTTTCTGTTATAGTTTGCTATATTTATAGCACTATGTACATATTTAAAATCCCAACAGGCATAATAAATGAGTTACATCTTCAAATTTCACTTAGATTTACTACACATATATCTTCCTGAAATTAATATTGGGATCATTTTCATCTTCTCCCTAAAGAATTGCTTGTTCAGGGTTACTAGTGATCAATTTTACCTTTGTTTCTCTGAAAATATAAATATTGACACTTTTTAATCCATGTCACCTACTTTAGAAAATAGCTACTAGCATCTGCAAGGAACTGGTTATACATTAAATAAAGACCACCTTTGCCTCTGAGCTAGTTTTTGCTGAACAAATCATACAAATTACATGAGGTGCTTGTTTTTGCTTTCATAAAGCTATATAAACTGTAATAAATATATAGTTGATAATAATTGTTATGTAGTTATACAATTATAATTGTAAATAATTATAAATTATAATTAGTTACACAATTAATTATGATTAATTGCTGAGAGCTATAATAGAATTTCCAAAATTAGGCAGTTTCCCAACAGTAGTTAAAAGCAGTGATAAAACTGACTTTTAAATATTTCCTTGGATTAAAAAATGTGTTCAAGATAAAATATCAAGAGTCTTTAGTTTTGAACTCATTTTTTAAAATTACCCCTTTTATTTTTTAAGAGCCATGGATGAATATTAATTACCTAGGACTATATATTTTAAGGCCCACAGCAAACATTTACTTGAATTTAGACCTGCCAATTTGCAAATGAATGTACTGATCAGAAAAAATGGTTCATTTCTGCATGTCAGTCAAAAATTTTACCTTGGCTTATACAATAAAAAACTAGCAGTTTTGACAGCTTGGGAGGCAACACACTATTTGAAAGAGTACTCAACTGAATGCCTTGCCTTTAAAGAAAATTTTCACAAGGTATAAAGTCATAGATGGGCTGTTTTCTTTCATTTCTTAACTTCTGTTGCTGTTCAAAATGCAGGCATACTTGTCATTGTTGCTCCTTTCAAAGTAATGCCTTTTGGGGGCTGTTTTTGTGATTTTTAAGATTTCTTCTATTGTTGGATTTCAAAAGTTCAGTTAGAATAAGTGAAGATGCAGTTGTTACCATCCTGTTTTAGCCTGTGGTCACACATATTTTTGGAAATTCCTATCTATTCAAATACTGCTTCTTCATCATCCTCTTTCATTTCTACTACCTGGACTAAAATTATACATTTGTTAGAACTTTTGACCATAGCCCTTATCTCTTAAATTACCTTCTATATTTTCCAATCATTTTGTCTCTCCAGGCTTTATTCTAAATATTTTCCACTAACCTGTTCACACATTACATCATCATTGTTTATAGCTAATAAAATCTAGTTAAATTCTGCATTGGTCAAGTAAAACATGATAAAATGCACAAATCATAAGCATATAGCTTACACCTTATATATATGCTTATTGGCTCTAAGCTCTGTTTTGCTTCTGAACTCAGCCATATATACTTATGGAATCAGCAGAAACCTTCAGAGGAAGTACAACTACAAATGCCGGGCTTCCTTACCATTCTGGTTTTCTTCTTTTGCCAGATCTTATTTTTATACTTTCTCCAGACATTCTTCCCCCAGAGGCAGCATTTATCTGAATCACCTAATCTACAATAACTAAAGTGGAAAGTTCCTCTAGTTCACTCTTATGTCAGTGAATTAAGCAAATACATGTTGAAATATTTATTTCATCTGCAGATAACATAAAATCATGAATGGTAGCCAACCTGATTGAACAATTAAGGTCCAAAAACATAGTTTGAGGCTACAACAATATGAAGTTAGCATAATTCTAAATCTTTTTAAATAATAGTAATACCCTAAAGAATTTGATAAAAGTTGTGGACTTGAAAAATATATATCTGGATATATTTGCCAAACATAAATATAACTTAGTGAAGCTCAAACACTTTGAGGCTTGTCCATCAGTCATATAATAGTCTACAGAAGGCTTGCTCCTAAAGTGTTACGACTATCAAAGTAAAATTTCAGTACACTCAATCACAGAAGTATAGGATGCACATTTAGTTAGCCTTGAGTTATCATCAGAAGGCGGATATAGCTATCCCGAAAATGGAATTTAATCTTAGCTAACATTAAGAAACCTAGAAAAATGTGGCTCCTAGTACCATTTTAGGGGTACTAAGCAGTATTCTGCTGTATTATGAATAATTGTGGGGGCAGTATTTTTTTAGGTAACACCAATAACTAAAATACATCTACAAAAGAGAATCAAAATGGTAAAGAAGTCTGAAACCATGTTATGAAGGAACAAAAGAAGGAAGGAGGGGTATTTAGCTAACAGAAGAAAATATTGGGCTGTCGGAAAAGTCATGATGTACTTTTTTCTATTTTTCAAGCAAAAATGCATCATGACTTTTCTGACAACCCGATATTTAGTGAATTCATAAATATGAAAGGATGTCCTAAAGAACTAAGTTCATTATTGTTGTTTTTCCAATCAGAAGTGAGATAAATGCATGGAAGTTATAGGGAAATTAATTTTGAAATAGGAGTGAAATTCTTTAAAATTAGGATTGTCTAGCTAGGCTTTAGGTATCCTTAGATGGCTCAGAGGTATATGAAAGGATGTTCAACATCACTACCACATTTGTGAGAATAGTTTTCCTTAAAAAAACAAACAAGAAATAACAAGTGTTGGCAGAGATGTGGAAAAAAGGGCACTCTTTGTTGGCAGGAATGTAAATCGATGTAGCCACAATGGAAAACAGTTTAAAGGTTTCTCAAAAACTTAAATATAAAAATCATATGATCCAGCAATTCCACTTCTGAGTATTCAAAGAAAACAAAAGAAACTAATATATCAAAAGATACATGCACATCCATGTTCATTACAGCATTATTTTTACAATAGCCAAGGCATGGAAACAAGTGTCCATCTATAGATGAGTAAGTAATGGGGTGGGGGGGCGGGTTGCACTGGGCTGTGGTGGAGGGCTGTGGGGACCACACCTGAGGAAGAAATGCTGTACTGTCAAAATATTAACAGGGCTATAAAACAATGTTACTTCATTAAAAAATATTTTAAAAGATTAAAAATTTTTCTCAAAGGTTAGCATTCTCACTGAATTATATTGAGTTTATACATTTTGATGTAAATTTTCTTTCTCAATGTAACCTGTAATAACAAAAGAGCAAAATGAAATACTTATAGAAGAGGCTCAAAAAATATTTTAAGTCAGGGCTGAATGAAATACTGAGTTCCTATTAGTCACTAGAAGTGTTGAACCACAGCTGACCAGTCACTTTCCAGAAATAAATATTAAAGGTAATTTACCTAGGGTATAAAATTAAATTAGTTATCACCAAAGAGTATAAGAGTAGGCTTCTGTAAGTTTATTTTTTATAAAAGGTCATTCTAAAGATTATGTTTAGAGCAAGGAGCAGAGGAAATTAATACTTATTTTTACTTTGAAAATTAACATTTCATATACAGCTTTTTTTGTGAAATGAAAACAGAATTTCAAGCAGTATTTCTAGGCAAAATAGTAACTATGTGCAATGATCTTTTAAAAAAAATCTCTCCAGGGGCCTCCCTGGTGGCGCAGTGGTTGAGCGCTGCGCTATGGAGCTGTCGGCAGCGCGCGATGCCAGTTTGATGCCCAGCCAGGGAGAATCCCACATGGCGCGGCAGACCTCTCCTGCCTCGCCCGCTGCTCCCCTCAGCAGTGTATTTCTGATCTGCCTGTTCTGCTCCCCACTCTGTCTCTTGGTGAATCCTCTCGCCGCCCCATGCCTCTGGCCTGTAACCCAGCTTGTATGTATAAATAAATAAATCTTAAAAAAAAAAGATCTCTCCAGTGCTAAGTATTTCATGCAAGTTTAAAATAATAAATGAAATTTACAGAAACCACAGTACCTGTTCTCTCTTACTTGTTGCCTCATCTTTTCATCCTTTAGACTTTCATGTTTTAGTTTTGCCAGTTCTGTAGCCAATTTTTCTTCCTGTTCAAGCTGGAGTTTCTGCAGTCTTTTGTTTTCTTCTGCCTGAATTAAAACAACAACAACAACACGTTATCTGAGCTCCAGAATTGTACTTTTTTCCACCAGAGTTGAATTTGTGTTATAACAGAAAATGCCTTCAGAGTAACAGTAACTTATTTTAAAATACTAGGTTTTATTTCATTAAGTACTTTTCTGATCACTTATGAAAAGTATCAGATATCACCAGTAGTAAGAAAAATATTAAAATGTCCACTCAGGTGGCCATCAGTGATCTTCAACAATTACATCTATTTTGCCAATCTCTTTTCTCTACTCTCCCATTACACTCTCACTTGTATCTTTGGGTTTTTTGTTTGGCTCAAGTATTTAAAACAGATCCAAAATAGGTCATTATCATGTAAATAAGTCAGTACTGATCTCTAACTAAAACTTTCTTCTTATGTAACTTTCTTCTTATGTAATAATCATGCCATCAGTATGTCTAATCATTCTTTAGTAATATCTAATGCCTTTTCAGGTTTCCCCAATTGTCTCAAAGATGCTTTTATTTTTGGTTTGTTCAAATCAAAATCCAAAGCATACAGTATTGCATCATGTCATTTCTTTCAAGTCTTTTACTCTCAACACAAACTCCCCGACAATTTATTGTAGAAAACAGAACGTATGTCCCATGTTTTGAATTCAGCATTTTGCTTCCCCAGGATATTTTGTTTTTCTTTTGTACATTTCAGGTAAACTGGTAGAAAGATCTACAGCTTCAATTAAGTTCTGTATTTGGAAAAGAAAAACAAATGAAAAGATGTTTAACATCATTATCGGTAAATTCAAGTTAAAACTACAGTAATATATCACCTTATAGGGTGGCTAAAATAAATAGTGGCAAAACCAAATGCTGGTGAGAAACTGCCTCACTCACAAAATGCTGGGTGAAAATGTAAAAATGGTGACATTCAGGGAAACTTAAAAAGCTAACATGCAATTATTATACAATTCAACTGAAATCTTAATTAATGAAAATGCCAAGGGAAATGGAAATTTATTTAAAAACCTGTATCCAAATGTTCACAGCATATTATTTAAAATAGCCAATTCTGAAATGTACACATATCCTTCAACAGAAATGGTCAAATAAATTAGCATATCCATACCATGGAATACAACTCAGCTACAAAAAAGGTAAGAAGTAATGAGCTAGATGAATCTATAGAAATTATGTTCAGTGAAAACAATCTCTAAAGGGTAATATTGTCAGTCCATTTATATAATGTTCTTGGAATAGTCTATTTCTAAATTGAGATGTCACAACATAAAACTCAGTGGTTTTTAATTAAGTATAATCACAATGTGCAACCATCACCTCTACCTAGTTCCAGAAATGTTAATTTTTAAGTGGACTATTTTTTGTTCTTTGGAGCAATTTTAGGTTTAAGAAAATTTGAGGAAAAAGTAAAGAGTTCCCATACACACTGTGCTCCCTGCCCCATCACACGCACAGCTTCTCTCACAATCAGCAAACCACACCAGAGAAGTACACTTGTTATCATCAATGAGCCTAGACCGACAACATTATCACCCAGCTCCATTGCTTACATTAGGAGCTATGCATTGATGTTGTATATTCTATGGGTTTTGACAAACATATTTGAGAAACCCATTCTATGGTTTTTGACATGTATCTACCATTATATTATACAGAATAGTTTCACTGCCCTAAAAATCCTGTTCTCCCTTTTCATCCCTCCTGCCCTTCAATCTCTTGCAAGCATAGGTCTTTTTGTTGTTTCTATAGTTATACCTTTTCCAGAATATCAGAGAGTTTAAATCATACCATATGTTGCCTTTTCAGATTGGCTTATTTCACTTAGCAATATATATATAAGGTAACTTCATGTCTTTTCATTACTTAATGGCTCAATTCCTTTTATAGCACCAAATGATTTCCTAGAGTTTAAGTTCACCTATTGAACATCATGGTTGCTTCCAAGTTTTGTCAATTAGAAACTTCCCTATGCAGGTTTTTATGTCTACTTAAGTTTTCAACATTCCAGACCGTTTTTATCACTTCAAAAAGGAGCCCCATAATCGTTAGCAGTCACTCACCATTCCTCTGATCCCCCTCCCCCACCCAGTTCCTGGCAACCACTAAATTATAAATTATATTCTATCTGAATGGATTTGCCTATTCTAGATATATCATTTAAATTAAATCATTTTTCATTAATCAGTCTTTTTGTGTTTGGTCGCTTTCATTTAACACTGTTTTCAAGTTTCCTCTATGTTGCAGAGCTTATCAGCAATTCATTACTTTTTATAGCTGCACAATTATCCACTGTGTAGATAAAACACATTTTGTTTATTCATCAAGTGATGGGCATTTGAGCTGTTTCCACTTTTTGCTTATCATGAATAATGCTATGTGCATTTGTGTGGCCACTTTTCAGTTACCTTGGGTATACATTGAGGAGTGGTATTGAGGGTAACATAGTAAATATGTTTAACTTTGAGGCACTATCAAAGTGTTTTTCCATAGCCATTACACCATTTTATCTTTCCACAGACAATTCACAAGGATTCCTCATTCTTCACATCTTTGTCAACACTTACTTTCCTTATTTTTTTAAATCATAGTGGTCTGATGAGGTTTTGATTTACATCTCCATAATTACTGATCTGTTGAGCATCTATTTTGTGCTCACTGCTCATTTGTGTGTCATCTTTGAAGAAATTGCTATTAAAGTCCTTTTCCCATTAAAAATTACTTTTTGCCCTCTTTTTGTGTGGTATATTTAACCCTACTGAGATATAAAATTGTAGAAATAGAATATATTACTGGTTGTCAGAGTTCAGAGGCAGTAGGGGAGGATAAGAAATAGATATGCTTATAAAAGGACAACCTAAGTTGGACCCTTCTTGTCACAGAACACTTCTAGATCCTGATTGTGGTGTTGGATTTACAAACCAACACCTGTGATAAACTGTATAGAGCTAAATATACAACACACAAACACATCCAAGTAAAATAGGAGAATTGTGAAGGCTGGAGAACTACATCATGGCTGATACCTGATAATACAGTTTTTGCAAGACGTACTACTCAGATACAGGGTACAGAGAAGACAGAATCGCTGTTATTTCTTAGAATTTCATATAAATCTACAATCATCTCAGTAAAAACTTCAATATACAACAAGTATTAGCACAGTATAAGGACATAAAAGTATAAGTATATAAAAGTATAAGGACACAGGCAACCAGAATTATACATTACTTGGGGAAATGCAAAATAGAGAAACAACTTTAGAAAACAGTTTGCCAGTTTCTTACAAAGTAAAACATACACCTGCCTTGTGACTCAACTATCCTACTCTCGGCTATCTATGCAAGAGAAATGAAAATGTATGTTCATATGAAAGTTTGTAATTAAATACTTATACAGGCTTTATTTGTAATTGCACAAAACTGGAAATAAATCAGATTTATTTCAATCTGTGAGTGGACACTACCATTCAGTAGTTAAAAGAAATGATTCCTTCAACAATATGGAATCTTACATTTGTTTTGTTATGCGATAGAAGTCAGACCCAAAGGTTACAGTGCATAATTCTACTATAATGCTAAGGAAAAGTTGAATTTACTCAGAGCAAAAAAGAAATCAACGGTTTCCAGAGATTGGGGTATGAACAGCTGACTACAGAGGAGACTTTTGATATGACAGGATTATTTTGTATGACATTGTAATCATAAGAAAAAAACGCATTATTCAAAATCCATAGCAGTGTATATCACAAAGAATGAATTTTATAAAACATGCATTCAAAAGAAATTAATAATATTGGGCCTCCCTGGTGGCACAACGGGTTAAGCGCAGCACTATAAAGCTATCCAGAGCCACTGCAGCATGAGTTTGATACCTGGCCAGGGAGATTCCCACATGGCACAGAAGACCTCTCCTGCCTCGCACACTGTTCCCCTCAGCAGTGTACTTCAGTCGTTCTGCCTGTTCTGCTCCCCACTCTGTCTCTGGTGAATCCTCTCACCACCCCCACACCTCTGGCTCCAGCTTGCATGCATAAATAAATCTTTAAAAAAATTAATCATTCATACCATATCCTACTACTCAAAAATTAACTATTGATAAATCCCAACAACTTCTGTGAATCTCGAAAGCATTATGCTGAGTAAAACAAAGAGTACTCAAAATACTTAATTCCACATATGAATGAAATCACACATGATTACATTTATATAATATTCTTGAAATGACAAAAATACAGAGATGGAGAACAAATTAGCAGTTGCTAGGTAGACTGGGGATTGAAGGAAGTGTGTGACTATGATGGAGTAATATGGATGCACTCTTGGCAGTGACAGAGTAGGTCTGTCTCTTGAGTGAGGTGGCTGCACGAATGTACACAGGTGATAAAATTACATAGAAGTATATATACATATTGTACCAATGTCATTTTCCAGGGTTTGATGTTATGCTAAGTATGTAAGAAGTACCCACTGGGGTAAAGAGGCACAGTGGACCATTCTCTGTACTATCTTTGCAACTTCCCAAGAATCTAGTTATTTCAACATGAAGATGCTTTTTAAAAATGAATAAACAAGATGGGAGGGAAACAACGGAATGGAGACTACGTTCTATTACATGTATTAAAAATCAATCACATAATGACAACAAAGGTGTTGTGTAGAGGTGGACATAAGTAACCTTGGAAAACAATGTTTGAATAGGTATAAGGGTAAAGTGAAAAAGAACTTACCCAAATCTGTATTGTAGTAACTAAATTGGGGAAGGTTAGCAATTCAGAAACTACTTTCTTTATATATGCTGGTGTTGAAAGAATCAATAAATAAGATACTGGAGAAAATAAAAGCCAGCTTTCCTTTTGTTGGAGAAAGTTACAAATAAGGAATGGGAAAAGGTCAACATGAGCCCTGTGGTGCTAAACTGTAGTGAGTGGTAGCAAGGTAGACTGGTTTTTAATTAATAAATCCATGCAGATAAACACAAAAGTTAATGTAGATGTGTATGAATGCACTGGTGAATGTACTTTTAGTTCTAGATCTTTCCATCTAGAAAGAGTAAAGCAATAAAATCCCAGTAATAATGAACAGGCTCATCAGAGCTTGGTTTTTAAGTACTATTCTCCAATAAAAAAGTAACCAACTCTCCTTAGAGAAATGGTTGATTTCAAGGCAAGGAAATAAGCTGAGCCTGGAACATCTTGTGGCACCAGAAAGCAACTGAATGCCACAAAACACGCTAGAGTATGTCAGAAGGCCACAGCAGACATACCGAGAAAGGTCAAAATTGGAACAGCTGAAGCAACAAAATAAAGCATTGCACTATAATCAAAAGAATGATATAAACATCAATGAATCTGCTCTGATATAAGTAAATAATTATATGGGAGAGAAGGACACTCTTTCTTATAGAAAAAATCCAATTAATAAATAAATAAAAGGTCTGAGACAAATAGAAAATAACTTAGTACCTGAAAGCAAGCAATAACTGCTGAAGGCAAGATTCACCAATGAATTTCAACACTAGTGGACAAAAATTTCAACAGAAGCAGAGTACTTGCCTAGTCTCAAGGTGTCTCTCAAAATATTTAGTATTTACAAAGTGTAAAATAATTCTGAAATTCTTTCGTTTTAAATATTACAGAAGCAAATCCTGATAAACAACACCTTAACCAAGTGACTGAGTTTAATAGCAAAACAAGGCACATTAACATCATGTACTCCCAACATAAAGCATGAAGGGTTTGCTAGGGGTCTTTGCAATGGAGGAGCGAGGCTGCTCACAGTCCGCTAATGGACATTCACATCGTAACAGCAGAATGACACCACACACCATGCAGCAGATATGCTACAATATTAATGCCAGCATCACCTATGCATTGTTTGCCCAAAAAGGTGTTTTCAAGTCTAATCATAGCTTTAGGGTTAGTTTCCAATTAAAGGAAATATGAGAGATAGGGGGATAAACTAAAGGAATAACTAAAGAAGCAAACAAATTCAGACTGTGGGATATAATATAAAACTGGCCAGTTTAACAAGTTAAAAACAAAGTTAAATAAAAGATGAAAGAGAGACCTTTAAATTAACAGATGAAATAACCCAAATAGACTATGTGAAACTTATTTGGATTTTGATTAAAACAAATCAACTGTGGTAGATTTTTGTCATAATCCCCAAAGTTTTTATTATGGAATGGCACTAAATGGTACTTAGAATTTAATGATAATTCTATTAGGTGGGATAGTGGTATTAAGTTACTATTACATCAGAAAATATCCCTATTTTTTAAGATGCTTACTGATATGCAGCAGAGAGTTGACATGTGTGATTTTTTTTTTAAATTAAGGGGAATAAATCTAATCCCCACATCTTCTTGCTCAGGAATAAAAAATCCTGTCTAGGTATTCATATCTCTGTGTTCCATTTTTAAAACATGCTTTTGCCATTTCATACAATATTCTACAAAATGTTGAACATATAATAGGCACTCAAGAAACACTGAAATATCAAAACACCCTCTTCACATTTATGAGAACTCATTTTTTATTGGTTTCCCTTTTCTATCACTCTTACCACCTAAAATACTTAGAAATTTCTAAAAAAAAAATTATCCCCATATTTTAGGAATTATATACAGTATCTGAATTCTTCAAGGTAATAACTTCTAAAATCAAAAATATGAGAAAGTTCATACATAATTTTCTATGATTTTAGGTGCTCATTTTCTTTGATTTAATAATAACCATTTCTACATGGTTAATCTAAGTAAATTAAAAAAAATTCTTAAATTTTTGTGTTTAGAATTTTATGGAAAGCAACATAATTGTATTTATGTGACTAAAAATGTAGAAGTTAGTAAATTTGGATTTCATTTTATGAAAAATAAACCTGAGTGCTTATTCTGTTACGGGCACTATTTCAAAGGTTTTGTACATACATGCACATTAATTTTTAAAACAATCCTATGAAGTAGTACTATTATTCCCCTGTTATAAATGACAAAAACTAAAAGCAACTTATCCAAGGTTTCACAGCTAATATAAAGGATTAAAAAGCACAGCTCTTCACTGCTGGGTTGATTTGAGGCAACCTTTGCTGATGCAGTTGTCCACTCAATTCCAGTATTAGCATTTGGCACTCATCATTTTCAAGGAGAAAATGAAGGAAAAAAATAATGAGAATGAATAGTAAAACTTACCTTTTGAATGGCCTCTTCCATATCCAACTCAAATTGTTGGTTCTGTAATAATCTGAGGAATCTCTTGCGCTCAACACGGTCATCACTTTCACTATGCATGACTTCATCCCTGACTTCCTTCTCTATCTTTTTTAAGGCATTAACATGCAATTTTTTGTTGTAGTTTTTGTCTACTAATTTCTGGTGTCTTTCACTGAAGCTCAATCTCCTTGTAGAAGTCTATAATGCAAAAAAAAAAAAAAGCATACTTTAGTATTCCAAAATCTAATTTTAATAAATATATTGATCCAAGACCAACTAACAAATGACACAAAGATATAAAACAGTAATAAATGAGGGGACTTTGGCTTCCTTCTTAAATTCAGAGATACATGTACCATAAAAAACCAAACAAACAATAAATGTGGTGGATTTAAAAAGTACTGAGATACCAATGAAGTAGGTATCATTATTATTCCCATCTTATAGAAGAGGCATAACAAATAAAGTAACTTTACCCAAGGTTCTTCAGCTGATCAGCAGCAGTATCTGCGGTCAAAGGGATGCAGTGAAGTGCTACAGACTTAGCTTTTTACCACTACTCAGAAGTTCCTCCTCCCCTTATTCCACTCTCAGCCCATCCCCTTAGGCCATAAAGTGCTGGCCAGAAGAGGTTTTCCTAGTAAGATGTTTAATAGGTCAATCTACTGCTACTTATTCATTCGCTCTTTCCTGGACTTTCATTTGTATCGTTTGCTCAGTGGTTCTTACTCCTTACTCAAATTTCCAAAAACATGAAAAACATTTTTACCGAGTAGTTTAATACAGTGTGGGGTGAAAGGCAAAAAGACTGAAGTCACCGCCAGCGCCCCTTAAATAACAGCCCGTGAGGCCTCTGAAAGCAAATACATTTCCCACTTAATTTTCAGCTTAAGCACTTCAAATCCTTTTTAAGAAACAGGCTCTACGTTACAATTAATAGATAAGTAATTTCGCGACCCAGGATCGGCTCACCATTCTGGCAGAGGAAAACCCCCCTCTCCGACTCCGGCAGCCACCACCTCTCACCAGCAAGAGAGCCCCAGCGCTCAGAGTTTACGCGGTTTCCCGGCAACGGCTGCCAGGGCACCGCCCCTGCACAGTGCTTGGCACCCCATTGGATGCAACAAGATCTAATCAGCATTGAGCTTCTTATGAGGCTGTTAAAGGGGCTACTCCCTATAGGACCAAAGGAGACAGGCGGTAGGTTCAAATCTTCTATCTTGACGCCAGTCATTTGAGCTCAAGATTTTCCTTAGCCGCTAAACTTTGGTTTGGGTGCGGCTGGGAATCAGGTGGAGGCCTGTGGAAACTGCAGAGAAATACACAAACTCCTGTCTCATACATGGGGCCAAAGTCACTTGCCAAGCGCAGATTACCCGAGCCCTCAGTGCCTGTTCTGCCAGGGTGACGACTGCCTTCATTCTGGGTAGTGACATGGTCACCATCCCCGTCCCCCACCCCGAGTAACTGTGGGTTCAGTGGGTGGTATGTGCTTCCAGGACCCTTCCTCTCATCACCTACCCCCTACCCCAAACTCCTGATAAACTTTGAGAATAAAATTTATTACCTGCATGGATTTCATTTTGCTTTGTAATACATGGTCCAGGTACCAGTAACAGATGACGGCAGGAAGTTGGTCTGGTTAATTTTATTGGCAAATTAGATACTGAAGTCCGTTTTAAGTAGAAGAATTTAGGAACAGAAATGGATCAGAGAGGGCCTCCCTGGTGGTGCAATGGGTTGAGTGCAGCATTATGAAGCTATCCAGAGCCACTGCAGCACGAGTTTGATACCTGGCCAGGGAGATTCCGGCATGGTGCAGTAGACCTCTCCTGCCTCACCTGCTGCTCCCCTCAGCAGTGTACTTCATTCTATCTGACTGTTCTGCTCCCCACTCTGTCTCTGGTGAATCCTCTCACCACTCCACACCTCTGGCCTACACTCCAGCTTTTGTATGCATAAATAAATAAATCTTTTAAAAAAAAAGAAATGGATCAAAGAAATTAGTCAAACATTGATTTTAGAGATAACATTTTTCAGAAATCTCATTCAAATTTTAATAAATTAAGGTAGTGAACATGAGAACTTGACTTAATTTGTATTACCTAATTTGAATCCATCTTGTACAGCAGTATCTTTGCTTAACCATTAGTAAGGAAAGGGATTTTTCAGTTTTAGCTCCAACATATAACAAACTTGGTAAATTATTACTGAAGAAACAAAATTAACACATTTTCAGACTCATCTAGAACTAAGGTCAGAGGGCAATTCACCACTCTAAAATCTGGAGAGAGAAGTGAATACAGGGAGTGACAGCCAAGAACTACTTACCTGGGGCAAAAGCCACTAAAGCCATAAACTAGGGAAGTTTAAATTATAATTTTAATGAATTGCTGAAGAGTGAGATTGGACTAGGGTGATTGAAACTACTGAGGACTGTAGTCTCAGAGAGGCCTCCACATTTCCGTATGTTTTTCCTCCAGGAACCCTGCAGGTTCTCCTGTGGCTGTGACAGGGGGATAAGAAAAATCATCTTTGTGAAATATGTCCAGAGTCTTCACCATATTTAATAGAATTTTATTTTGTGGGAAAAGATTTTGCAAGAGACTTTTCTATGACCTCCTCCAACCTTCCTGGGTCACCTAAATGGAGAGAGGGGAGTGAAGATACACTTGTGAAGGATGTGGCCCAAGGACAGAGGCCTATGAAAAAATTTGATCATAAAATTATAGAATATGTCTCCTGTAGCACACTTTGTCACCATACCAACAGTGTCCAGTATAGTAACAGTTGATTACTACTGAAAGTGCTGTAAAACACGTACTATAACAAGGAATTCTTGGGGAAATTCAAAGACAACAGGAGACCAAAAAACACCAGAGGAATTTTTTGAAGTCTCTCAAACCTACAGCTACAGCAAATATTAAACATAGCCCAACTCCCTATAATAAAAATATAATTTAAATCATTTCATGCTAAAGCCTTATTTATTTCACTTCCTATTACCAAGTTGAGTTTTCAACAAAAAAAAAATACGTTAAAAGCAAGTTGTTAAAAGGCAAAGGAAAATACAGTCTGAAAGGCACAGTGAGTATCAAAACTAGACTCAGCTATGACACAAACTATTAAAAAGGAATGTTAAGTAACTAATATTGATATCCACAGGGCTCTACACATGCAAGAGTTGATGGGTATTATAAGCATAGTTGGGAAACTTAGAACGATTCCAAAGGAAAATACTGAAAATCAAAAACAAAGACTGTCTTTGATACACTCAGCAGTATACTGGATACCACTGAAGAATCAGTAAGCTTGAAGATATGTTTACAGAACCTTCCCAAACTGAAATGCAAAAATATTAATAGTGAATAGACAATCTTACTGGGTTTTTAGAACCCACCAAATTATTTTCCTACATTAAAAGAGTACTTATGGCGCTAGGGGCAGGGGAGAAGAGCAATATCAAAGTTTGTCTTTGGGAAATCTTATAAACCCAGTATCACAAAAAGTAAAATTAACTACAGGTACTACACAGTGCATAAACATTTTGAAATCAATATACAAGTGCAAGGTTCATTTCATCCTGTTTAGCCTAGTACCAGTCACAAGAACGCATAATGTATGGCTTATATATAGCTTCTCATAAAGCAGCTCTAATTAAAACTTGTTGGCTAAGCCGTCTCAAGTTTTTGCTTTGAACACTGATGAATTTAATATAGCATTTAATATAATGCCTGCATCTAATAGGTGCAAAATAAATATTTGTTAAATGAACAAATGATTGAAATTATGTAACTGTTATATACATAGGAGGAAGGTCTACCCAGAAATTACTGAGAAAGTAGCTACTGAGGTAAATCATTTATGCCTGGAAATAAGCACACTTAATCTCAGCTACAACATTATGTAGTCAGGAGTTGAGCTTGATTTGAACATTGTGTTGCTATGGTTATCGTCACTGCACCACTATCTTCAAATTTCTCTACTGTTATCTTGTGATTATGTTGGGAGCTGGTTTTCCAAAAAGACGTCTCTCAATATTACTGATCCACCCTTCGTTTTAGGCCTTCCTTGTTTTCCTCCATATCACAGGAACATTACTTCCCCCAGCAGCAGACCTTTGTGCTTTGTTGTTCATTCTCGATAGTCAGGTGGTGGAAAGAAGGGGGTTCTGAGCTACTCTGAGGTTCAGTCTCAACATTAGGCAGAGCCTGGCACACGAGGTCTCTGATGTGGGGTGGTTAGGTCCAGGGGGTGATTGTGGGTTGAGGATGGGGAGGCTCATGAATTGGAAACAAAAAGCTTTTTTCCTTAATGGTAAAAACTGTTTTCTTCTTGCTTTTAAAGAAAGTTCAAACTCCTTAATTTAATCTGTAAATGCTTGTATGTCTACTTCTTTAGACTTCAGCTGAAATGATTTCTTTGATCTCCTTTTTGCCAGAAGACCTTTGTATCTTTAGGCTTCTGTCCTTAATAAAAGTCTACATGATGACCGAAAGCACACTAGCCACTTTGTCGAGATAACAGATGCTCTGGAAGGCAGAGCAGAAAAATAAAGGAGACTGATTCTTTATGACCACAGAGATACCACGATAACCCTGGCCTACTAAGCTCCTGACTGCATGCTGTATGTTTTTTTCCCCTCATGCAGGTATGCAATTTTGTAATGCACTGAAGTGTACATACATGCATTCATTTGCCTGTGCACCTGCATGGTGCACACTTTTCTAAACACACTTTTCCTGATATCCCACCCTTTAAAAATCATCCTAAAGTAGGTGGCTAAATAATTAAATTTTTGATAACTAGGCCAAGTTCTAGATAAAGCAATTTTTAGCAGTGTCCTCCAATTAATCATTCTGTGAACTCATGACATCCATACACAAATATACAAACTTAGTGTAGACTGATGAGGTGCTAAATGGGTAGCAAGAACCCATAACCACTTCTACTATTACTGCTACTGTACCTTTCTACTAAAGTGGTCATTTTCAAAGTATTTTTGTGCCAGGCTTTCATTTCACGTTCACACTGAGCACTTGGAGCAATTACTGAAGACATTGCTTCCCCCATTCTGCCTGTGAACAAGCCGAGACAGAGGGTATTTATTAAACAACCTGCCTCTTCTCCAGCAATGCAGCCAAGTGGAGATCAGAACTTCTCTCTGGAGAAGTTTGCCCAGAAGAGGTGATTGATACAAACAAACCAGTGCTGATCAATGCGTGGGCTCACTGCTGCTCATGAAGCTTTAGTTTCCATAATTATTTGTATGCTTTTGACTTGCCTTAAAATATGTACTCTACTTCCTAACATTAGTAGCGAGGGAAGTTCCTATTTTGTTTTGTTTTTTTATTCATTGGAGAGTTACTGCCTCTCCTTCCCTAGCAGTTGCCAGTTGAAAGTGAAGGTCCCCTGGGCATTCCTCCCACCAGTTGGTGCCCCTGGTGGAAAGGAAGGAACCCACCCTCTTCACTCCCTTCTACCCTGCCTTTTACTCATATTTGTTTTTATTGAGGTAACATTGGTTTACAACATTATATATGATTTAGAAATATAAGCTCAACATCTCTTTAGATATATGTCCCCACACTACACCCACCACCACCATCCACCAAAAGTCCATTGGGCAACCTCTACACTTTGCTTTCCACCCTGCACCTCTCCCTCTGATTACTGTAATTCTACAGATAGATTTCTAGGGCTTATTATTGGATTAATTTTGATTGATTCTGTGTTGTTCCTTTATATTCCACATGCGATATGTCTTCCTCCTTCTGACATTTCACTTAGCATTATCCCCACCAGTTCCATTCATGTTGTTGCATATGACAAGAGTTCATTTTTTTTTTGTAGCTGAGTAATATTCTATTGTGTGTATATACTGTATCTTAATCCACTCATCTGTTCTTTGACACCTGGATTTTTATAACTTGGCTATTGTAAATAATCCTGGGGTAAACATAGGAGTGCATTTACCCTTTTGAGTTAGTGTTTTTGCTTTCTTTAGGTAGATGCTAGGAGTGAAATTGATGGATAGTATAGAAGATCTATTTTTAATATTTTAAGAGAAATCTCCATAGTGTTTTTCAGAAGGGCTGCATTCCTATCAACAGTGAGTAAGAGCTTTCTCCAATCCCCTCAAGATACCTCTTGTTTCTGGACTTTTTGATGTGGGCCACTCTCACAGGTATGAAGTAGTATCTCAAGTGGTTTTGATTTGCATTTCTGTGGTGACAGGTGATGATGACCATATTTTTTCATGTGCCTTAAAGCCATCTGTGTGTCTTCTCTGGAGAAATGTCTATTTAGCTCTTCTGTCCATTTTTCATTGGTTTATTTGTTGCCATTTGTTAAGTTGTAGGAGTTCTTTGTAGATCTTAGATATCAGCCCCTTGCCAGACATATGGTGTGCAAATATTTTCACCAATTCAGTAGAGTGTCTTTGTTTAATGATAGTTTATTTCTGTGTATAAATGCTTTATATTGATGTTCTGTTCATTTATATTCACTTTTGTTTCTCTTGCCAGACCTCATATTATATGAAAGCAAAAATGAGCTCCCACTTTAAGGCTGTCTTCTTCTTCACCCAGTATTCCATTGCTGTTAGACAAATCCAGTTCCGCTGTGTTTAAACTCACGAGTGAAAATGATTAAGAAAAACAAAACATTTGCAGCATTAATTGCCTTTTAAAACTGATATTTGATTTTAAATATTATTAGCAGATGGAGTAGAAATTTTCTGATTTCCTTTCTCATGTTTTCCTCTCTTCCTTCTTTATCTTCCTGTGCTCTTGAAGTCTTGATCGTAACTTAGGATTTTTGGTTTTATTTTCCAAAATATCCATGCAACATATTAATCTAGAAATTTGATAACTTCCAAAGTCATGTCATTTGCAATTTGAATAAAGCCTATATTTTATATTTTCAAATACTTCATAAATAGAAATATAAACTAAAGACCGGGAGAACACAGTGCCCTGACCGACATCCACCACTACTGATAGAATCTCACTGCAAGTGGAACTAGATCAACACCCCTTGAATGTGATCATCCAACTAGTTTCCAGTGCACCAATTTTACTAATATACTACCAATATTTCTATAATAATACATAGGGAGAATTCTCCAAAGTCTAGATACATATGATGTCTTTCTCTTTCCTACCTAACACAATCTAATTTATGACCTGGTAACTAATTTTTTGTTTAGATAGATTTAGGTCAGCATTATTTACATAAAATGTTCACAAATCAGTGACTCTTAAAGTGTATTTAAAACATTTACAGTATACAAATCTTCTCACTGCATCTTTACTTTATAGACTACAGTGTTCAATGGACTTCTAAATCATACTAATATGTTAGTTTTTACAATGAAGTATTTATTATTTAAAGACTACTGCATTAATCAATATCCAAAATATTTCCCTCATCAATACATGATCTTTTTAGTTATCCAGTTAAATATATCAATTCCATTTGCTTCTTTAAACATGGAACTAATATTTCAGAATACCACACACAGCAAGTTAAAATTACTAATTGCTTAAATTTACCAAAATATGACTAGCACAGAGTTCTAATCCTAGTTTGTCCTAGTAAATAGACATGAAAAGACTGAGAATATACTTAGAATGCCATAATCTGATGAGCAGAAGGGTAATTCAGATGAGGAGTCCATTGTGTAGCAAGAGGGGAAAGCACTGCATTTGGTCAGTAGAAACAAACTAGGGGAAACCATATAGATCATCAGAAATTATATGACAAGAAAGACAAAAGAATTTGTTATTGTGTGCATACTGTTAATCATAATAGTATCAACCAAGTAGATTTTAAAAATTTACCCTGGTCAAGCGTTCTCCACCTCAAGGTAATGGCATTGATGGAGGCTTAGGGTAGAAAATTTAGGATGGAGTCTTCATAAGGCCAGAAATTGGACATGGAGGTAGAAACGATTAACATCATCATTAAACCAGCTATTGAAATGAAAAATCTTTAAGCACAATGAGGGGATGAGGATATGGGACTTGTCAGTCATTACAGAGGACTGCTATGGAAAATATCTTAGACATGGACCACAGGTGGGGATATGGAGATTGAAGACCATTTACAGAGGATCACTGAGCTTACAAATGAAACCAATCACACCTTAGAAGTGATTGACGATAGCAGTTCTACAAAGGAATGAACCCTTCCCCCAAAGAAGAACACTCCACCAGAACAATTTCTTCACTGGCAAAATTCAACTCTCCTCCCAAGACTGCCCACCCATGTCTGTGATGGCATCTCTCAACTAACCTATCCCTTTCAGATGCAGTTCTTTCTGCCCGCTGTGTTTGTGCAATTATCTTCTTTCCTTTCCCTTTTTCCTAATAAAACTGCCCTTTTGGATATAACTAAACGTCTTTGTCTCTTTGGCAAACTCATCACATGTCACTCGAAGGGGAACTTTTCTCAGAGATAACTACCAAGGACCCACTCATCTGAACCCCGAAACCTCACCAAAAAACGACATCAGTATAGTAATAAGAACAGCTTGTGCTAGTAAGAAAACAGTTATTTAAGGTCGGGTCATATATAATCAAGTTAAAATTTGAACAAAAATGAACAATTATGTAAAATATAAATAAATATCAAATAAATAAGTAAATAAATAAGCAATTCCTCAAAAAAAAAATATGAAACAGTCCCCCCAAATGTAACATTCCTGTTAAAAGAAATTCTGGTGATGAGTGTGAGAAAGAAAAATGGGAAACTGAATCCACGAGGGAAAGAACAATCAGCCCGGGCCTCCCTGGTGGCACAGCGGTTAAGCACTGCACTGTGGAGCTGTCAGCAGCGGCGACGCAAGTTCGACACCCGGCCGGGGAGATTCCCACATGGCGTGGCAGACCTCTCCTGCCTCACCCACTGCTCCCCTCAGCAGTGTGTTTCCGTCAATCTGCCTGTTCTGCTCTCCACTCTGTTTCTGCTGAGCCCTCTCACCGCCCCCACGCCTCTGGCCTGTACCCCAGCTTGTATGCATAAATAAACATTAAAAAAAAAAAAAGAACAATCAGCCCCAAACAAACAAAAATACCCTTAACTTGAATACTGAAAGATTTCTGGGAGTTGCAAAACTTTTGCTCCCCTCTGTCATAGGGTCATGATCATGACTGCCCATCCGCTGTATCTCCACTGCTGTACGCACGGGCAATACCGTGTGGGAGGAACAGGAGAGGGCACACCTCCCGGCTTTGTTCTGTATAGATTCCTCTAGGGTGAAACACAGCAGGCATTCTGCTGGAGATCTGCTATAATCATCTTCCCCAAAGGATTAAGCTCCCTGCAGTGAGGGTAGGAGACTGGACAAGTTCAGGGTAAAGCTGGGTCTAACGGATTTAAAAGAATAGAACTGTTTATTCCCAGTGAAATGTCATGCAGCATCACAAAGTGTTTTAGCAAACATGTATGCTGTTTTTTTCTTCTCTGCTTGAGGATCTTTGGTTTTTAAAGGAAATTTTAGGTGTAGCTTCTTGTTTCCAGTCTAGTCATGGGTATTACTGATTTTATAATGATTTATGGAATTTAAAATGTGGTCAGAGAAAAGGATTCTAAATCATCTAAATCAAAGGCAAGATTTAATCAAATTGCAGCTATTCATCAATTTTACTTGAAAAGGGGGTAGACTAATTTTTTTCAATAATGGGCAGCTTTCTTGAGCATTTTTAGTTTCAAAGACAAGGTACAGTTCCCATATGTGTGCTTCACCTGCCATAATCACAATTTCCACTATCAGTACTATACATTAGTGTGGTACATTTATTGCAGTTGATGAACCATATTGATATACTATTAACTAAAGTCTGTAGTTTGCATTAGAGTTCACACTATTCTGTATAAGTGGTTTTCACAAATGCATATTGACATCTGTCCACATAAATGTCATACAGAATAGCTTCACAGCTCTAAAAATCCCCTGTGGGTCACCTATTCATGCTTCCTTCCTTCTATCCAAACCCCTGGGAACCACTATTCTATCTCTATAGTTCGGCCTTTCCCAGAATGACATATAGCTGGAGTCATACATATGCAGCACTTGTAGTCAGACTTCTTTCACGTAGCAAAATGCACTTAAGTTTCTTTCATGTCTTTTGTAGCTTGATAGTTCATTTATTTTTATCACTGTATGATATTCATTATGTCTTTTAAAAAAACACTTACATTTAGAGATTATTTGTTATGATAAATTATTTCTATCATAAATGATAGTTCATTATTAAGGAAGGATTTATGTCCTCTGAACATTAGGAGAAATTTTCTGGTTCATTTCCCTTTGGCATACAGCTTTTCACCTACAGATTTAAACTAAGGGTCTAGAGTACTGAAAGTAAAGAGCTTTTCCTAATAATAAATGATGAATTATACTGATTAATGCATCCCAATAGTTACAACATAACAGGGGGGAGCATATCAGAGTTGTTGATCTAAAATGAGTCATGTTAGTTGGTATACATTACAAGCTCTAACTATACAGTAGAAATTATTTACCAAATTGTATTGCTTTATAAACGAAGCAATTAGAACAAAACAATTTTTCTTTCATTCAGAAAAGTGCCCAAATCTAATCTAATTTGCTACAGCTGGACACCACCTGCAGGTGCCTGCTTAAGTACTCTGAACATTACACACTTATCTTTTAAATATTGATAATGCCATTTTTCATTTCCTCGACATGAAATCCCACAGGGAATAATTATGCTAATAAACCTTAATGATTCTTGCAAATAAATGATCAAACCAAATTGCTACTGTTGATTTATATTAATGGATGCCTTTAGGATGAGATTTGCCAGTACGGTGCTGCCTCTTGAATCTCAATTCATCTTATTTAGCTGAAGAGTGTTCATAGTTTGTTAAATAGATGAAGTGTTTAAAATATAATGTGTTTGTGCAGTTTTTGCACTTCATAATGTTCAAGCATTACCATCTTGCCTTGTGGCAAATCTGCATTTAATGGTTTCATTGTACATAACTTCCTTTCCTACTTTTTCTCTGTTATGCGCAGTTAGGAAGTGACTACTTCCCTGCTTTCTGGTTGATTCAGAACAGGCCATCTTCCATATGTTGAATCTCATTGTTTCATTAAGACAATGAAAGCTATTCTGGATATTTTAACCTGGGAATAATCTGGGACTCATGCTGACTATTTGATGAGGTGATCAAGTGCTAAATAATTGTTGGGGGGGTGGAAGGACATTATTAAATGACTTATTTGATTGCCCTATTTAAGCATAGATTGGTGGGTCTCTTTCTTTCCTGCTCTGATTTTCAGTCTCACATTTAAATCCTCACCAAGTCTCTGGAAGAACTAGTAGACAATAGGAAATTGCTGACTCTGTGAATTCTAAAATAAAATTGGACAATAAGCACAGAATTGTTATATACTCGTTTCAAAGTTGGGGAACACAACAGAGTGGATGTTTGTTGTGGATATGGATAAATTTTTACCTGGGTAATTTTGTAAAATCCTACTTTTATTTAAAATACCATATGATTGAAAAAAAATTATCTTGACCCAGGTATACTGCCTCAATTGTCCATTTATTTCTCACATTGATAGTCACCTTCCAAGCCTAGGAAATAAAAAGTGGAGACACAATAGGTATAGGCACAGAATTGAATGAAAAATTATGTGAATTAGTAGCAAAATAGGGGATTGACATATGCACATTGCATACATATAGTCTGGAATTTGTGACGTCAAATAAGTTGCTTAGGGATCTGTAATGTGGTGCCAGAGACTGTCATCTGGTTAGTGATGAAGCAAAGAAGACTATATTTAACTCATTATGAGGAGCAGAGGAGTCCCCTTTTGAATTATAAAACTCATACATTAAAAAAGGTACCTATACATATCAATATATATACATTTATATGTAAACTACCTTTGGAAGGGTTTTTTCAATTTTTAACTTCAGAAAAAGTTCCTAATTTAATCAAATCTGGTACGTGTCACTTTTTTCTAATGAAAAATGAACCCAAAATTTCAATCACTAAATGCATAATTCCATTTATTACAGAATTTTCTACTTAGCAAAAAAAAAAAAAAAATGAGGGACAATCCAAATATGAAATAAGGGAATGGCTAAATAAATGATAGTTTTTCTGCTTTGTACCTAGAGAAATGTGGGTCGGTCTAGAGATCCAGGGCGAGGTAATTTGTGGGAAGCCTGAGCAGCCTCAAAGGAAAAGAGAATTACTGAGAACTCAGGACTTGAGCACCAAATCTAAAAGCCTTCCATGAGGAGTGGCAGATGGAGAAAGTGGCCCTCAAGAACGGAAAGTTAGAGCCAAATTGGCTGGGGGCCCCCAATGTAAGGCACAGAAACACTGGAATAAGACTGTGATGTCCTCAGACTGTTCTGCTGAGTACACTGCCAGAAGAGAAAGGACAGTGTAGAAGGGAGAGGGTGTATGAGGTAGAATAAATTAACTGAAAGAGCTAACAGACAATAACCCAGAAATTCTTAACTACCTTACCTTGAGGTGATAGGTGACAAAGTGATAAGGAAACATAGCAGGAAACGGTTGGTTTATATTAGAAAGCTTTATCTAGCTACCCTATCATTTGTTGAGTACCCACCACATGTCAGTCATTGCATATATAACTAATCATGATCATCAGAAATATGAAGTTTGCCCTACATAAGAAGAAAGCAAGATTCAAAAGAGGTAACTTCCCAAGCTCATAGAAAGGGCCAGCAGTGAGACAGATTTATAACACATCAATTTCCCCAGTTCATACTCTTCACAAATCCACTATTTTTTGAACTATTGCTAACAGTATTTAAAGAGAATTGGAATAAAATCCTCCAGAATATATTAGAATGCATCCAATCTTGTAAGCGAGGTGTTGTTTTAAGAGTTAGTAATAGATACAGTATATTGGCTCATGATGTAAATGTTTCTCACTATGGACCAAGATCAAAGAGTTTAAAGCTACTAAATTAGATTACATTGCCTGTCTTTTTCAATTTTAGGAAGATACTCTTAACTTCTGATTTACAGAAAATCTCACCTTTTATGGATTATTATCTACCAGTATCTAGGGCATCAATTTCCTCAATATATTTTTAAATAGTCATAGATCTGACGGGTTTGAAGTATTTTCTATAAATTGCCCCAATCTTCCTAATGATTATGGAAAAGTTAAAGTGGTTAACTACTCTTCCTAAATTTCATTAAAATTTGTATTATAGTTACCACAAATATTATCTGTTAACAATATATCACAGATACATAATCCTTTTAACTTAATTATACATGAAACATATACCAACAATATATACCTTATATATTTTGCACAGCATTTATAGGGCAGTAATACTATTAAGTATCCAGTACCAGTTGGTTCATGTCCTGATAAAGATTAACAGTCATGTTTTTTCAAAGGCAGCATCTTCCCTATACTGCAGTTATGGGAATGCTAGGGGAAACTGATCCAGGCATAAAAGCTGCATCTGGAGAGGAAGGATATGTTTTCAATCCTAATTTTAGAAAAATTTCATACCAAGGAATCCAATTCTAGATAAGCAGATATATTTACAGGGATGCAAGCAACAGATTCTTTCATCTAAAATATCTCCCTGGAGTCTGTAAGCTTAATTTGCCTGGTCCTCCACGCGGTACTTTTGACCACATCTCAACAAGGGGGTTCAACACAGAGTACAAATCGTTATTGTCATCAGTCTCTTACTATATAAGATAATGCTGGGAGAATGACAGAATAACCAAAACAATAAGTGACTATGGCCTAAAAGAGAAACATTATGAAAGGATTAAATACATTAAAAAATTTGTGAATTAGGAGAGAAAAGAAAAAGAAAGAAAGGTAGCAAATAAGGAAGAGTTAAAGTGAATAGAACCTGTCAGGAGCCATCGGACAAGATGGCCCCTAGCGGTGAGTTACGGCCCTAATTGCCTGAGTTGCCCATATAAGGTTAGGTTTCAATGAGGACTGCCTTAGATTTCTGTTTCCCCGTTCCATGTACATTTTTCCCAAACTGAGGTCAGCAGGACCGTCCCATTGTTTCCCGTGCCGCGCTCTCATTGAATCCCCGACCTCGAACCACCCTGCGTCACCTAATGTAACCTCCCCGTGACTTTCATCCTATATATGCTCTTTCCCCGGAACAATAAACGAGACTTGATCAGACCTCCTGTCTTGTCTCCACTTTCTCGCGTACCCCTGTCCCTTGCTCCCTGCTTCCTCCTCAGGTGCAACGTTGATCTGGACTCGCAGGCTGAGTCAAGAACCCAATGGGCCAAAAGCATGTGTTCTTGTCTCATATTGTTCCTTTATGTTCCTTTGGAGCTCTACTTACATCTATATTAATATAGCCATAGCAATAGTTACCCATTGCATACCTCTCATCACATAATTTTGCTCTTTAGGGTCTTCCTGACCTAGCTATACATGAGAAATAGCCAAATAACCCACGAATGTTAATCCAGCCCATTAGCTTTAGAATCGATTATAGTACCTGGTGTCCAGTAACCTATATTGAGCTAATAGAACACATGTTTTTTAAGTCTATGATACCATCAGTGGTAAGACAGACCAGTATTTTATTCATTAGCAAAGAAAACACTTTGCCAATTAACTGGATTATCATCTATTTTATAACCCATTCGAATAACAGAAAGGTTAAAATGGAAAAAAAAAAGCTTATTTTAAAATCTTTGAAAAATGGGTATTTCCCCCAGGAAATACATAAACTTTACTGAAACTGAAATACATATACCCTATGGCAACTAGACCAAGCAACAGAAACCATTGCTAGTATGCCTCCACTAGCAGGGTATGATCCTAATTCTTATCCCTTTCTTTTTATCCCACCTTGGCATCAACCAGGGCAATTGCTATACTCTGTCAGTTATGGTCTTCTGAGATGCAAATGCCAAGACAGAATTAGCTGGTCTAAAGGTTTATTTGGAGTAGGCCTGTGAAGGATAAAGGGGAAGTAAAGGATAAAGACATGGAGAGGCTTAATTAATGATACAGGCAAGACGTCTGTAAACAGAGAGAACTCAAACTGCAGAACACAGATAAAAGTCAGCCAGCTCAACAGGGAGTCCCCGAACAAAGACTTCCAATTATTAGAGATATCCCATCTGGACTGAAAAGTTCTACCTCTGATACTCTGGTTTGCTCAGACATGGGCTGGGAGTAGCAGATCCAACCGTGCAGCAACTGGAGATTCTTGGGCAACACCTTTACTGGTAGCAGGTCTCCTTAAAGGCAGATTACAGCAGGAAACCTCCATGGCTGCCACATAGCACATGGCATGCCACCACTCCTCCCCATTCAGAATGGCTGGCATTTGGGGCTTTCTTGTTGGCACAGGGGTTAAAGTCTCAGCATTATCAAGCTATCGACAGTCACTACAGCGGGAGTTTCCTGCCAGGGAGGTAACCCACATGGAACAGCAGACCTCTCCTGTCTCGCCTGCAGCTCCCCTCAGCAGTCTATTCAATCTGTCTGTTCTGCTCCCCACTTTGTCTCTGGTGAATCCTCTCACAAACACCCCCTATACACCTCTGGCCTACACCCTAGCTCTTGTATACATAAATAAAAGTTAAAAAAAAAATAGATCAGAGGAAATGCCAGCCACTCTATGTTATCTTTGTAATCACTGGTGCCCCCAGTGAACTGTTCACTGAAAATAGTCTACATACTAGATTTTCTATTACATCTTAAAACCAGGCACATAAACCCTTAAGGGATGGCTTTGGCTGCGTGGGACCTCCAGGATTTGACACACTCTCAAACTGAGCCCCCTGTTTTCCCACAAGTTCACATAGGGCTGTTCTGCTGTCCCCAGGGTTCCCCCGCTGAGTGTGAAGATCAGGAAGGGGCCCATACGGACTCCCTCCTTGCGCATTTTGCTCTATAAGTATTATGGAAAAGGTTTCAAATTTTAAAACCAGACTTGGAAAACTCTTGCAAGGAGACATTTATGACATGAATTTCCAGGTATTTTACGAAAGACTCAAAGACACTCATAAAAGCTTATGGATAAAATACAGACCCTATTTATAGGATACAGTGGCAGGGAGATAGTATCTTTGACCTTGAACAAGTTATTTAATCTCCTTGATGTCTGTTTCCTTCTCTATAAAACAAAGAGTGGGTTAGATAATCCTTGAGGCCTCTTGTAACACTAACATTCTATGAAATAAAAGTCAACTTAGAGATTAATTGGGTTTCTAAGCCTCGAGCAATTAATTACACTGTTGCTGCCCTTCAACAGACCCATCACAGAAGAAAATTAGATTCAACTGACAGATTTTAATCTTCACCAACTCATGTTGATTTTAAGTCCAACATTATTTTTTAAGATATGCAAATTAATGCCTTCACAAAAGGTTCAATAGCTTTCTGGGCAAGATGAATTTGACCTGACCAGCATAATACTCAGGCCATCCTTTCCCATTTAAAAGAGTCAGCATGCTTTTTCACTGTTATGAACCTTGGTAGACACTCCACCAGAGTTTTATAAAATGATATTATTTTTGTGAAATAATTTACCAATTTCTGAAGTGCTCAAGAACATCTATGATCAGGGACTTTAGCTCTGCTCACATCCACTCCCTCTAATTCCACTATGCTTTTCCTATTCTTTGGCTTCTGATTTTCCTTATCTTGCCTTTAACTTGGCTAAGGAGTAATTATTAGTAGGAAAACATTGCTTAATTTGGGGTGGATGCTTAATTTTTTAGAATATCAGCTTTAATTTCCTATTTTATAAGAAAGTATTTTATCTATTTTCCTTTTAACACCTATTTAAACAATACTGATATTTCCCCTTTGATGGGAACTGTGACCTTCAGTCTAGGGATACAAATAGCCAGGAACAACTCTGCATGGAGAGAGAGGAAGTAATATCATCCCTATCCTCTCCTCTCCCTCTTTGGTGTTTTATTGGTGCTGCCACTTACTGAACCTAAAGAGAAGTCAAAGAAAAAAGAAGCCTGTTGTCACAGACCCATTACACCAGGCATGGCTAGTGTAGACGAGGATGGAGAGTAAATCTGGAAGGACAAACAGATATTCACACTGTACCCTTTTCAAAATTGTTGTTATATAGGAATGCAAGTGATTTTCTGTACATTGACTTTATATCCACTTGTCTTCCTAAACTCCATTTAAAATCATTATTTGTGTTCTTTTGAATTTTCTGTTTATATCTCTTTCCTGTGTCACTTACATTTTTTCTTTCCTTATTAGACTGCCTAAAACATAATAAATTGATAAGTAGAAGAACTAATAGGGCATCCTTGACCTATAAATCTGTCATCTCACCACCAGGTATAATGCATACTGTAAATCTGTAGTTTTGCTTTTATTATTGTAAATGTACATATTGTAGATGTACATTTACTACATTTCATTTACAAATACTTTATTTCTATCACCCAGAGATTTTGACTACTAATACCTTATTGAGCTATATACTTAAATATTCATAATTTTACAGAAGGAGATGATGTTGAATATATTGTAGCTGTATGCTGCTATTGCTTTTCACACTAGGTATTTGTGAAGTTTCAATACTGAAAGGAATTCAATTTTATCAATATTTCTACATTCAGAGAATCAATTTAAATAATGTTATTCTATTTGATAATTTCATTATCCTAAATTCTTTTTACTTTGAGATTTCTCTGCCCACTCACACATTTGATTAGTTTCTTCAATATTTATGATTTTGGATTGTGAATTCTTCTTTAAATTTACTTATGGGAATACTCTGCTGTGAGGCCTAAGTTGCAGTTACGTCCCCCAAAGGAGAATTTTTGTTTCATAAATTCAGCTTTTTAACTAACCCAGAACAACAAGACTTTGGAGGATTATTTCTAAACTATTTTTTGAGATATCTAAAACAATTAACAGATGTTAAAAAAAAGAGAAAACATGGAAATATTTTCACTGTGGGTAGTAGGCATTTCACACTTCAAGTTACCCCCAAATAGTAAGCATGATGTGGTTAGCATATATGAATTTTATACAGATTTTTGTCTCTGCACTTGACCTACTTGCTAATTTTCTTTTTGCCATAAATCATTCATCTGGTATTTGTGGGAGGGGAGAACTGATTAGCGCTTCACACAGCACGAGGTTCACAAAAACCAGAAAAATCTGTGGAAATTTAGGTAACAGTACAACTACCACACCCAAAAGAAGGAAGTTGAACACTTACTTTACACAATATAAAAAAGGAATCTAAAAGGAATCAAAGACAAATCCAAAGCTAAAACTATACAAAATTTAGAACAAAATACAGGGCAAAAGGATGGTGTTTAGTTTACATTTGGATCGACAATGGTTTATTGGATATGACATCAAAAGCACAGGCAAAACAAGGAGAAATAGATAATTGGACCACATTAAAATAAACTTCTGAGCACCAAAGGACATTATCAACAGAGTGAAAACACAACCTATGGAATGGGAAAAAATACTTGCAAATCAAATATCCAATAGAGAATAAGCAGAAAAATAAGGAACTACTGCAATTCAGTAACAATAAAAACAACCAACATTTTTAAAGATTTGAATAGACATTTCTGCTAACAAGCGATATAAATGAAACAACACATGAAAACACACTCAATATCACAAATCAGTAGAGAAGTGCAAGTCAAAATCATACCACAGCACACCCATTAAGACAACTACAAAAAGAAAAAAAAACAAAACATGTTGGTGAGAGAATGCGAAGAAATCAAACCCTTGTGCACTCTGGGTAGGAAAATGGTGCAATCAACTATGGAAAACAATTTGGTAGTTTCTTAAAAATAAAAAATGATATGATCCAGCAATTCCATTTCTGGATATATATACCCAAAATAATTTAAAGTGGGATCTTGAGCAAGTATCTGTACACCCATGTTCACAGCAGCCAAACAGTGACAGCAACCCAACTGTCCATCTGTGGATGAACAAAATGTGGTATATACACACAATGTAATATTATTCAGTTATTAAAAGTAAGAAACTCTGACACTTGCTGTAACATCAATAACCCTTAAGTACCTGATGTTAAATGAAATAAGCAATCACAAAAGGACAAAGACTATATGTAGGATTCCACTCACATAAGGTAGCCCAAACCATGTAGACAGAAAATAGATGCTAGTTGCTATGGGCTAGATGGTGGAGAGTTGAGCTAGATGGTAGGGAGTTATTGCTTAATGGGCACAGATTTTTAGTTTGCAAGATGAAAAAAGTTCTAGAGATAGATAATGGTGATGGTTACCTAACAATGTGAATATACTTAATGTCACTGAACTTAATTTAAAAATAGTTCGGATGGTGTTTATTTTACATTTTTAAAAAAATTGTACAGATGAGTGAACCCACACACCAGATAGTCTGACACCAGAGGTCAGAGCTAGAGCCCTAGGGTTCCTCTCACAGCCTTCACATAAAAATTCCAATTATTTTAGATTCATTAAAAGGAACTTGGAAGAAACAATAGAAAAATGAAATGTAGGGACTCCCTGGTGTTACAAAGGGTTAAGTCTTATCACTATGAAGTAAGCTATGGGCCACCACTGCAGGACTAGTTAAATCCCTGGCCAGGGAGCTTTCCACATGGTTGCAGCAGACCTCTCCTGTCTCACCCGCTGCTCCCCTCAGCAGTGTACGTCAATAGATGCACCTGCTCTGTTCCCCACTCTGTCTCTGGTGAATCCTCTCACCACCCCCCACACCTCTGGCCTACACCCCAGCTCTTCTATGCACAAATAAAACTTTTTAAAAAAAGAAAAGTGAAGTGTAAATCAATAAAATACCTAATTACATCTTGACTAATTTCAATTTCTATTGGATGCTGGTCTTTCCTATATCTTTAGTAAAACCTTTACATTTTAGAAAGTATTTTCACATGTAGTAGGCAAATTGTCACAGCCCACACCAATGTCGCTGCAATTCCCTTTCAAAGAAAGGGAATGATTTTGATTTTAACTCCTACTTTCTGTTATTCTACCTTTCCTTTTCCTCTGTGACTTGTATTTTGACTTTCTTGTGTTTCATTTTGAAGAAATAAAGCTTAACCCCTCAACTTTCTTAAATCTTGATGTCTGGAAAAATATCCATAAATTGTATCAATTTTAAGGCCGAGTTTATACTTACAAGTAACTTTCTTCAAATAAGAGAAACTATTTTATAAGTAGTCACATGATCCTTGGTGTTATCTCCATTACTCACTGCAACAATTTTTTTTTTTAGCATGGATTAACAAATGTGTCACACGGATACTTGAAACCATGTCAGAGATAATAGAAATCTTACTAAAACCCAACTATATGGTGGTCCCAACTCTAAGAATAAAGTTGAGTTTAATGACTCATAACTATAAGGCAGATAAAAACACATATATGTAACTGACAGATTTTTAAATTATTTGCCTACTAACCTTTTTAAAATCATCCTCCTTTTACCTCCACTCAGAATACCCACTTACTATGTAACTGGTTTATAGAGGTCATTCAATATATATTTGTTGGATGAATAAATATGGAGCAACTAGTATATATGGATTCAACTAGAAAAAGCAATTATTGTTATTTTAATTGTGTAATTTATGTATTCCAAGAAATATCAGTACTGCCAGGAGTAGCTTCTCTACTCTCTCTCAAAAATTGTGGAAGTGATTCTTAACCTTATCCTGTATCTGTGAACTTATCCCTACCAAATAATCATAATATTTTTAGTGGTTTTAGTATGTACCATCTGTTTCACATGGGTTAATTTAACCCTTTCAGCAATTTTAGGAGTAGGTCATTATTTGGGAGAAGAATAAACTAAGTACTAAAGCAGGTAATTTAGAATGCTTAATAATAGAACGATTACGTGAAGAAACCAGGATTTGGGAGTCACATTGTAAGCCACTGGACCATATTGCAACCCAAACATAACACTGAGCAGAGCCTACTCAGCAATAAAATGAAACTTCAAGAATGCAGTGAGCATCTCTCATCATCCTCAAGTGCTGGGAATAAATAACACAGGGAGAGGGAGATGAGTCTATGAAGCACCTGGTACCAACTCCTAGTCCCAACCACAGTATTAGAATTCTGGACAAATCAACCATCTCTAACAAATTGGCTTAATACTTAATACTGACAAATGCAGAATTTACTAAGTATGACTTCCTTGCTCTTTCATGTCTATGTTTCTGCAGAGAGATGAACAAGTTAAGGTGTAATTTATTCTTATTTCAGAGACAAACCTTGTCAGGGGGAAAAGCCATTATAAAAAGAGTTCTTTAGTTTATATCTACTGACCAGGCTTGAGTGATCAAGCCTATGATCATGGGTCTTTATTACCTCACTTACATAATGAGAATATTTTCCCTCATGCAAACCATCTCAATTGTATCTCCTACCTGCAAGCATTTAATTCTCAATTTGCTTACTCAGGATTTCAATCAGAAATCTTACATAGACAAATTATAATGGGAAGCCTGAATCACTAGTTCCTCTAATATATTCAGGCTGGGGAATTTGTCTATTTTAAGAAAAACTCTTGGATTCAAATGAGTCTGCAGGATTAATAAATTTAATTTTACCTTTCTAATCAGTCAGACTGGCCATTGCAGATAGCTAAAGCATAATCTCAGGGTCCTGGCAGATCCCATGGATTGCCTCAGAAAATGTTGAATAAGAATCACAATAAAAGCAAAAAAACTCAAAAACACTTTTGTCCCTGTTTGATCACAGTACATGTTACTTATAGAAAAGTGAAAATATTTTAGAAGCATAGATTAACAAAAGTTTCTTTAGTAGCAAGCCAAGTCCATGGGCACTCAGTATACAATTCATCCATTTTATAAGATACCCAGAATAATGTTAGCAACCAAAAAGTGACATCAATATGAAAATGTTAGGTGTAATGCATCCTTTCTTGTGCTATTCAGATCTGTCTTTAGGTCTACGGACTTATCTTCCTAGATGCTGGGAGTAGACAGCCCTCAGCTGCCAGCTTTCCAGAGAAATAACCCTTAGCTGTTACAGAGCATCCTCTTTCAGCCAAGACCAGCTTGCCTCAATGTTTGGTTAATGTGGTGGGAAAGTCCAGCCTCCTCCTTGAAAGGGGAGTCAATTCCAGAGGGTCATCCAGGTCTTCTGAAAGGATCCCCAGTTTTTCTTAGGGTGCCCTGAACTCCGATTTTCCCTTGTAATAGTCTTGCTTCCTTTGCTTCCACAAGTGTTGATTCCAATACATGCTCTGTCTGCTAATCTGAGTCTGCTTAGAGAACTCAAACTGGAATAAGTAGGAAACCAAATTCCTTCCTTCTAACATGCTATTAAAATGTAAGTATTACCTCATACTAAGGAAATAATTTTGACCAGCATTTAATGATATTAACATATTGTTTAGATACTTAGAAATCACCTGCTACAGAGCTTCTTTCCTCTGGAAATATGTGGGACTGGTTGATCTACTATTACAGAAAAATAATCAGGAAGGAGCGGCTCATTGCAGGCAGACTACCAAGGGGTCAAGTTGCTATACTCAGGAAATTATAATGGAGGTTGTGGAATGGAATTGGAGGTACACAGGGGAGAGAAAAATTTAGAAGCCTACTAGTCATAATGGAATCACACAAAGTTTTTTTGTAAGACCTATAACCATCCAGCTTTCTATAGTACTGATTTTTCTCAAAGGGCTCTATCCAAGGCATTTTGGCAAGGTGACAAGGATTTAAGTGGCAATCATTTGCCTTCCTTCTCATTCTTGGTTCTCTTTTCTCTTGGCCTAATCGCTCAGAAAAATCTTTTTTCTCTAATCTTGTATTAGCCAATAAATGCATGCTGAGGCTACTTGAATTTTAGTAGCGAATTCAAAGGAAGGTGAAAACTTTTCAATATGGAGTCATGATTCTGAATTGGCAATAGAAGAATTTCAGACACCATGGCTAGAGGAAGAAAAGAATTTTTAGGCAGACAGCCTGCCCACAGGCTAAATCAACTACTTTCCTAAAACACCTTTAATAGAGTCTTCAATGAATTGAGCTAAGATTATTCACCCACCTTGCAGTGACAATTTGGTAATAAAATCTGCTTCACTATCAGTGTGGATTTCAATTCTGGATTTAACAATTTAAATAACCACTGAGCACTCACCAAGTATCAGATCAGGTAGTAAATAAAACATAGTAGGTGCTTGCCTTCGATTGGGAAGTGACAAATGAACACAAATATAATTTCAGGTGAGAAGAAACTATAGCAAGGTTAAGATAGAGGACCACTGTGATCATTTTGACTGAAAATGGTTAGGTCAGTGAAGTTACCTGAAGAACTAACATGCAAGCATAGATCTGAATGTTAAGCATCAAGTCATGTGAAAATTTAGCGAAAGAGTATTCTAGCAAAGGCACATTCCATAAACAACAGGATCATAGAAAATAAAGAGGATGATGAGAGTTTAGAGTAATAGTAAATGTTCAGATCATGAACAATGGAGGGGCCAGATTGGTAAAAAGAAAGAAATATATTATGACGCAAGTTTTTAAAGATCTTCTATGAGGTCTGTGAAGTCAAGACTTATATAAGCAAGAATGAAGTCAGGGCAAATAGTTGGGAAGCTTTGTAGAGTACGAGAAGATGGATAATGGGGGTTATTAAGGGAGTGTGAGGTAGTTGAATCTAGAATGTATTTTAGAAATGAAACAGGGCTTGAGTTGGAGTAGATGTATGGAATGAAAAGAGATGACTCAAAGATAGTACCTAAATTGTCCTTGCAAGAACAAGTGGACAAATGATACATCAACCAGAATGGGGGGAATACTGGGAAAGAATATATTTGGAAGCCAGCAAAAATCAAAAGTTCGATTTGCACCTGTGAAATTTGAGATGATTACATCCTGATAGGTATTTTGACTAGGAAGTTGTACATACATATATATCATGAAGAGGAGAAGTTGAAGCCAGAAGTGTAGATCATAGAGAGCTACATGTCAACGTAAGAATGCTCTCAAAACCCATGGGACTAGAGTTGGGAAAATATTTACAACTAAATTCTGAGGGATGTTAATATTTAGAATAGTAATTTGAGATTGCTAGAAAAACTTTAACATTGAACCTGGACACACCCCTCAAAAAATTTAACTGGTCTGGGGTACAATATGAATGTGAGGAGATTGAAAGTGCTCAGTGATTGTGATGTGTAGCTCCACTGATTTAAAGACTGAGAACAAAAGGACAAGCCAGGATAAGAGTGAAAGGAACCATCATGAAGATAGGAAGAAAACCCAGAGAGTAATGTTGTAGAAGGTAAGCAAAGGGAGTTTTCCAGGAAAGAAATGCAGACTGTGTCAAGTGCTGATTGAGAAGTTAAGTAAAATGAGAAAGGGAGACAAGGGCAAGAAGGATGGAGGTGGCCTAAATGTGAAAAGTTCTGACTGTGAGGGTGAAGGCCTTCCTACTATGGGCTACAGAGCCTGGATAATGAGGAAGCAGATGCAGCTGTTAGCTGTGTCCTCCTACCCCAGGACCAGGAGAAACACTCAAGTCCTGGACTCAGATCCAAAGCCTCTGACTGCCTCTTGTGAAGTGGCTTGAATATCCAGTTTCTCATAAAAAAAATCTCATCTACTGATGCATAATAACAGCCAACACTTACTCCACAAACTCATTCAATACAAGTTGAGTGCTTCTATGTTGCTAGTTATTATTAGGCAATAGGCAGATAAAGTCAAATAAGACACACCAAGTTTCATGAAATTTCCAATCTATCGAGAAGAGAGCTACAAATAATTACAACAGAAGAGTGATTATGATTCTACATCTACAGTATCAGCCTACTTTTCATTTCCATTTCTACTAACCTAAAATAGGCCTTGAAAATGAGTAGTAGCTCCTAACCATTCTCACACAGTTTAAACCTAGCTGCCAAATTCCTCTTCCTAAAGTAAAACTTTGTTCATGTCTTTCCGTAATTGAAGAAGCATTAGATGAGCACCCACTAAATGCAAAGAGAAATAGTCTTGTCTCCTACAATGGAGGATTAATTCCTGATTCAAAAATCATAATTGCATAGTATCAATCAGATGTAACCTCAATAGCTATCTAGTCCATGTATGAACCCCTTTTATGAATCTTTCTGTGAAAAGTTGATTCACTGGATAAAAGCACATTGAGGTAGTACCTAAAGACCTCAAAGGATAGAGAATTCATGTTTTTTCCTTTATGTTTTCCTTTTATTTTTTAATGGTTACTGAGATAACCTTGGTCTCCAACACTGTACAGGTCTTAGGAGTTTGTTCATATATTTTCAAATGTATGTTATACCACACACAACACTAAAACCCAATAAGCCTCTACCATAGTCTATTTTGCTTCCATTTCTCTCCATCCCTGCCATGTACCCTCAGTTTTTAGTCTTATTTCAATGGTTTTGATTAGTTTTCTCTGTTCCTTGTTTTTTATATTTTGCATGGGAATAAAATCATTTGATACTTATCTTTCTCCCGACCTATTTTGCTAAGCATAATCCATTCCATCCAGGTTGTTGCAAATATTTGAATTTTTATACCTGAGTAGGATTTAATTGTGGGTACATTTTTTAGTTCATTCATCAGTTTTTGGATACATAGGTTGTTCCCATAACGTTTCCATTGTAAATAATGCTGCAATGAACATAGAGGTGCATATATCCCTTCAAAACAGATTTTTTTGTACAGAATTTAATTTATTTAAAATTAATTCAAAATGTGCTCAAGATGCTGGAAATTTTTGAGTTTTTCCTTCAATGATGCTTCCTAGAGTGTGAGCATCTTGATGAACATTCAAGGTCTGCATAATTTGACCATAATGGATTCCAGTCTGAGCTTCTAATATTCTCTTTCACATGCCCTTTTCTAAGTGTCCTTTCACACCACCACACTTTCCCCCAATTCCCTCATATCAAATCCTTTATGACTGGGTTCAAGTACTACCCTCTTCAAAAAACCACCTGGAGATCCTTGGCTGACCCTTTGTCTCCTTCAACAGAGAATGCTCAGATTGTCTTACCTTCCTTGTGTGACTCCACCTTGGTGATTGGCAGGAGTGTCCTCTTTTTCATGACTCACTAAAAGGCCCGTGAGAGCCAGCCCATGCATGGACATCTCTGCCTCCTCTATAGCACAGGGACTTGAAAGTGTCCTCAGACCCTTGTGGAGTGAATGAAGCAGCAATTCTCTGGATTTGTGTCCCACTCTGAAAAGAAACAAACTATAAGCTTTCCTACTGACTACTACTGATTCCCAAATTTAAAGTATCAGACACCTATTGCACACCTGACGTGTTTTTCCCATTTCAAAGTAACAGCACAATGGTAATTTGAGGAGGAAAGACAATACACATGAAACAATTACCTTATACACTGAAAATAAGGTTAGTTGTAAGGCAAAAGAAAGTTACAAAGGAGTTCATGGAGGGAACTGATGCATGTGTTCAAAAGTCACCAAGGAAATTTAAGGAGAAGAGAATAAACTGGACTTCGAAGCCCAATTTAATAGTTATTCAAAGCCATAGGCATTTTAAGCCTGAAGCAATGGATGCATCTGGAACACTAGAGGGAGCTAAGGCCTGCAGTCTGGAAAGAACGCGTTCAGCTCAACTAGCCTTGGGTTCACAGATCCTAAAACATTTGCTAAAGAGATTGAGCCGTATACTCTTTATCACACATTCAAATCCTCTCATAGAACAATTTCTAAAAGGAAAGCCATTTTCCATCTTTACTGGTGCTAAACCTCTTGAGGGGATAAATATTAAGTATTTAATGTCTGTACATTTTTGCAATGACAATTCAAGATATCTTGAATGGTAACTGAACTAATCTAAGACTTCTAACGACACTTAGTGGAGCTGCTGGGGGTTGAAGTAGAGAAGAATCAGGTGGGACCCTGAAGAATGGACTCTTTGCCCTTCAGTCTTTTCTGAGCCTGTGCTGTGCTGTGACCCCCAGTTCCCAGAGCACCAGGCTGTCACACCTCCAGGCCAGATTCTGGAGGTTGCTGCTTACATTTTCAAATACCAGGCCTCTGGGATGGATTACAACCCGGAAGTCACCCCTCTAGCCTTTTTACTTGTCTAATTTCATAGAAAATCATAAGCAAATAGTACTTAAAACTTCCCAGAAGTTCTGGAGCAGCAGTGAAAGCTCAGTTTGGTCAACATAATACTTGCTAGTGCCTGCCTGATAGACAGCTGAGACCAAGGCTTCCACCCACAAGCAGGTGATAACAATGAAAAGTTGAAGGTGGAATAAAGTGGGAAAAGCCCTGATTTATTGCCCTACCTCTGAAACTTACACCTACTAAAGGCTTAGAACTAGATAAAATATATTTTTGCTAGAGGTAAATGTTTATTTGTACTAAAATTGGGGGCACAGGCACTTAAAAGATAAAGGACTTAAGTCTTCTATCACTGAGAGAAAAAATAAATTAAAATAAAAATAAGTCTTCAGTCAGAAGACCAAGTAAGTGGTTACCAGAAGGAGAAGGGGTAAATTGAGTAAAAAAGCCCACTGGACTTTTAGTGGTGACCATAATGTAGTCGTGAAGACATTGCTTTATAATGATGTACACCTGAAGCCTATGATGTTATAAAGCAATTATTTCAATAAAATTTTAATTCAAAAAGATTCTCAAAAAGGTAAAAAGGCTATCATAAATCTAAAGCAATATTGAAATAGACTAATCCCGGCCTAAGGGAGAGGAAACCTCAGGATCAAGGGGGTGAGGCTTCGGGGACCCCTGGTTTGGAGGGTGTTCCCAGACTACCTCCTTCCACTGCCACCCAACAGAAGCCTGAGGAACGGTGGTAGTGGGGGGCCCTCATCAGCAGCCGGAGTGCCTGCAAGGCTCCCTTTTATCCAGATGCCACTTTCAGAGCTCCTCTCGATGTGACTGTCACAGGTTTCCAGTTAAGCAGAGGACAAAAGGCTTAGAACCACGTCTGGCGAAAAAGTTGTGGGGGCAGCTTTTAAGATAAAGAGGGGGCACATTATCTAGCATGTCTTTGTACCTCCTCACCCCATGCTGCTGTTCTGCTGTCCTGATACTTTCCCGCTCTCCCTGAGTCGGAAAGGGCTGAGGAAAGGGAGACAAAATTAAAGCCAAAGCACTGGTGATGCCCAGGGAGGATGAACCAGGTAAGCAGAAGTGAGAACAGGCTGAAGCAGCTTCTCCTCATGGTTGAGATAAGACAGAAGCGAGTTCAGTGCAGGCAGAGGGGCTGTGGAAAGCCAACCTTAAGGAAGAGGGGGGCTTTGGGGGCTGGGGAGAGAAGGCTACAAGTTCCTTCCGTTTGTGTGTCTTACTTTGCTCAGTCACATCCGGCTCTTCCCAGAAGAGGTCCAGTCTGGTTTCCCTCCACAGGAAGTGAAAACTCCTGAGAGTGTAGGCAGAGAGAGAGAGCAACATGCAGCCTCCTAGGGCCCTATTTGAGCAAGGCTGGCAGGGGCCATACACCACGTGCGGGCTTGAGGCCTGGGCCCACAGGTGTGCCTCGCTAGCTTCTGGAGCCAGGGTGGGAGAGAGTCAGAGTTCCCCTCAGTCGGCTGCTGCCAAAGGCAAGCCAGACCTCAAGTTTCCCTGTCCTTGGGAGTGGTGGAAGCGGGGACAGGTGAAGCCCTGAAGCGAGAGTCTGCCCTCGTTGTGTATGGAACAAGGGGTGACCACCAATTCTGGTGGGAGTAAGTGACCTCCGTCAGCACTCAGGCTGAGTGTGGATGGGAGCCACAATCACATCCTCCCAGCTGGCTCCTGTGGTCTGGATGTGACTTGAATGTAAAGCTCAGGAAAGGCCAAAATGCATTCCCATTTGCATATTCCTCCCTATTTCCATGAAGCAAATCCATCAAGATGGGGTCCGAGTACCACCCTCTTCATAAAATTACCCTTTACTTCCACAGCTGACCCTTTGTTCTCTCAACTGATAGCAGAGACTGATTCTTACCTTCCTTGTGTGTCTCCACCTTGGTGACTGGCATGCATGCCCTCTTTTTCGTGCTTCACTGAAAGCCCCACAGGAGCTGGCCCCTTCTAGTGCCAGCAAGCACAGCAAGCAGGTTCACTATGGATTGGGGCAGACGGATGAAGGAGAGTTGCGGAGCCCTCGGTGGATTCTTCAGGCTTTAATGCTCTCCCAGGGAACCAGGCACAGGGGCACAGGCACACCACTCTTTCTTTGGGCTCTCTCTGGCTTTATCTCGATCACAGTCTGGTCTTGCCCCTTCCGTAGCCACGCCCACCGTCCTCCCAAGCCGTCCTCTGTCTCTGCTTATAGCTCCGCCTCCAGGCTCAGGTGTGCACACTTACACATGCGTACACACCCATACTCCAGGTGTCCATAATCAGACCCACGGGCGTGCCCCGCACCCACGCTTCCAAGCGCCTTCCACATTTATGTGATCAAGGCCGCAGGTTATAGCCACAGAGGCTAGTGGCACAAAAAACGGATTAGTTCATTTACTCTACACCCATCCATGGATATCTCTGCCTCCTCCACAGCTCTCAGCCCAGTGCACGGTAAACAGAAGACTTGTCAGGATTTTCCGCCATTACCATCAAAGACAGACCCCTGAGGGCCTGCACGCATGCCTGATGGTGGGCACCTGAAGTAAGGTGTGGGCATGAGTGAGTGGGCACACCTGGACCTGGAGAGACTGCAAATGGGAGGGTGGTGTCATGGAGGATGCAGCAGGCGGCAGAAGCAGAGAACAGAGAGTGGTGCAGAGGATTATTTGGGGTGCAGCAGAGACCATGAGAGAACTCCAGAAAGCGCGGAAAGTGAAGATTCACAGGAGGCCAGGAGGCTGGCAGGCCCACCCTGCCTGCCCTGAACCTGGTTGCCTCACTACAAAAGATAATTAAAAGCATGAAAATGCCACCAAGGGCTCCAGGACTCCTCCTATACCCGTCTGCTCAGCTTCATTGAAAACCTGCCGCTGTGGTCTTCCTGTCGCTACACCCAGGGACTTGCAAGTTTCCTTAGATCCTTGTCTGTGAAAGGAGGATGCTAAATTAATGTCTACATGCTCATATTTGCTGATTCCTAATTTAGACTCAGGTGAACCACATAACCTAGAAATATCATAAAATGTATACAATCATAAAAAGTTAAAATTTATCAAAATGTACTGAAACACAGTTCATGGAATATTTTGCAATTGTGAGATGCAAACATGTCAGTGAGGCTTTCTTTCAGTCAACAACAGACTATCAGTTGGTAAGTTTTTGGAGAGTCAAAGTTATACACGGATTGTCAACTGTGCAGTGAGGAATGCCACTAAACCACCATGTTGTTCAAAGGTCACCTAGTTAGTCGAAGTAAGCTGTGAGGCAGGGTGGATTTGCTCAGGCAGGCAGTCCCACAAATGTTGCAGCCTTTGCCCAGGAAGCCCCGCCTGGGGACCTTTGCTACCACTGAAGAAACTGCAGTCAAGTCCAGAGCTTGGAGCGGTCCCTGGCAGATCAGCTCACCATCTCTTTGGCTGCTCTGTTTTCTTGTTGATCTCCAAACATCCCAGGCAGAAGTTGCAGTCATTATAGAAGATTCTTGAAATTATGCTACTCACCTCTTAATAGAACTGGATTGAGGTGGCAGGGAGTCTCTCTTGACTTCTTCCTCCGTAGCTGAGTAGGAGTAGATTTGGCCCTGGTCATCCAAGGATAGAAGCTTCTGACTTCTTACAGGGCTGACTAGCTCATTACCCTTGCCATGCATGGTATGTGGGGTGACATTTTCTTGCTCCATCAACCAGGTACTGGGAAGTGACTCTGATTCTCACTTGTCCTCAGCTCATGGATCCAAGATGCCTGTAAACCTCATACCTGAGAAATGAGCCTTTTCCTTTTCTAGTTTTGGGGGAGAGCTAGTCTCAGGGGATAGCTTGTTGCTTTATCCACATGAGACTGGGTAGGAACAGAGCCGCCTAGAAACCAGTCTTGGGCCTTAGTTTGATTTTGAACCAGCTATAACAAGGTCTGGGATAACATGGTCTGTGAGTCTAACCAACAGGCACACCCTGGATTTGGCACAGGCTTATCTACCGGTGGCATGTTTTAAGACTTCCCAAGGGCTTCACTATGCTTCCTATCTCAGCCAATACTTTCCCTCCCTATGTGTATTTTTTTTTTTTTTTTAGTCACTAGTGCCTAACACAGAGCCAACAGGCAGAAGACACCCAATAAAGTATGCTGAATCCTGAGGGACAAACTTGGCAGATGGATGACACCAGCTAATGCAGCCTTAAAGCTAATAGTATGATGCAATGATAAAACTAAATATCCTTTATCTCACTTTACAACCGTAAATCTGAAACCCCATCTTTCAGAAAAGCATTGTCTCCACTGTGATGCTCACGTCAATGATCCTGCTTATCAAATTCTGGTGAGCGAGCATGGAAGGAAGAGCTCTCTGTAATCTATTTACCTTAAGGAGCTCAGTCACGTGCTTAGCTCAAGCCATTTATCAGGATGAAGGATGCTCTCTGGAGAGAGCAGACAGCAGGACAGGACGAGCTCAGATGACAGTTTGCCCTGTGGAGATTGACTTTAATGAAGCACAGAATAAACAGGAAGATTAAGAGGGTGCAAAAATCAGTGACAAGTTTTGAGTTCACCTCTCTGTAGGAAATGAAAGGCTCTCTGTACAGCTGAGAGCTGTCTCTGAGTTATAGATGGGGGCATCTGTTTGGCCACTAATGATTCCATGCTATCTAGATATGCCCCTGTGTGAGAAAAGTTATTTCTCCCTAAATTTACAGATGCACTTCTGTGCATTTTATTTAAATCTTTCCAAAATGCAAGTTACTTTATAGTGAGTAAAGAGATTAGACTTACTGAAGGGTTAGAGAAATTACTTAATAAATTAAAATGTTCATCTGCTATACAGGGACTAAATAGTTTTAATGTTGTTTGTTTATCTATTCCTTCCATTTTGTGCTGAGAAATCATGTTCACTCAGAGGTTTGTCACTCAAAGACGTGGTCACTCATGCAGGAATGGCTCACAGTAGAGGAGGGCGAAATTTCTGGAATTAAAACCAAAAATCTAGTCTTCAATAGGCACTTCTTGACATTCTGACATTTCATTGTATGTTTTCTCTGTTCCTCACTGAATGTATGTTATTTTTTCTGATAAAGAGAAAGAAATATGGATTACAAAACAGCCAGAAAACATAATCCAGAATTCATACCCTTCTTTTGGAGATGATGGTTTCATTTAAAGGACCCAAATTGAAATATTCTTTTTATTTCATTGTAGTTTCGTTTTTGAAAACACAGATCTCACAAAAGGTGGGGACAGAACATAGATTTTATATAGCATATCCCTTATCCTTTAATCAAACTAGGTGAATGAATGTGTGATGTGCACATATATGTACACGTATTGGTTATGTGTGTCAGGCAGAGTGCATTCTTTTTGATAGTATTGTATTGATACCAGTAGGTGGCAGTCCGGTACAAATTGATAATCTAAGCTTCCAGTTTTCTAGCAGTCAACACTTATTGAGCCATAACTGTGAAGAAGACCCTGGACTAATCAGCTGGGATATATCCAAATGAAAATGTGTTGCAAGGCAAAAGTAACTCAAAATCATATTTGCAAACCATTTACCCAGATCCAGGGCACTATCAGAGCAGAGTGACCAGACTGCCTGGAACCAGGTAGGATTGCCAGAGAATTCCTTTACAGAAGAGATTCTTTAACTACAGTGCTTTAGGGGAGGGGAGGAGCCATGGCATTAAGTCCCAGCCATTCCAGATAAGAGAATGGGCTGCAGAAAGTTTTCTTGAGAACTACAGTGGTATGTATGAGGAATATGAGACAGTTTGGGTCTACTTTGAGAAAGTTGCCTGTTGTAGGTATAAGTCAATAGTTAAGTTTCATATAATAAGAAGAAAGCACATGGGTGAGGTTTGGGAAGAACAAGAGAAACACTCAGATTTGCAAAAATAAACAAAGCAAGGTTGGCCAGTTATGCCTTTGCATCCAACTCTCAATATTGATTATCACAGTAAAATTCAAGTCAGTCCACTAAACCAACATTTTTAATTTCTGGTTTTATATGTTAAGCACTTATATTTTACATTATGTAATTCTGCAGATGCTAGAACTTCTAGTCAAATGTAAAACACTGTTTCTACCTACATGTAGAACTCTGAACCACTGCACTATCAAAAATCCATTAGACTCTAATTCTTTTGTTACCTAAATATCCTAATCTTCTGTCTTCTGCAGATTTTTATGGTCTGTTTATTTATTTTGTCTAAGCTCAGAATAGCAGAAAGGTCATCGTGCAAAGAGAGAAATATATTTGTGGTTGCAATTTAGCTTGAATTTATTTTTAGAGTATTTGGGGCAATGGAAGTATCTTAATTGGCATTGTACTTTCTAATGCAAATTCAAAGTTAAAGCAGCAAGGAGGTGTTTTAAATAATTCAGCAGAAACTGTACCAAATGAACAGTTAGCTAAATCTCTTTAAGGTCTCCAGTATCGCAAACCATTAATGGGAACTATATTGCTTAATCTACAGAAAGTGTTTTCCATTCACCATATGTTACCAGGACTATCATTAAAACAGAAATTTATTATGAGGATGAGTCTTTAAAATGCTGTGCTGAGGCCCTGGGTCCTGAAACCACTGACTAGGTCAGCATTTTGTGGTTTTAAGCAGTGATGTGCCTTGGGTAAGAAAAAGAGAATGAGGTTCATTAATTCTTGATGTGCCTTAAAAACAAAAATACTGTACTTTTTTTTTCCTGGAAGGGGGCAAAAACACTTAAAGAAATAGGTTAAATACTCTGATTGGCTAGTTCTATTTAAAATTATTAATGTCTCCCTTTGAAATAAAATATGTGTCCTGGACAAGCTGTTACTAGGACAGAACTTTGCAGTTTGCTGAATGGAGAAATTTTTATGTGGTCCCTACGATGGACACGGTGCTGACCTACAGAAACAGTTTGCTAGAGGACTAGGTGAGATGTAGCATACAGTCTGGTAGAAAAGACAAGAGAAAATGTAACTATCTTGCTGGTCTTGCTGGTCTTGCTGGTCAAGCCATGACCTGTGAACCCACAGTTCCTTCAGCTCAGTGGGTTAGTCTCAGTCCATCTGACTTCCTCAGTGCCACTGCCATTGTACTGCAGGTTTGCTGGCCTTGGGATTTGAAGATAAGTTGCCCATAGGCCATATCCTTGAATGTGAAAACCCTTGTCCTGTTCAAGTAAGTTTTTATGAATAGAGAGAAGTGTAGAGCTGAATTAAGCGGGGTGATGGCAAAATATTAATCCAGAATTATATGAAGAAAGAAAATCACATTGTGGAGAGTCTCGGACACCCTGGATTCCACCCTTTGAGAAGTAAGTCTGGGACTGAGGCCAGACACACACTCTTTAGATTTAGTTCCGGATGTTTATAACATATTTGTCAAAGCAGTTGCAACTTAAATTTTTTATTTGCAACCACAACCCATGAAAAGAATCTTATTGCCCCTAAAATATTCATGTTATTGCTGTTGCATGTTCATGGTAGAATTTGAGGGTTTGCCTTCAGCTATACCTTAGCATAAAACAAATCGTAGTAAAAATAATTGGCATAAAGCCATCAAGTTGCTCATTTGCTTTCTTTCACTGTAAGACAATAAAGGAATTAAATGATGTCTCATTTGGCTTTCTACATTTGCATACATAAATGTTTGGATACTTCCCTGCTAAGTGAATTGGGCCTGATCAGACAAGCTAGTAGTGGGTAAACTCCTAAAATCTTCAAATGTATTATTTTTTTCTGACTAGCAATATTTTCATTGACTATTATGCTATATTAGTGACATTGTTAGAGGAATAAAACAGGTTAACAAAGTTGTGCAGGTTGCATGTGAAAAACTTTTATACATAATATCCATATTATATTTTTAAAAATCCATAGAACAGGGTAATACACCGAGAAAGAAAGCCACATAAAAACCAGTATGTCACCATTGTGTAGGTGCACATGAAGTCATATTGACATTTAAAGGCCAAAATACAATGACCCTGAGCTTGTTTTTTTGCTTGACTATTCAATTTTATGGGTTTTTTTTTGTTTTTTACAGAGTCTACTTCCTAAATAATTCTAAGAGTTCCAGGGGAACTCTAAAGGGGAAGTCAGAGGTGTCCCTGGGCCAAACATAGGCAGCCAAGGGAGAACATAGAACATTCGAGGACAGGCCGGCTGGGGAAGCAAAGGGAGAGGTATAGGATGGATAACAGCACATCCACTTCCCAAATATTCTTCTTGTTTTCCACAGTTGTTCCATCCTTTTCATGGGGTTCTCACCTGGGCAGTCATTGTGGACATGACCTTTTTTCCTCTTTCTTCTCGTTTTCTTCTTACCACCTCTGTACATGAGTTTTCATCTTGAAACTTAATTCTTCTCCGCACCTCTTCTGCCCAATACAGCCAATAAACTCTAAATGTAAAGTAAAACTGATTAGGCTAAAGGTCAGCCACATTATATTCAAATAAGCATAAGGAATATCAAAAACATCAGGAAACAGTGCAGATGTCTGCAGCCACACTTTGATAAGCCAGCAGCTGTGGCCATTTGTACTCTCTCATGGGAATTAAGAAACTAAAATCCGTAAAACAATCTTCAAGCAATAACATTGAGTCTGTCTTTCCACAGAGAATAGAAATCAGTGGAGTAAGACAGCATCAGTGAGCTTGCTACCGAATCTAATTATTTTCTGGTATGAATTTATTGTGAAAAATGTAACAATTGGTACTAATTTTTAAACAGTTCTACACCTATTTATTATTTGACATCACTTAATGATGCATTCCACAGCAGATACTATTGAAAATGAAGCCAATAAATGGGGGAGGGGAGCAAGTTTTTCTTATCTTTATATTGCAAATGGGACAAACGAAATAAAATTTAAATGACTGAATTGCTTATACAATTCTGAAACCTGCTCCTTTCCTTACACGAACTATAGGATCCAAATGGCAATTTGATCAATTAAAAGTGGTATGTTCTGCTAGTGTGTTTATTCTTTTTTAAGAACTAAGAGGTATAGCATAAAAAATGAAAAGGCTAAAAAAATTTTTAAGGCAATTATACATAACTTTTGTTAAAATTATATTTCATATCCAGTACCAGCCAAACAATCCCTGCTTTCCTCTGCTGGAGGTCACCCATAAAGAGTGAAGAAACATCATCTAAGGTAGTATAGACTTACATAGATACTGTCTAATTAAACCCAAGTTCAAGTCAGCTCACTAACACCCTTTTGGAGAACAAAGAACTTACAAGACCAGAGTTGTAACTATCCACTTAATTGACTGAATTGAAGGTAGCTTAGACTTCAGGTAACAGCTTTAATCATTGAAGCCCACTTATAGAGCATCTACTACATCTGCTATATGTCAGGCCCTGTTCTAGGCAGTTTTATTTACAAAACATATTATAAGGCAAGTTTTAGAAATAAGGAACATGTAACTCAGTAAAGCAATTGATTTAATAGCAATTGAGGGGCAAAGCAGAGAGGGGAATCTGGTTCTGTAAAGCTTTTTTATATTACAGGTCTTTGTAAGACATGTAAGGCCTTTCCATAAGACTTTTAAGTACAAGTTCTTTCCTCCACCCTACACACTCTATCTCTTTCAGAAGTGCCTTGGGGCCACCAGCATATGGTTCTGACATCATTGGGTAGGAAACTTGTCTTTTGAAAGTATATTAGATAGTAAACAGCCCTGAGTCCTTTGTAGTCCCATCTGTTAAGTAAGGTGAGTAATCAATTCTGATTTAAATAAACCATTAAACTTTATTAGGTATGAGATTGTTTTTCTGTTGTATCTTATACAGATGCCTCATTTTGCTTTTCCTTTCACTTGTAACAGAAGTGGTATTGTTTTTAGACCTTTGATTTTCTTTTACTAGGGTTTTCTTTTTTTGAGGTAACATTGGTTTACTCTATTACTACATGTCACTATATGTCTTAGGAGTGTAGGTTCACATCTTTTCAAACACAAGTTATACTACCACACCAAGCACCAAAGAACTAATAACTCTTCACCACAGTCCATTACACTCCCTCTACCCTTTATTCTTACCATCACCCCCTCTAGTAACCTCAGTTTTGCAGTCAGAGTCCCAGGCTTAGTTTTGTCAGTTCCTTTGCTTTGTTTCTTTATATACCACATGAGTCAAAACATTTTTGTCTTTCTCCTTCTAATAGGGGTAGCCCCTAGAAAAAAATTTAACATGCCTTTCTCATTTGCTTCCCTGGAATACAAGACTTTCCTCTAGTCTTATACTTTATCTAGAGGTATTGGTATGTACTTGAGGGTGTAGTGGCTCCAAAAGCTATGTAAAGAGAGTGAAAGGGTCACTACTCAGTTCCTAATATTCACAATAGAATTATGCAAAAAGATGTCAGTTCCCAAACCAGATTATTTTCTCAAGACAAGATTTTCAAGATTCCTTTGTTCCTCTTGAAAAAGAACTGTTTCAACTCAAAGGGGGTCTCTCTGTTAGAGATGATACGCCTTCCACAATAGCAAATAGACAAGAAGCTAATTACTCTTATTTTTTTCTATGGTGAGAGTGAGAATATGGTAGAAAAAGAATAAAGGTCAGGAGAGGAAACTAACCCTTCTAGCCCTAAAGTATAGTGAGAAGAAGGGATCCAGACACAGGGGCTCCAGAATTGTATTTTCTCTTTCTTCGTGGGGCATAGTTTTATTTTATTTATTTTTTAAAATTTTTTATTGTTATTTATATCCCTTACATTTTGTATTCCCCTTGGGTAACCCACCACCAATTCACCCATGACCCATCATCACAGAGGGCACAGTTTTAAGACAGAGTGGTTTTGGAACTACCAACTAAGCTGAGGGGCACCCAGAATACAAGGACAGATATAAAGATTCTCATTTGTCTGGTTCTTGCTCTGGGGCCTTGTGAGCTTACCTGGAACCAGTGAAGTGACCTCACAGCAGAAGCTCGAAATGGGCTCCTCAAGTCAGCAAACCAGATAGAGCCAGTTGAAACTCTGCATGGTGAGGATGCAAGAGGCAGGGTCTATGTGAGTGAGAGTGAGTGAAAGCCAAGTCAGCCAAAGCAGCTCTAGACCAGAGGTCATAAAGCTGTGGTCTATGGGTCAAATCCAGCCAAGTGGTCTATTGTGTAAAATATATATACATCCCCCCCCCAAAAATATATATATACACCCATTCCTTCACACATTTCCTATGACTGCTTTTGAGCTACAGAGTTGGATAACCATGGATGCACTATAAGGTACACAAAGCGTATTTGGCCCTTTATGGAAAAAGTTTGCCAACCTCTGCCCTAGACTTTTTGTAAGGCTGCAGAACAAGCTGCAATGAGGCAAACAAGAACAGCACCTTGGAAGGCGGAGAAGTCAGAGGCTATCGGTAAATCCAAGGAGCTCGGCTCCTTTCCTTAGTCATGAGGTCATGTGACATAAGCAAGTTCCCTTCCTTCATACATCCAGAGGCTATCCTGCAGACAATCTGGAAAAGGGACTGAACACTGAACTAAGAAATTCAAGAGGGTGAGCATTTTTACCTAGAAAACTTGGTATTATCTAAACTGATAGCTCTATTATTTCAATAGATTGGCCTGAATATAGTTTCTCTAACACCAAAAGATAGAGCTTCATGAGAAAGTCCAGCTCAGTCATAAAGAATTTACATTTCCTCTGAACATCCTATCATGTGAGTGAGTTTTATAACCCAATTGCTGATTTATAGATTATGAGACCTGACAGAAACTTACGAGATACTTCAAACCTCTCATTATACAGATAAAGAAGTATCCCTGAAAGACCATGTCCTTTGATTAGGTAGTGGATGAACTGAAATTGGAATCCAAGTACCCTGATCCAGTAGTTCCAACTACTAAGTTTTCAGGAGTTCTATAACCCCTGCAATAATTATTGGTTAATTACAATTATTGGTTCTATAGCCTCAAGGTCTTGGTCAGAGAGAACACAATCAGACATCAAAGAGTTGAACAGAGTTTGATAAGGAAACTGTGCAAAGGTATGGCCAGGCTTAGGCATAACAACAGGAGCATGCAGCATGTCTGGGATAGCAATAGTGGGCAGCTCTTATTGTCCAAGGAGCTGAAGCAAAGTAAGGGGCCTGCAGAGTAAGGGGTCAGGGGAAGAAGGAAAGGAGGGGGAGTGCCTAGTTGAGGAACTAGACTTTTTTTTTTTTCAGAGTAACCCATTAAGTTAAAATTCAGGGAAATAAATGTCCTGACTTGAGTCTTTTTCTACACTTTCATCTTCCTGCTACTTAATTTCATTAACTGAACCCAGTGTATGCAGACACCCCATAGAGAAATTCATAAAATTCCCAAAATACAGAGTAGGGTGCAGCTAGGATCTAAAGGCGAAAATAGGGGGGGAAATGAGCACCATCATATAGAACAGTGCCTGGAAGCATGCTGGGCTTATGGCACATGCTCAAATATTTTTCAAATGAATGAATTAATGAATTAATTAATTTTAATGTAGATCAATTCATCACTATAAACTTCTGTGTGATTCCTTCCAAGTACAACATCCAGCCAACCAACCATCCTTCCCAGCAGGAAAATTCCAGAGAGATATCTCTTCCCCACAATAGAATATGGAACTCCCAGAGCTGTAAGCTGTTATCGGAGGAAGGCTTTGGAACTGATATTATACTTGATTTCTATTGCTGCACAGTGAATTACTGTAAACTTGGCAGCTTAACACAATGCAAACTTATTGTCTCAGTTTTTTGGGGTTGGAAGTGCAGGCTTAGGTAAACTAATCTGTTTTCTAAGAATCACTGAACGAAAATCAAAGTGTTAGCGGAGGCTGGGGTCTCACCTGAAGGTTGTGGGGTGGTCTCTCCCAAGGTCATTCAGGTTACTTGTCAGCATTCATTTCCTTGCTCCTGTAGGACTAAGGTGTCTGTTTCTTGCTGGCTGCCATTCAGTGGGTGCTCTCAGCAACTAGAGGCTGCCTTCACATGTAGCTGTGTGACTCCCTTCCTAAGTCTCGCTTCCAATCTCTAGGGTCCACCCAGATAGTCTCCCTTTTGATTAACTAAAAGTCAATTTATTAGAACCTGATCTCTGACATTTGCTCATATTCAGAGGTTCTGCCTGGACCCAAGGGGAGGGGATACACAGGGTGTGTGCTCCAGGGAACAGGAAACTTGGGGGTCATTGTGGAGTGTTGTCTCCCACAGTGATGCAAGTTCTGGTGCTCTACAAAGTGCCTGGATTTTTTTTTTTTTCAAATAAACAATCTGTTTACATTTGCCATCCTAACCCAGAATCTTTAAACCCTAATTTTGTTTTAACCTGGGAATATTGTCAGGTCATTTGTATTTTCAAAGAAGCATACAGTCAAGGCTGGGACATCAATAATTACACTTGTATTTTATAGTCATTTCTGATGAGGGAGTAGAGTGGATCTTATGTCATTCAGAAAAGAAGAGAGAACCATTGCTTAAAGTAGTGAAAATATGACTATTTGAAGCACCAAGTGCCTCATACAGCTGTGGCAATCATTCAGAAAATTTCTCTCTTGATACATGAAGTAAAAATACTTTCAAATACAGAACTGGAGAGTCATTCTCTTCTTAACTTTTTAACTTCAATCATGTTTACCTACTGATTCAGAGAATTAACTACTATGGTCACTAGGAATAGCTAATATATTTAGGGAGGTTGAGGTAGATGACTTTTAAGAAAGAGGTTCTAGGAATTTCCTCCTTATAATCTGTACACAGTGGTTTTCCCGGAGGCCTCACCCAGTTCACGTTCTCTAGGATATCATTATGCAGAACTGGATCATATGGGTACCCCTAGATGTGAAAAGGTGATTTTTAAAAAACTAAAAATGGCTGATATAACCAAAAGGGTTTCTGTTAATATGAGGATCAGAAAACTTTCTCATAAAGGGTCATGTGGTAAATATTTTGGCACATGTTGTGCCAAAGGTGTCTGTGGCAACTCTCAATTCTTCTCTTATATCATGAAAGCAATCACAGGCAGTACACACTGAGACTGTGTTCCAATAAAATTTCATTTATAAAAACAATTGATGTAGGAGAAAGATGGTGGGCAGCTAGCAGGGTCTTGGATCCCACCTGTCTGTTTTTAAGAATCACTCCCTATCCCATTTTCCTGTCTGGCATCCTGGTCCTCGAACACATCAAGAGAATAGGGATCAGCAAACTCTAGAAAGAGGCTCAGCTTCTGGGCGTCAGCAGACTTGTTTCTAATCCTCTCCCAACATAGATATCTGTGATTCTAGGCATGTGGAACACAGCTACTCTGGCATCTTAGTCATGTCATTTATTCAAGTGCAGGAGGGCCTCACAGCACCAGTCCAGGAGTTGAGGAGCAAATGTGAAGAAGAGGCTGTCAAAAGATGATTAATGGCCACCTCTGAAGTTCTGATTTGGATTCTAAATGACAAAACTGGACCAACCAAGGAAACTTGGTAATTTTCTCTGCTGCAGAGCAGCCACCTGGCGAATATCACATTGCAACCACCAACCCTTGGCAGAGGTTGGAACAGCAGCTATAATTATAAAGAGCAGGGAGGAGACTCTAAAAATCTCTTCTGAGTGGCAAAAATTCTGAAAATCAAGATAATTACAACACTAGTTCATCCTGATTTGCTTGGCTATTTATAGATGAGGAGAAGCTGATGCACTGAGAGCTTTTTCCTTTTTTCTTCTTTTCTATTTGCATTAAATCCTGTGTGGCTCCTCTCTGAAATGTGTGCATATGCTGAGTCCATGTGAGATGCCACCACTGGCACTTGTCATAAGAATTAAATCCCTCTCAAGCTTGTTTACAGCTCAGCACTTGTCATACTGCTCCCTTGAGCTTCATGGCTGGTTGGGTTCTTTTTTTCCCCAGCTCTGCGGAAGATTTAATTTCTTTTTTGTTTATGTGTGTACTTACCCTTGCAGGTGCAGGAAAGAAAAAAATTGCTGTGCCCAGATGTTTTGAAGCTGCAGCAGCATACATACAACTCCGATTAAATAGAAAAATTGCAAAAGATAAGGCAGGCACTTTAAATACATTCTTCTATAGGGTATTTAATACACCTCTGTTTTCTAGACAATAAGACACTTGAATATAACTTATGAATATTTTAGGGCATCACCCACTCAGTTCATATATAGATGAGTTTACAATGAGATTTGTCACTTTTGACTCAGGCCTATTACGTTTACTCCATTTTTACCTTAGAAAACATCTTCCCAGAACAGAACAGTCTGGGATTTGGGTGGAAACATCGCCTATCAAGCTGTCTCAGTTCATTACTGGATTAGTTAGGCCTCAGGGACCTGAGGCCAGATTTCACCTTAGTTTTGGAACATAGCGAACATAAGCCAAGCACAAACAACCCTCCTGCTGCTCATTGAGCTCTGTACTAATATGCAGAAGCCCTGCCCAAGTTGCAGATGGATAATGCTTCCATGGACTCTAGTTTGGATTTTCCTTTACCCAAGGCGATGGGTTAACCTGCTTTGTACACGGCAAATGTCAAACTAGGGGAGGAGTTCAGTGCAGAATTCTCAAAACTCCCCTTCACCAACCTCCAACAATGGTTTCCCATGACTGCATGTGGGTAGCTCACAACAAGCACATTTAAATATTCCCTGGCACCAAAGCCAAGATCAGAATGCTTGTGGTGAAGGCCTTTCCACTCCTGCTTTTTAACATTGTCCTCTTGAGGGCCTCAGCAATGTGTTACTGTTTTTGCCTTTCCCTGGAGGTGTAGAAGGGTTCCCAGCTGACCTGCTTATGATGTTGGTTTATAAGAAAACCTCCATCTCCCTTTGATCATGAAGTTAAAGACCCTCAATAGAATTTAAAAAAGAGTGCCTGAGGCCTCTGTTGCTTTGTAGGGAGGAAGAAGGTCATGCAAAAAAGAGAAAGAAGCTCTCACATTTTAATTTGAGTGCTAGTTCTGGATCCCCAGTTGGCAAAGCCTTTTATAGTCAATTCTTGGCCCAGCATTCTGCATCTGTAATATCAGAGCTTATTAGTATCATCTCTTACTTCTGCTTCCCAGTGCTGCCACCAGAGACTGTAAAAGGCCGAGACTATACAATATTACAAGGCAAATGGCTCTTTAGTAACTACCACAACGCAGGTTTTCGCTTACTCTGAAATATGCCCCTAGTCATACTAATAATATCTAACACTCTCTTTATCCCAATATCTCCTAGAACCCTCACTTAGAACACGGGACCATACTGTCAGTCTTTATCTCCTGCAATGGCTGTGTGTAAAGGCCTTCCACTCCTGCTTTGTAACATAAGTTCCAGGGAGCATCTTTGGTTTCACTATGATAGTGATTCATTTGCTCACAGGACCAGGTCTAACAACAACAACTACAAAGCCTACTTCCTGTAGTCAGGTTATAGGCAGCTGTGCTTGATTGGTGCTTCATTGTACACAGTTCACCTTTATTACCAACTGCTTTTTTTTTAATTTTTTAAAAATTTTATGCATACAAGCTGGGGTGCAGGCCAGAGGCGTGGGGTGGTGAGAGGGTTCACCAGAGACAGAGTGGGGAGCAGAACAGGCAGATCGACGGAAATATACTGTTGAGGGGAGCAGCGGACGAGGCAGGAGAGGTCTGCCATGCCATGTGGAAATCTCCCTAGTCGGGTGTCCAGTCACCGCTGCCGACAGCTCCACAGCACAGCGCTTTAAACCGCTGCACCACTAGGAAGGCCCTTTATTACCAACCGTCTAACGCTGAACACTTCTATCCTTTTCCAAGTCAGAGCTGGAGCCCACGTAAGTATGAAGACTTAGATAAGCCACAGGAAAAGTCTTGGGATCTTGATAATTTGAAGATGAATTTAAACTTTAGTGAAGCACCGGCACTAACTGCTCATGCTATTTCTTTATACATTTAACAGAGCACTTACCTCTCAAAACCCAGATGTGGCTTGAGCTTACATTTCTTCATACTTGCTACAGCACCTGTTAACCACAACACTGAGGCTGCCCGTCCTGGCTTTATCTTGTTCTCTGACTGTTGCTAGAACGCGTAACCGCGGCTCTGCAGCTGCTGTGTTGGCAACCATTCCAGGGGCTGGTGCTGATCTCTGGTCCTTGGGGAGCTTTAGCAGTCACACGGTTCTTGGTGCAATAGATGCATCCTTTCCTCTCTTGGCTCCTGCAGCCCTTTTTGTTTGTAACCCATCACCCTTCAATGTAATTAGCTTACAAGCAATTCCTGTGAGGGGAGAGTCATACCCTACCCATTACTGTTTCTCTCACACTTACCAGGGCCTGGCATTGGAAGGAAAGAATAAATAATGAATAAATGAATGTAAGAATGAATGAATGAATGAATGGAAATGTCCTCATTAAAATTCACTGTTGGAACTTTAATTAAATTGCTTCTATCAGTTATTATCCTCCTTCCCAATATGAGACTTCTGATTTAGTGTAATTGGTTGCTTTTTTTCCCCTCCACCCTGGAAAGTAATCTTTCTTGATTATCAACAGCTATGTTATCATACAAAAATAGAAAAGAAAAATCTAGACATGATATAAACCTGCTAATGGCTTCCTCTCTGAGAGCTGTCTTTATCCATCTCTAAATCACATTTAATAATATTCAATTTCCTCAACTTCTTAGACCAGTTGGATGTGGTGTGCCCTATTTGTGTAGATGAGTATATCTAATTCCATTAGAGCCACAGATAGAATGATGCTGCATTTCAAAAATACTGCTTGTAATTTTTTTAAATTTGAAGAATGGAATCTTCTGTTTTTTTCTTTTTGTTTTGGTGGGTTTTTTTGTTTTTGTTTTGTTTTGTTTTGTTTTGAGTCTTGACAGTATCTGTTTGGAATTGTTGAGAAATTAGGTAATATGCTAAAATTTTATCACATTTTTTAGTAAAGCACTTGAATTATCTACTTTTACTCACCTAAATTTAACTCTATTTTCAAATCAGAGAGTGCTTATAGGTGTGGTAAGTGAGAAGAAAGGGCCTCGGCTAGAACCAGGCTGAAGCTGACCAACTTGCCACAAAGTATTTTACTGCTTTACTTTCACATCTGGGAAACAGGCATAATTAAATAAAACTGACTGCACAAACTTCTTGTAAAAATTAAAAGAAATCATTGCCTACATGACACCGTTGGTAAAATTTTGTGAAGTGCATTTCCCCTGTGATGTTAGTACTCTACCTTTTCTGCCTGACTAGTCTTCACCAGTGCATTACTTGCCAACAAAGATACAGGTACAACATCCTGTAGCAGAGAGATGTCCTGTGTGTGCTTCATACAGTTAAACAATTGAGCTAAATGTAAGAGCAATTTCACAATGTTTTGCTGTAAGTCACTCTGGGACCTTTTGGCTGTGCCCATTTTTCAGTCCAGAGATTTCTCATCTAGGCCTCCACCTTTGGGATTCCTGATCTTTCTACTTCACCAAATATTGCTTTTCTCCAAACCCTCCAAATCTCAGGAGCAGCATCATTGCTTCTCTACCAGCCATGCTGGAAGTTACCTTTGTAACCAGCTCAGTCAGAGATCCCCCTGGGTTCTCCTCACAGAAAAATTCTACAGTTTTCCTAAATTCAGGCTCAATTCCTCTGCTCTGGGGTCTCCCTAGGAACCCCTCCTAAGTGCCATTCCCATTAGCTCTTAGCTTTGCCCAAGCAAATACTCCTATTGCTTAGATCTTGAGACTTGATAGAGTATACCTGCAGTTTCTCCACTGGATTATTTTAATTCTTCTCTCAACCTTCAGTTATCCTAAAAAAAAAAAACCTGCTAGCTTCACATAGTCACTCTCATTCACCATTTAACCTTCTCAGACTCATGTGGAAAATCCAGGTCCTTCACATGGGTAATAGATAAGACCACTGACAAAGGCACATCTACAGTTCAAAACCACTATTGACTCTGGAAATTGGCCCTTGGTTTTCCTTTATAAAAGCAAAAGCAATTTAGAGGTAATACTTATGTTCTGTTACATCCACTACTTCTACCTTCAAATAACTGGTTTCTTTTCAACCAATAATTTAAAAGAGATTTTTTTAATCTAAAATTTTAGTTTTTCTCTTTAAAAATTTTTATAAAAATACAAATAAACTAAAAAATAAGATACTGAAATAATCCCACAAACCCCACCTGACCATTGCCAATTATTTTGTCTCATGTGTTTCTCATATATTATTGACAATTGCTATTGATGAATTTTTTTTATGGTATTGCATTTGTGTATAGATAGTACCCCCAACTTAGTTCCATTTAATTTAGAAACGGAAATTTTTTTTTGTTGTGAAAAGTTTATTTTATGGAAGAAACAAACAAGAAATTGGACAATTTCTAGGTGACAAAATACAATCAAAAAGAAATCACAGTAGGAGACAGTTTAAGTCAAGGCCTCACCAATTCCTACAGTAGCAGTGTTGTGTGTCAGATTTCAAAACTAACTTTTAAAATGTTTTAACTTAACCGAAAAGATTTTAAATAAAAATAAATTAGAATGAACAAATGTGAAAAATGTTCCTCTTTGAGTCAGGGATCTAGCACCTTAACTTTTTCAAAAGAGCATGTCTCCTCAATGTGCTTACAGCATAGTGGTAGATAAGATCCATATTTAATATATTAAAACCATTTTAACTAAGATAATGTCACTCTGAATTACACTACCAGAATATTAATTGAGAAAAGCTGAAAATACTGTGACTTTACTCATCATTACATGCTATTTCTTACCCAGATTGCAAACTTTCATACGTTTTAATAGTCAGGTGTCTCTAAGGTACTATGAATTCCTTGATGGGGTGAACCTGGAATTTTGTTAGTACCTTGCACTTCTCTTCCCTCCTCTTCCACTCTCATCCCCTACATATTTATTTTTCAAAATTCATGTTAATAAAAACTCAGAAGCTTTATAAAAAAAAATTCTCTGGAGGATTATTTGAAGTGGCGAAGCTGCAAGAGCACACAGACATTGTTGGTCTGGTCTTTTGGAAGAGTCCAAGACCCTAAACTGAAGCAAAATACAATTCCCTCTCTTAACCAGACTCCTTCCAAGTTGCAACAGTACAGAAATCCCAGTAAATGTCACATGACCCGGCCAGCTGGGCTCTTAGGTGAAGGTAATCTTTTTTCCTTTCATTTTGTCCCTTAAAAAGCATGCAGACCTCACCATTTTTCTGCTGTTATTCTTTCCTTATATTCCAACACTCAGCATTCTTGTGACACTGGCTAGTGGGGGTTTGTGGTTGTATGAACCTAGTAGGTTCCTCAAGGAAACTCATGAAAGTTGGGGACCTCTAAGGCTGGAATCCCAGGAGATTTTGTCTCTCAAATTAATCTGAGACTGTCTTCAGCGATTGATTTTTGAGTATCCATAGTTGCTATCTTTAGCAGTACTCTGATCCCAGAATGCTATGATTATGTTTGCCCATCTCTTTAATTTGGAGGGCAGCAGTTTGCCCTGTGACCTTAATTCTCTGATGGATCTAAGAGCTGTTGATTTTCAGTTTGATTAGTATATTTCTTGTTGTGAGGATGGGAATGATATCTTCTAAGCTCTTTACATGTCAGACCAAAAACAAGAAGTCTTGAGCATTTTTCATGTGTGGATTGACCATTTGTATCTCTTCTTTAGTAGAGCCTATTAAAATTCTTTGTCCATTTTTTCTTAGATTGTTTGTCTAATTACTGAGTTGTAAGTTTTCTTAATACAGTCTAGATACGTGTCAATTCTTAGATAGAAGATTTGCAAATATTTTTCACAGTCTATGTTTTCTCTTTTCATTTCTAAATGGTATCTTTGGAAGGGAAAAAAAAGGCTTTAATTTTGGTAAAGGTCAATATACTATTTTTAAATGGGTTGTGCTTTTATTGTCATATTTAATAAATCCTTATCTAGGCCAAAGTTACAAAAATTTTTGTATGTTTTTTTCTAGAAGTGTCATAGTTTTATGTTTTATACTTGCATCTGTGATCAATTTGTGGCTATGATCAGTTTGTAGCTAATTGTGTATGGTGTGAGGTATGGTCTATGTTCTTCATTTTTTAATGACTACAATTATTCCACCTCCATTTTTTTTTAAAAAAGACTATTTCCATTACCATTGAATTATTTGAAATGTTGCTTGAACATAAATGTCATTCATACTGATTTTTATGCAAACAATATACTGCATTAGTTTCTGTAGTAAGTTTTGAGATCAGATGGTATATTTTCTAATTTCCTTTCTTCTTTACAACATTTTTTGGTTATTCTAGGTGTTTTTAATTTTATATAAATTTTAGGATCAATTTTTCAATTTCTACAAAATCCTACCAAGTATTTAATAGGGATTTTGTTCATTTTATTTTTTATTTTGCCATCAGATTAGCAACATTCCTTCTTCCCTTTCACGAACATTTTATTTAGGCCTTTAATTCTCTCAACAGTGTTTTATAGATTTTAGTCTTAGCCTTTTATTAACTCTGTTCTCAAGTGTTTTATTCTTTTGTTGTCATTGTGAATAGAAAAATGTTTTCTTAATTTCATAATTGTGTTACATTGATCTGTACGTATTACTACATTGTGTGGCTTAATTTCTTAGTGCTTGTAAGTGTTTTGTTTTGCTTTTATCAGACTCCTAGAGTTCTTGCAAGATGGAGGGGAAGAAGACTCAGGGTTCTTCCAGAGCCCCTTCCCACCCTCAATGCCAGTCATAATAGCTCTAGTTCTAACTTTTTCATTTTTGAATTTAAAGCTCAAAAAACTATTTGAGTACAAATAATCTATTGTTTCATTTTGCTGATGAGTAAATTAATTGATCTCAGAATCACTGAGTAAATTTGATGCGTATATTAAAATGAAGTAAAAAATTACAAAGGAAAAAAAAAAGGTATGACATGAACGTACATAAGTAAGTAAATCAGCAAAATTGCACCCAGTCTTGCTCCTAATAAAACATTTTATTCTGTCATTATAAATACTAATTCAAGGCAGATACAACTCTTGTGCTTCATGCAAATTTCATAAGAGAAAAATATGTAGAATTACCTTTTCTTTAATTGGAACTGCATTCGTAAAGGTTAAAAGGCTGCATAATTACTGTTATTAAATGTCACATGGACTGATATTGTGTAGGTTAGGCCAAGAGACTCTGTAACTCAAGTGTTAATTATTTGCAAACCTGCACATTGGATGCCCCCAAGGATATTATTACTAAAGTGCCAGTCCTTCACTGTGGTTAGCGTCAGCAAAGCCAGTGAATCTCTGTCATGGTTCTCCTATTTATTCATAGAGAGTATAGTGGTATTTTAGCAATATTCTTGCTTTTCATCTATAATTATTTCTAGTTTTGAATTTACATCCTGTGTAACATTTTAATAATCCTTTTTATATGCATAATTCACTTAAAGTGTATAATAGCCAATTTTCCATTAACTCTTCTTGGCAGAGAGAAGTTAGTGAGAGCTGAATACTAACAAGCAGAGAAAGAAAGTCACCAGGACTCTCATTTAATAGAAGTCAAAGTTATACTCAGAAACTTTGACCCAAGATACAGGTTGAATGGTCTTATTTAAAAATAGCATGAGACTGACAGCAAAAATGTTCCCAAAACCCCAAGTAAAATGATGGAAATAAGAAAATATGTATATATATTTAAAATATTGATATTAGAGAAGTTTGTTATTTAACCTTGGTAAAAAACTAATCAAACCTGTCACCACTGAATTTTTATCATATGCTTAACTATACTTACATATTATAGACAGTAAGTGTATTTAGTCCTACAAGAACAGAAAGAAGTAGCTACTTATTATGAAGTATAAGGTGAAAGCTGCCTTTTTAAATCTACCAGTTTTTATTATAATATTAGGAAGATATCAGGGCACAGTTGAAAAGAAGTAGAGCCTTTGATATACAATAAGATACTAGAAACTTAATATGATTATTTTCATGAGTATTTTCACTTAGAAACAGCTTTATGATTGGGGATTTGTTTGCCTTATGGTTTGTGCTTTTGGTGACAAATATAAAATACCTTTGTATTGTCCTAGATCCCAAACAATTTCCCCTTATTTTCCCCTTAAAAGTTTTTACATTTTATTGCTTCTTGGTCTTTTGGCTAAGATCAAGTGTAAAAGTTTTTAAGTTTTGTGTTTTATATTTATGTATGCAACCCATTCTGAGTTAACTTTTGTATAAAGTATAAAACTTGGGTCAAGTTTCACTTTTTCGAACTATGGATATCCATTTGCTCTATCACCATTTGTTTAAAGATGTTTTTCCTACAATGAATTTGCTTTTGAGCATTTATCAAAATTCGGTTGGCATATTTGTGTGGGTCTGTTTCTGGGTTCTCGTTTCTATTTCACTAATCTATGTGTCTATCCCTCAGTAATACCAATATTTCTTGATTGTATTAGCTATTCTTGTTTCTTTGCCTTTCAATAAAATTTTAGAAGAACTTTGTCTATAACTATAAAGATTCTTACTGAGGTTTTGATATGGATTTCTTTTCCCAATTGAGGTAACATTAGTTCATAAAATTGTTTTTGATTTAGAGGTATTGGATCTCCCTCAGTTCTTCAGTCAGATTTCTAGGATTTGTTATTATCTTTCTCTTTCTGACTTCCTTTGCTTAGTATAATCTGCTCCATTTCCACCCATGTTGTCATAAATGGCAGAGTGTATTCTTTTTCATACACGAATAGTATTTCATTATGTATGTATATGTCACATCTTCCCAATCCAGTCATCTACTTTGGGGTGTTTAGGTTGTTGCCATAGCTTGCTATTGTAAATAGTGCTACAATGAACACAGGAATGCATATTTCCCTTTGAATAAGAGTTTTTTAATTCTTTAGGTAGATACCAAGGGTGGAATTGATGGGTCATATGGTAGATGCATTTTTAATATGTTGAGAAACCTCCATACTGTTTTCCATAGGGGCTGGAGCAGTCTATAGTACCACCAAAAGTGTATGAAGTTTCCTTTCTCTCCACATCCTCACCAACACTTGCTGTTTTCTGGTCTTTTTGATATGGGCTGATCTTACAGGTGTGAGGTGGTATCTCATTGTGGTTTTGATTTGTACTTCCCTGATAGTAAGTGATGATGAGCATTTTTTCATGTGCTTCTTAGCTATCTGTGTGTCTTCTTTGGAGAAGTGTCTGTTTAGCTCTTCTGCCCATTTTTTTTATTATTTGTTTTCTTGTTAAATTGTATGAATTTTTTATAGATCTTGGATATCAGCCCCTTGTCAGATGTATGGTATCCAAATATTTCTCCCATTAACTAGGGTGTCCTTTTTTTAGTGGTAGTTTCACTATGTAGAAGTCTTTTAGTTTAAATGTGGTCCCAATACTTTTTTCTGGTTTTCCTTGCCGTTGGAGATGAATTCACAAAGACATCTCTGAAGCCTATCTCATGAAGTGTTTTTGCTTGTGTTTTCTTCTATGTATTTTATAGTTCCAGGTCTTATATTCAAGTCTCATCCATTTTGAGTCGACTTTTATGTATGCTGTGAGATAGTGATCTAGTTTCATTCTTTTGCATGTGGCTGTCCAGTTTTCCTGGCACCATTTATTGAAGAGGTCTTCCTTGCTTCAGTGTATATTCTTGGTTCCTTTTTGAAAGAATAACTGTATACAGAGTTATGCACTTATTTTTGGACTCTGAACACTATTCCATTGGTCTATGTGTATGTTTTTGCTCTGGTACCATACTGCTTTGAATATTATAGGTTGGTAGTATAATTTGAAATCAGGGAGTGTGATACCACCATTCTTCCTCTTTTTTGTAAGTATTGCTTTGGCTGGATATATGTGGGGTTTTTTTTTTGTTTGTTTTGTGTGTGTGTGTGTGTGTGTGTGTGTGTGTGTGTGTGTGTTTCCATATGAATTTGATAGTGACATATTTCTTTGAAGAATGCCCTTCAAACTTTGATAGGGATTCCATTATATATATGTATATTACTTTGGGTACAATGGCCAGTTTGACAATGTTGATTCTTCTAATCCATGAGCAGGGAATAGCTTTCCTTTCTCTGTGTCTTCTTCTAATTCTTTTAACAATGTCTTATCATTTTAATTATATAGGTCCTTCATCTCCTTTGCTAAGATTACGCCTAAGTATTTCATTCTTTTTGATGCAATTGTAAATGGTACTGTTTTGCTGATCTTCCTCTTCTAGCTCATTGTTCGTAGATAGGAAGGCAGTTGATTTTTTGGGTACTGATTTTGTAACCTTCCACTTTGCTGAACTGATTCATTATTTCAATTAGTTTTTTAGTCAACTCTTTCAGGGTTTTCTATGTATATTATGCTGTCTACAAATAATGACAGCTTTACTTATTTCCCAATTTAAATTACTTTTTATATCCTTCTCTTACCTAATTTTTCTAGGTACGACTTGCAATATGATGTTGAATAGTATTCTTGTACCAGGTCTTAGAGGAAAGATTTCATTTTTCACCATTGAGAATAATATTTATTATGGACTTATCATTTATGGCCCTTAATGTGTTGAGGTATGCATCATCTAGCCCCAGTTTTTGAGGAGTTTTATCATAAATGGATGTTAAATTTTATTAAATGCTTTTTCAGCATCTACTGCTATGATCATATAGTCATACTTATTTATAAATTAATATTTCTATTTATTGAAGTGGTGAATGACATTGACTGCTTTTCAGACGTTGAGCTATTCTTGTGTACCTGGAATAAATCTCATTTGGTCCTGGTGTATGATCCTTATACATTGTTGAATTTGGTTTGCTTAGATTTTGTTAAGGATTTTTGCATCTGTTTTTATTAGAAAAATTGATGTGTAGTTTTCTTTTTTGTGGTGTCTTTGTCAAGTTTTACTATCAGGGTCATTTGACCTCATAAAATGTGTTTGGAAATATTCCTCTTTTAGAATTTTTTGGAAGGAGTACGAGAAGGCAAGATATAGCTCATCTTTGATGGTTTGGTAGAAATCACTAGTGAAGCCATTTGGTTTTGGACTTTTGTTTTTTGGGAGAATTTTGATAACTGTTTCAATTTTCTTCCTGTTAATCAGTCTGTTTAGGTTTTCTACTTCTTCCTGATTCAGTCTTGGATAGTTGCATATTTCTAAAATTTGTCCATCTCTTCTAGGCTATTAACTTTTTAGCATGTCATTTTGTAATGTGTATTAAAATGTTTTGCCAATATGTTGGCTTAAACTTTTTAACATGTTTGATTTCATGAACACATTCCGCAGACTCATGGAGTCGTTTTTCATAATAAAATTTACATTACAAATAATTCATTTGGATATAATTTATCTGAACATGAATTATTTGAAGAATCTGGCTTTTTTTCCACTTATGCCTACTTTATCATATACAAAATTCCCATATGTATTGGATTTTATCTATGGGTTGTATTCAATTCCACCACTCTTTCTAGTCATGAATTATGATATCATAAAATATGATATAAAAGTGTTAGTAATATTCACAATATTGTGTCACTCATTGTGAGAAAGGAGTGCTTGTCTATGTTCTATCTAAATCTTATCATGAGAGAGAAAATAAGTTAATGCTTAGTTTTGTACTTTAATAAGCCCAATAGAAAATATCCATCTTTCAAATACACTAATTATTCCTGTTACTGAGCATCATGTTTATGTCAAAATCATAATTCTTAAAGCAAAAATGTAAGAACATTGGATACTAGGAAAATTATAGTATCAGTGAATGAATTTAAGGTACTATATGTAGTTACACTATTTAAGACCTCTACCATAACAAAATTCTTTTTTGTAGTTTTATGGTCTCCTTCAAGGAATGATTGGTAATTATGTTTAGTGCAGCAGTGATTTTTCTGATTGCACTGCAGCTCTAGCTCATTAGGGCTGAGCTAGAATGAGTTTGCACATTTTGAATTAGACTTTAGAAGGGTACAAGTAGTAAATGAACCTTGGCACCATTTCCAGATTAGCATATGAAAACCTGAGAGGTGCCCTTTGTCCACAGTCATTTCTTTAAACACTGGAGAATTAATAATACTCTGCTCTAAATGAATATGTTAAAATTGAAAGGTTGCAGAACAATTATTTTTTTAATAAATATAAATAATCATTTGTCTACAGGTCCAGCAAATTGCTGCAGTAAATGGAGTTTTTCATGGCTTCCTCAGTCTGGGTACATAGTCACAGCAATGTCATAAGTTCTCATCCTTTATGTGTCATAATATTTTGGATAAGTTCTAGGTATAAAACATGTATCTAGACTGTATTTTGAAATTCTATTTAACAATATTTATGATTCAAAAGAAGAGTTTAATCTATTTTCATTTATAATATTCACTCATATATTTGGAATCATTCCTAACATATTGTATTTTCTATATTCTGTGTTTTTTATTTGTTCCTCATGTTGCTTTTTTAAAACTGAGTTTTCTTTACTTACTACCTCCCTCCCACCTTTATTGATTTGAGAGCTACTGATTGGATCTGACTGAAAATATAAAACTAGTCAACATCTCTTCCACCTTAAAGTGTAAGGATTCCCATTCTAATTTTATATCTAATCATTTACTGATTTTTAAATTCCAATGAGTTTATCTAAAAAAAATATATTTGGTCCTTGAAAAATTTACCTCCTATCTTTTATAGTACCTTATTTATCATAATGACAGCTATTACTTCTTTTATCTCTTTATTCATTTAAACCAATTTATTTTGTAGACTTTTGAGATTGTTGTTAACTCACATTTTTAGCCTGTTAATTTGCTAGTTTTTTAAGTCTGGATTTTTTTTTGCAGAAATAGAAAATTATATCTTAAAATTCATATGGAATATCAAGGAGGCCAAACAGCCAAAGCAAACCTAGAAGAACAAAATGGAAGTCTCACAATTCTGATTTCACACTTATTACAGAGCTACAATAATAAAAGTGTGGTACAGGTATAAAGAAAAACCAGTGGGATAGACTAGAGAGCCCAGAAATAAAACAGCAAATATGGTTCAATGATTTTCAAGAAGGAGAACAAGATGATCAATGGGGGAAAGGGCAATCTTTTCAATGAGTAATGTTGGAAAAATTGTATGCCAACATGCAAAGAATGAAGTTGGGTCCTATATCACACTATATACAAAAATTAACTCAAAATGGATCAAACCACTAAATGTAAGAACTAAAGTAATGAAACTCTTAGAATAAAACTTAGGGGAAAGCTTATAACATTGGCTTTGGCAATGATTACTTGGTTATAACAGCAAAATTCCAGACAACAAATGTAAAAATAGTCAAATAGAACTACATAAAATCAAAAGCTTCTGTGCATTAAAGGACACCATCAACAGACTGAAGAGGCAATCAATGGAATGGGAGAAAACATCTGCATATCATATATCTGATAAGTGGTAAATGTACAGAACATATAAAGAACTCCATTGAGTCAACAATAAAACTACCAAATTCAAAAGTGGGCAAAAGTCTTGAATAAAAATATCTCAAAAAATCTAATTATCAATAAGCTCATGAAGAGATGTTCAATATCATTAATCATTAGGTAAATGTAATTTAAAACAATGAGATAGCACCTGATATTCATTAAGCTACTTATTATCAAACTAGCCGAAAACAACAAATGTTATTGAGCATGTATAGAAATTGGGACTCTTGTGCATTGCTGATGTAAATGAAAAATGATACATTCACTGTAGGAAACAGTTTGGTGCTGCCTTAAAAAATTGAAAGTAGAAGTACTATTTAAGCAACTCTTCTACTTCTGAGAAAAACAATTGAAAGCAGGGTCTAAAGAGATATTTGTACACTAAAGTTAATAGCATTGTCCACAATAGCTAAAAGGTGGAAGCAATCCAAGTGTCCATCACTGGATGAATTGGCATATACAAGTCATATGTGTAAAAATGTGGGATAAACATGTCATACAATATTAGTCAGCCTTAAAAAATGCTGCAAAATGGAAGAAATTTAAGGATGTTATATTAAATGAACTAAGTTGCAAAAAGGCAAATGTTCTATTATTCTGTTAATATGAGGTACATAGAATAGTCAAAATCATAGAGACAGAACATAGAATGGTGGTGACCAAGGGACTGTGGAAAGGGGGAGAATGAGGAGTTACTATTTAATGGGTTTAGAGTTTCAATTTTGCAAGACGACAGGGCTCTTGATATTAATTACACAATATGTGAATGTACACAACTGTATTGAAGATGATAAATGATAAGATGGTAAACTTGAAAGTAGAAATTTTGTATGTGTGCTTTACCAAAATTTACAAAAAAGATATCACAACAGTTACCTTTGGAAGGGTAGAAGGAATTTGATTAGAAAAGGGGATATACATTTACTCTCATTTTACCCCTTTACTATAATTTTAATGGAATTGGGGGAATTAGGCAAAATCATGAATTTTTGAGATTTGTTTATTGAAGAACTTTGTCCACTGTTGAATTGGGTTGTTTATTTTGTTGTTGACTCATAGGAGATCTTTATATATTCTGAATATTTACCATTTATCTTATATTTGATATGTAAATGTTTCTCCCATTCCATTGATTGCATCGTCAATCTATTGATGGTGTCCTTTAATGCACGGAGCTTTTGATTTTATGTAGTTTGATTAAATCCATGATTTTGTTGTATATATTTCTGTTTGCTTTCCAAATATTTTCCCAGGTACCAATGTGTAAAGTGTAGACAGCAGTCAGAAAACATGATGGCTGGAGAGACCACTAAGACTAATTATTAATAGACAAATTTGAACACAGTCAGGTTGTTGGACTCCTTCAATGGGGGTGGGTATCAGGAAAGATTGGTATTAGGTAAATGCTCTCTAAGTGCATTTGCAAATTCGCATCAGTGTTATAATGGATATTTCTTTCTCTTCCAGCCAATTCAAGCACTACACATCTAGGTTTCCTTACCTTATTGTGATACTTAAGAGCTTCCAATTTATCTGGGCTCACTGTATGACTCATCTTCTCTTCCATCAAATATTGGATTTGGCATGAATTATTTTCTTCCTCCTGATTTAGGTCAAGCTCAGACTCAAACTATTACTTGGTATTATCTAAACAGTAAGTTCTGACAGACAAGTGAAGTCCAGGTAAATCTTACCTGTGGAAGAAAGAAAGGTGATTGAAAACTGGAAGACAAACGAAAAAGGAGAAATTACAACAGACTCAGGAGAAATCAAAAGAATAGTCACAGATTGCTATGAAAATCTATATGGAAACAAATTCAACAGTCTGGAAGAGATGGACAAATTCCCAGAACTATATATTCATCCAAAACTAGATAAAGATGGCATAGAGCACCTAAACAGGCCAATCATAAGCAGTGAAATAGAAACAAAATCAAAACACTCCTCAAAAACAAAAGCCTAGGACCAGATGGACTCACAAATGAATTCAACCAAACATTCAGAAATGACCTAGTGCCTATCTTACACAAACTTTTTCAAAAAATTGAAAAGGAATACTACCAAAGACGTTCCTATGAAGCGAACATCACATTGATACCAAAACCTAACAAGGACAACACACAAAAAAGATAACTACAGGCCAGTATCTCTAATGAACACTGATGCAAAAATCCTCAATAAAATTTTAACTAATAGAATTCAACAATGCATCAAAAAGATAATTCACCATAACCAAGTGGATTTATTCCAGGGGCACAAGGATGGTTCAACATCAGAAAATCAATTAATGTAATCCAACACATCAATAAAAAGAAAAATGAAGACCATGTGATCATATCAATAGATGCTGAGAAAGCATTCAACAAAGTCCAACACCTATTTATGATGAAAGTCCTCGAAACTCTAAGGATAGAAGGAACATACCTCAACATGATAAAGGCCATATATGACAAACCTACAGCCAATATCATTCTCAACTGTGAAAAGCTGAAAACCTTTCCCCTGAAATCTGGAACAAGACAAGGATGTCCATTGTCACCACTGCTTTTCAATATAATATTGGAAGTCCTAGCCAGAGCAATAAGACAAGAGAAAGGCATACAAGGAATCCAAACAGGGAAAGAGGATTTAAAGCTATCACTATGTGCAGCTGACATGATGATATACATAGAGAACCCTAAAAACTCCACAAAAAAACTAATCAAAATAATCAATCAATTTAGCAAAGTAGCAGGATACAAAATCAACACACAAAAATCAGTAGCCTTCCTATATGCAAACAATCAATCCAAAGAAGAGGAAATCAGGAAAACCACCCCTTTCACAATTGAAACAAACAAACAAAAAAATCAAATACCTGGGAATAAACCTAAAAAAAGAAATGAAGGATCTGTACAAAGAAAACTATAAAACATTATTAAAAGAAACAGAAGACTCAAAGAAATGGAAAAACATCCCCTGCTCATGGATAGGAAGAATTAACATTATCAAAATGACCATACTACCTAAAGCAATTTACAGATTCAACACTATTCCAATAAAAATCTCAATGACATTCTTCAAAGAGGTTGAACGAATACTGATGAAGTTCATATGGAATCACAAAAAACCTCGAATAGCCAAAGCTCTCCTGACCGAAAAGGAGAATGGAGGTATCACCCTCCCAGACTTCAAACTATATTACAAAGCCATGATAATTCAAACTGCATGGTACTGGAACAAAAATAGACGCACAGATCAATGGAATCGAATAGAGAACCCAGAAATCAATCCACATATATATAGACAATTAATCTTTGATAAAGGTGCAAAGAATATGCAATGGAACAAGGACAGTTTGTTCAACAAATGGTGCTGGGAAAATTGGACGAGTACATGCAGAAAAATGAAGCTAGACTGCTACCTCACACCATGCACAAAAACTAATTCAAAACGGATAAGAGACTTGGACATAAGACCTGAAACCATAAAATACATAGAAGAAAACGTAGGCAAAACAATAAATGACGTACATCTTAGTAACATTTTTAAATACACATCCCCCAAAGCAAAGACAGTGAAGGAAAAGATAAACAGCTGGGATTACATCAAACTAAAAAGCTTCTGTACAACAAAAGAGACATTAACCAAAGCAAAGAAACAGCCCACTGACTGGGAAAAAATTTTGTACTCCATATAACAGACAAGGGACTGATCACAAAAATCTACAAAGAACTCACATGACTCAACAAAAACAAAGCAAAAAAATCCAGTCAAAAAAGGGCAGAAGAACTTAAAAGTCACTTTTCCAAAGAAGAAGAGCAAAGGGCCAACAGACACATGAAAAAATGTTCAACATCCCTCATAATCAGGGAAATGCAAATAAAAACCACAATGAGATACCACCTTACACCAGCAAGAATGGCACGTATTAAAAAAACAGGGAACAACAAATGTTGGCGAGGGTGTGGAGAAAAAGGAACCCTCCTACCCTGCTGGTGGGCATACAAACTGGTCCAACCACTATGGAAAGCTGTACAGTGATTCCTCAAATTGCTAAAAATGTAGCTTCCATACGACCCAGTAATACTACTTCTGGGAATCTACCCAAAAAACACAAAAACAATCCAAAAAGATACATGCACCTGTATGTTTATTGCAGCATTATTCACAATAGCTAAGATACGGAAACAACCCAGATGCCCAAAAATAGATGACTGGATTAAGAAGATGTGATACATATACACAATGGAATACTATTCAGCATTCAAAAAAGATAAACACATGAAATTCTTAGCAACATGCATGGGGCTAGAAGGGATCATGCTCAGTTGAAATAGGCCAGAAAGAAAGGGAAAAATATCGAATGGTTTCACTTATAACAGGAATATAGGAGAATCAAATAAGACAGACATTCAGCAAGGGAGGGGGAGGGAAAGGCCTCAAAATAGGGGAGAAAAGAGCACAAGGGACTATGGTGATGGTTCACGGGTAAATCGGTGGTGGGTAATCTATGGAGAATACACAATAATGTAAAAAATATGAATAATAATAAATTATATATATATGAAGGAAACTGGAAGATAGAGGGAACCAACATTTGTTACAGGATATCTTGATTTTAAATAGGCTGTAACATTTAATATTTACGGCAAATCCATGAGGTAATATTATCATTCCCTGTTGTATAAATCAATAAAGTCTCGGAGAGTTCTGGTAACATTTCCAAAGTTAGCTAAATCATATAGATTAAGAAAATAGAGTTCAGGGCCTCCCTGGTGGCACACTGGTTAAATGCAGCGCTGTGGAGCTGTCTGCAACCACGAGGCGAGTTCTATGACCCACCAGGGAGATTCCCACGTGGCGCAGCAGACCTCTCCTGCCTCGCCTACTGCTCCCCTCAGTAGTGTATTTCCATCGACATGCCTGTGCTGCTCCCCACTCTGTCTCTGGTGAACCCTCTCGCTGCCCCATGCCTCTGGCCTGTACCCCAGCTTGTATGTATAAATAAATCTTTTTTTTTTAAAAGTTCCTTATTTAAGAAAAAAAAAAGAAAATAGAGTTCAGAACTCAGGTAGTCTACTCAGAGTTTGTTTTCTGTCCTACCAGGAATAATATAATTGCTTGAAACTTAGCTTGATTATAACAAGAAAGAAATTAGAAATTGGTCTTTGATTGAGATAAGAATGTATCACTAACCTTTCTCATTTCTTCATGTATTTTTTCTCAGTTTCTGTGACAAAGATGCTTCACTAAATGAAAGATAGGTTCACATTTTGCCAACAGCAAATAGAATTCACACTTAAGAGTTGAGCGTTTGAGTGCCTATATATTCTACCAGTGGATAAAATGATTCAGGTTCTGTATTTTGAAATTCGGAATTAAGAATAAAACACAAATCTAATGTTGATTATGTTAGGTGTTAAGTCTACTCTTGCTTCCAAATGACAAAACTGAAATTGTGATGATCATTGAATTTGCACCATCGCAGTCTTTGTACTTATCCATGAAAGCTACACTAATTTCCCCCAACTCATAAAAGCTTTATAAGAATATTAGATGAAACATACTGAAAAGTACTTAAATATTTAGTAATTGAATGGCAAGTTTTCAAATTATGCTGGAAAATTAAAGTCATTTTTTTTATTCAGTGCAACAAACCTGCATTAGATTTTGAAGTAGTTCATTGCTTAAATGAGATAATCTGTTTACATGTTTAGAATCTGCTTACCCTGTATGGAGATGTAGGGAAAGTGAATATATTTCTCTATCTACATAATACAAACCTTTTTATATGTCACTTGCTCCAATTTCTCCATCCCAAGTTAACCTAGTCATTCTCTAATCTTGTATTCCAACTTATTACAAGAAGCACCTGACCATTTAGCTACTATTAACACCTTAAAATTAATTCCAGGCTTTAAATGTTATTCTTTTCAGGACCTCGAGCAGAAGTTCTTAACCTTGACTGCACGTAAGAACCAACTGTGGTTATTTTGTAAGTCAGCTTGACTGGGGTTTGGGGTGCCTAGATACTTGTTTAAACATTATTTGTGTGTGTGTCAGTGAGGATCTTTCCAGATGATATTAAAATTTGAATCTGTAGACCTACTATGGCAAATTTCCTTCCCCAATGTATGTGAGCCTCATCCAAACCATTGAAGGCCTGAAGTGAAAGAAATCTTTCTCTCTGCCTGGCTGTCTTAGAACTAGTGTGTTGGTCTTCTTTCTTCAGACTTGGACTGAGACTAAAACTTTCATCATTGATTCTCCTAGTTCTCAGGCTATCAGACTCAAACTGGAACAATACTATCAGCTTTCTTGAATTTCTAGCTCATCAACTACAGATCTTTGACTTTGAAGCCTCCATTATTGCATGAGCCACATCCTTATGATAGATAGATAGGTAAATAGGTAGAAATAAAAGAAACAATGAAAGAAACAAAGGTAGAAAGAGAGATATCAATATAGATATAGATATAATTTGGGGGAATAGGTAAACAAATTATGGTATATTCAATGGAGTATTAATCACTAAAAGGAATGCAATAGCGATAGATGTTACATAACAATGAAACTTGAAAATGTTATGCTAAATGAAAGAAGTTAGCCACAAAAAGTCACATATTGTATAATTCCATAGATATGAAATATCTTAAATAGATAAATCCTAGAGATAGAAATCAAATTGGTGATAGCCAGAGATTGATGGGGAGGAGATAGTGGAGAGAAATTGCTTAATGGATAAAGGATTTTACTTTGGAGTAACAGAAATGTTTTGGGACTAGATCACAGTGGTGGTTACACAAAATTGTGAATATACTAAGTGCCACTGAATTGTGCATGTTAAAATGGCTACTTCTGAGACAATAACCAAATTGCAGAGACACACTACAAATTGGGAGAAAATATTTGCACTCCATACAACTGATAGGAACTGATATCAAATATCTACAAAGAGCTTGTACAAGTCAACAAAAATAAAGCAAACAACCCAGTCAAAAAGTGGGCAGAGGAGCTGAAAAGACACTTCTCTAATGAGGAAATGCAAATGGTCCACAGGTATATAAAAAAATGCTCAACATCACTTATAATTAGGGAAATGCAAAGCAAAACCGCAACGAGATATCCCCTCACACTGATAAGAATGGCCCATAGTAATAAAACTGGCAACAACAAATGCTGGTGAGAATGTGGAGCAAAAGGAATCCTCTACTACTGCTGGTGGGAATGCAAACTGATTCAACCACTATGGAAAGCTGTGTGGACAACCTCAAATTATATGGCTCTACCATATAACCCAGCAATTCCACTCCTAACAATCTACCCAAAGGACAAAAAACAAAACAAAAAAACCCCACTAATTCAAAAGGAAACCTGCATTCCTATGTTTATTGCAGTATTATTTAGAATAGCTAAGATATGGAAACAACCTAAATGCCCAAATCAAATGAATAGATTAAAAAGATGTGGTATCTATACTGTGGTATATATATGGTGTGTATGTATGTGTGTGTATGTGTGTTGTGTGTGTGTGTGTGTGTGTGTGTGTATGGGGGGTATATATATGGAATACTACTCAGCAATCAAAAAAGATAAACTCATGCCATTTGCAGCAACATGGATGAAGCTGGAAGGGATTATGCTCAGTGAAATAAGTCAGAAGGAAAAAGAAAAATATCAGATGGTTCCACTTGTGGGAGAAATACAGGGAAATCAAACACAATGTCAAAAGAAAAAAGAAAAAACTTGCAGGCAAACTATAGATCTGAGGCATGCAGCAGGGGATGAGGAGGGAGAGGGATTAAAACAGAGGTGGGGGCCTCCCAGGTGGCGCAGTGGTTGAGCGCTGCCCTGTGGAGCTGTCGGCAGTGCGCAATGAGAGTTCGACGCCCAGCCGGGGAGAATCCCACATGGCGCGGCAGACCTCTCCTGCCTCGCCTGCTGCTGCCCTCAGCAGTGTATTTCTGATCTGCCTGTTCTGCTCCCCACTCTGTCTCTGGTGAACCCTCTCGCCGCCCCACACCTCTGGCCTGTAACCCCAGCTTGTATGTATAAATAAGTAAATATTAAAAAAAAAAGTAAAGGAAACTTTAAAAATAAATAAAACAGAGGTGGGAAGAACACAAGGCACTATGGTGAGGGTTCATGTGTGATGTGGTAGAAGATGTGGGAGATTTATGGCGACCACATAGAGGGGAGAAATTAAATATTGTCAAAAATGAAAAATGATGTACGAAAATTAAAAAGTTTAATAAAATAATTTAAAAATAAATAAAACTGTTACTTCTGTTATATGATTTTTACATCAACATTTTGTTGAAAAGAACATTACAAGTGGCTCATAGAATTACTAGGGAGTTTGAAGACCCAGGGTTAGAAAATTAGCAGGAAAAACAAAGACAAAAAAAACAAAAACAAAAAACAAGGAGATGGGGTATTCAGGATTACATGGGATTCGTTCCATGGAATTAATCTGGAGAGCCATTGCTGCTCTCAGATTGAGGTTATATTGCCCATTTTCCACACAAACTCCCTCGATTCGATTATGAATGACAGCCTAGGCACTGTTACACCTAGGAAGAGAATTTTGTGCCATCATCGAAAAATGAATTCAACAGTGATCTGTATTTTGGGTTAATTACCTCAGAGTCTATATTGGGTAATCTGATTAACTGAGTCTAATTCATGTGCCCACATCCTACCCAAAGGGCGTTGAGAAAGTAGGTTTTTGTCTTTTTCTGTTTAAATGGTAAGAGTCAGGCTTTAGCTGACTTACAGGGCAAGAAACTCCTTAATAAAGGAATGTTTCAGATGTTGAGTAGCCTTTTCACTCCAAATGGTAAATGTCTACTACATATTTAACTGTATTTTCTTAATGAATCATTTTTTATTGAGGTAACATTGTTTTACAACCTTGGCAGGTTTCAAGGTTGTTCATTCAGACCTCTTCAAAGATATCAGACCATGCACACCATCAATGCACCAAAAATCTATTCCCAGAGTCTATTGGGCCTGCTCTCCATTTGCTCCTCACCACCACTGTCCCTCTCAGAACTACCTCAGTTCTGCAGTCAGATTTCAGGGAGTTGTTTGGAATGATTTTATCTGTTCCTATGCTTTGTTTCTTTGTGTCCATATGAAAGTGAAATCATCTAGTATTTGTCTTTCTCCCTGTCTTATCTCATTAACATTATCCTGTCCAGTTCCATCCATGTTGTCATAAATGGCAAGAGTTCATCTTTTTTTTAAAAGATGAGTAGTATTCCCTACTCTGAGTAGTATTCCCTACTCAGACATAAAAAGATGAAATCTTGGCATGTGCAACAAAATGGATGGATCTTGAGAGGATTATGCCAAGTGAAATAAGTTAACAAGTGAAATACAAACACCATATGATTTCACTCATTCGTAGACTATAGATAAAACAAAACCAAACCCTTAGATTCTTAAAATAGAATGGTGTTTACCAGAGGAGAAGGGAAGAGGGGATGGGTTGAAGGTGTTGATTGTTTGATAGTGGATGGTGAGTGGATGATTGGTGGTGAGCATGGTGAGAAAATGTAGCCTTGGAAACTATACAGTGTCATAAACTAGTGTGATCTCCATAAAAATGAAAATCTAAAAAAACAACAACTGAGTAGTATTCATTATATGTATGCATATACGTATATGTATATATATCTGTATACATATGTATATATATCACATTTTCCTAATCCACTCCACTGTTCTAGGGTACAATAACTTGGGTTTTGAAGGTAGTGCTGTAATGAACATAGGAATGCACATATTCTTCGAATTGATCTCTTTGTATTTTTTTGGTAGATACCTGAGAAGGATTGCTGATAGATCTATTTTTAATATTTTGAGAATCTTCCATACTATTTTTCATAAGTGCAGGATTAGTCTACATCATCATCAACAGTGTATGAAGGTCCCTTTTGCTCCATGTCCTTGCCAACATTTGTTGTATCTAGTCTTTTTGATATGGTTCGTTTTCAAGGATATGAGGTGGTACTGTGTGGTTTTGATTTCCATGATTAGTATGATGAAAATTTTCCATGTGCCTGTTGGCCATCTAAATGTATTCTTTGGAGAGGTGTCTATTTAGCTCCCCTAAACACTTTGTGGGTTTGGTTTTTTTTTTTAAAGATTCATTTATTTATGTATACAAGCTAGGGTGCAGGCCAGAGGCATGGGGCGGCGAGAGGGTTCACCAGAGACAGAATGGGGAGCAGAACAGGCAGATTGAAGAAATACACTGCTGAGGGGAGCAGCGGGGGAGGCAGGAGAGGTCTGCCACGCCATGTGGAAATCTCCCCGGCCAGGTGTCGGCACTCACACCACCGTTGCTGACAGCTCAGCGGACCAGGGAGGTCCACTTTGTGGGGGTTTTTTGCTGCTGTTGTTGCTGTTGCCTTGTATGAGTTGTTTGTAGATCTTGGATAATAGGCCCTTGTGGATGTCTGATATGCAAGTATTTTCCCCCATTTGGTAGTCTTTTATTTTAATAATAGTTTCTTTTGTTGTGTAGAAGCTTTTCAATTCACTATAGTCCCATTTGTTTTATTTTGTTTTTGTTTTCCTTGCTGTTTATAGTTGAATTTGTTATAGTTGAAAAGACTTTACTGAAACTAATGTTGCAGACTGTTTTCTGTTTTGCCATTGTTTTATTCTATGTATTTTTTGGTTTCAGGTCTTACATCCATCTCTTTGATACATTTTGAATTAATTTTTGTGTATACTGTGAGATAGTGGTCTAGTTTCATTCTTTTGTATGTGGCTCTCTAGTTTTCCCAACACCATTTATTGAAGAGATTTCCTTTCTCCAGTGTATGTTCTTGACTCAATTATCATAAATTAACTCTCCACATAAGTATAGGTTTATTTCTGGGATCTCAATTCTATTGCATTGAATTGTGCATCTTTTTTTATTCCAGTACCAGACTGTTTTGATTACTATTGCATTACAGTACAGTATGAAGTCAGCACAAAAAACCGGTGTTCTCTTTTTACAGAATTACTTTGACTATTTGGGGTGTTTTGTGGTTGTACACAAATTACAGTAATATTTTCTCTATTCCCTTAAATAGTGCCATTGAATTTATGATAAGGTCTTTAATTTTGTAGCATATCCTTCCTTCTACTGGCTTTCAGTTTTGTTTATTCTTCATTTTTAAAAATAAGGGATAAGATATGATTGCTTATTTGAGATTTTTCTTGTTTCTTGATGTTTGGCTTCATGTTTCTTGTTTCTTCTGTATGGTTATGAACCTCTCTCTTAATATTGCCTTTACCATGTTCCATAGTTTTTTACAGCTTCATTTTCTTTTCCTCTCTCTATTTTTTAATCTCTCCTTTGATTTCCTTATTAACCCAATGTTTATTCATTAGCACGTTTTTGGTCTCATGTATTTGAGGTTTTTCCTGTTTTCTGTTTTATGGCTGATTTATAGTTTGATAACATTATGACCAGAGAAGATACTTGATATTTTAATCTTCATTAATTTATTGACACCATTTTGTGACTCAACATGTGCTCTATCCTTGGTAATATTTCATGTGAAAAGAATATACACTTAATATTTTTTGGTGGGGTGACCTACAAATTTTTACTGAGCCCATCAGTTCTATTTCCTCATTGGAATTTGTAGTTTCCTTTATTTTTATTTTATTTTTTATTTTATTTGTGGGGAGATAAGTGGAGATTGACCCTGATACTACTGAGTTGCTGTTAGTATCTCATTTTAGGTTGGTTAATAATTGCTTTATATATTTTGATGTTCCTTTTTAAAAAAAAAATTTTTTTTATGGAAGTCTATTTTATCTGAGGTAAGGATTACAGTTCCTACCTTTTAAAATTTTCCATTGGTTTGGCATACCAATTTCCACTCATATACTTGACTTTATAGTTTAAAAGAGTCTCCTGTTAGCAATCTACAGTTGAGTTTTGCTTTTTAATCCATCTGGTCACTCTCTGCTTTTTGATTAATTAGTGACTTCATTTATATTAAAGGGTGATTACTGATATATGAGGGATTATTACTGCCATTTTGTCTTCTATTTTCTGGTTCCACTTATTTTCTTGTTAAAAACATTTTGGGGGGACCTCCCTGGTGGCGCAACAGGTTAAGCGCAGTGCTGTGGAGCTGTAGGCAGCTGCAGTGGCACAAGTTCAATGCCCAGCTGGGGATATTCCCACATGGCGCAGCAACCTCTCTTGTCTCGCCCGCTGCTCCCCTCAGCAGTGTATTTCATTACCTCTGCCTGTTCTGCTCCCCACTCTGTATCTGGTGAACCCTCTCACCCCCCCACACCTCTGGCCTGCACCCCAGCTTGTATGCATAAATAAATAAATCTTTAAGAAAAAACATTTTTTGGGTGGACCTTTTATCTTTTATTTAGATAGAAGAGCTCCTTTCAACATTTCTTGTAGGGGAGACTAGCATTGACAAACTCCATGAAAAACTTTGTACAAAACTTTTTTTTTAGTATGAAGGGTTAGGTTACCAAAAGAAAATTTCGATGACTGATACCCTACCCCCGAGATGATTCTTTTTAGCAGTTATATATGAAAACCTTAGAATCATTTGATTGAGTCACATTAACACTAGTCTATTATATTCTACTACTGAACTTGAAGTAATAACTTAAAAAATTTGTATTCATAGTTTTATTGACCTGAACTGGCCACATTTAAACTGCTAATGGGTCGTATATTTACCAGATGAAGCAAAGGATGGAAAAACATTTCACTCTGAAATGTGTCATCCTTCAGGAGTTTTATCAAATTGTTTTTGCCCACTGGCTACAATAAAACTAATGCATCTACTAACATAAAATAGTGCACTAGTTTTTTTTGAGGTTTATTTACTAGTCTAATGATCATTTCAGTAAAGCCAAGCTCTAAATTACAACCACATGGATAATTGCATCATAATGTGTTTTCTTCTAATTTAGTCAGGTTTAATTCCATATCTAAGAGAACTAGTGCCTTACAAATGTTGTGGTTAGAAAAATATAAGAGAAAACACACAATTTAATTATTACATATTTGAACATACTATTGAGTGATTCTAATACCATCCACTGTATTGTTTACAAAGGACTGCTTAGTAGCATTAGCAAATATCAAGGTACTTATCATTTTTTAAACATTTATTTATTTATTCATACAAGCTGGGGTATAGGCTAGAGGTGTGTGGGGAGGGCAGGGATGAGAGGATTCACCATGTGGGTAGCTCCCTGGCCGGGGACTGAACTCATGCTGCCGTGGCTGCCAATAGCTTCATAGTGCTAAGACTTAACCCCTTGCACCACCAGGGAGGACCCAAGGTACTTATTATTCATTTGAAAACTGACTTTTTATATTTGAGAATGAGTATTATAAATTAATTATTAATTTTTGTAACTAGTAAAGGTAAGACTCATCTCCAAACCTCAGCTCTGTGATTGCTATCCTCTTAAAACAGAACTTAACCATTTAATTGAATTCTTGCTTGTACTGGAATTGGCTATTTAAATTTTAAAATACTGCAGCTGGTCTTATAATTTTCTTAATGTATTTTTTGACAAAAAGAATATCTTACTTATAGTCAAATGTACTCAACCTTCCATTACGGTTAGTGCAGAAATCAAGAGTCCATATATATTTGGCTTTGTTATGGTCTTTCTATTTTATTTCTTTGTTTTTTTCATTTTGGTTTAGGTGAGAAGTCAGCAGTCCTTTTGTTTGTTTGTTTGTTTGTTTGTTTTTGGTAAACAATGGAACAGTAAAGAGGTAAAATTAAAGTGTTATATAGAATCTTATCTAACAAGAGAGAAAATAAACTTTCACAAAGCTTTTATTGGTTAAATTAAAAATATAATCATAAAAATTGATAGCAATTTTTTTGTAATACCATTGTAATAAGAAAAGCGGATATTTTTTAAGTCTCACGAATAACATTTTGCTAAGTTGGGGTTTAGAATTAATATTTCTTGTATAAAAATCAATTGCAGGGCCTCCCTGGTGGCACGGCGGCTGAGCGCTGCGCTGTGGAGCTGTCGGCAGTGCGCAATGCGAGTTCGATGCCCGGCCGGGGAGAGTCCCACATGGTGCGGCAGACCTCTCCTGCCTCGCCCGCTGCTCCCCTCAGCAGTGTATTTCTGATCTGCCTGTTCTGCTTCCCACTCTGTCTCTGGTGAACCCTCTCGCCGCCCCACGCCTCTGGCCTGTACCCCAGCTTGTATGTATAAATAAATAAATCTTTCAAAAAAAAATCAATTGCAGGGTCCCCCTGGTGGCGCAGTGGCTAGGTGCTGCGCTGTGGAGCTGTCGGCAGCAGCGGCGCAAGTTCGACGCCTGGCCAGGGAGATTCCCACATGGCGCGGCAGACCTCTCCTGCCTCGCCCGCTGCTCTCCTCAGCAGTATAGTTCCATCGATCTGCCTGTTCTGCTCCCCACTCTCTCTGGTGGACCCTCTCGCTGCCCCACGCCTCTAGTCTGTACCCCAGCTTGTATGCATAAATAAATAAATCTTATTAAAAATCAATTGCAAATATTCATCTATTAATGTTGATATGTAATGAAATTTGTCTTTGAAAATAACTTTTCACAGAGTAAGTACTACCAAATATTGATATTAATCAATGCCCATGCTTTTAATTGAGCACATTTGTTTCTTGAAAGGTATTTATAGAATTCTATTAGATTCTTCTTTTTAGGTATCATTTGCCATTTATATCACTACATTGTAGGCTAACCACTTCTAATTGAAGATTAGGTGGTACTTTTTCAATTGCATACATTTGGAAATATGGAAATTTTCATCAAGGTCCAAAAAACTCTGCTGAAAATAACCTTTGAACTTGGAAAATATGTCCAGTAAATATTTGTAGGCTATTGTACATTTTGTTTCTTAATTTAACTTTTAACTTATAGGAAGTGTGTAAAGTTGCTTTATGATTCAAACAACATTGGTCAAAATAACTTTACTGCAGTATAAACGTCATATGTTACATTGCTTTCCCTTGTAATTTTAGGTTTAATTTATTAAACAACATTATCAAGTTTGCAGCAAAAACTAATTCCCAAAGCTAGTCAGTGTTTTAATTACTGGTTGAGGTGGAACTATCATTAAGAAAAATTGCAATTTTGGCCCTGCAGTAAACAAAACAAAAAAACTCACAATAAAACATTACTACTGCTAAGTCATAGAAGTGTCATGTGGCAGGGCAAATAAGACTATGTTGTTTTTTACAAAAATTCTTGGAACTGATAATGGCTATTCTGTAAGAACAAATGAACTTCATTGTTGCCCCACTGGTTCAGTATCACAAGAGAGTCAATATTTTCCTGAAAGTAGCTGTAAATGAATAATGACGATCACAGACTTTATACAACATACATGTTCACAACCTTAAAAAATACGTCCACCCATCCTTTTTCTCCCACATGTTTTTATCATCATTATTTGAAATACATCTTACCAGATTCTACTTCAGATTTTACTAATTAGTGTTTTTCCAACTTCTTTGATATTATTCCATCTATAATTATTCTAAGCAGATTCTTGTAGAGTATAATTCTCTATTCATTTTAATTTGGCTCTGACTCTGAAGAAAATCAAGTAGTATCAATAACATGTGTGGACCATCTAAAGTCAAGAAAGTAACTTGAAAGCACTTGCCTTTGTTTTAAAATTATATTGATGTTGACTTGCATAATATGCAATGTAATTGCATAATAAATACAATGATTTGCCATTTAATTTGAAAATAAAATATACAGCACTCCACTGTGCCTTAAAAACATGACATTTGGGACATTTGAAGTCCACTTTTACCTTCCTTTGTTGTTTTGACATAATAGGGATGCACTGGTAATAAAATAAAAATGATACACTATGGCAGTATACATGACACTTGAAATGCTCTTCCATCACTGTGACTTTATAGTGCCACCAAGTAATAGTGTGAAGTGATGAGACTGCTACATTTGGTATTTGTTCAACTACTCTGCTATTGTAATATAAAAGCAGCAATTTGCAATACATAAGCAAATGAATGTGGTTGTTTTCCACCAAAATTTTATTCAAGATCACTGAAATTTAAATTTCATACCATTTCCAATACCACAAAATATTATCTTTGTTTTTTCAATCATTAAACAATGTAAAAACTATTCTTAGCTCACAGTCTGTACACAAACAGGCAGCAGGACTGTTTTATCCATTGAGCCACAGTTTGCCTACACAGATGATCATCCAAAATATTTATCAAAATGTTTTGAGGAACTCTACATGTAGGGAATCTTTCTCAAGAATAAAAAGTAAAAAAGCTATAAATAAAGACATATATTTCCCAGTAGTAGATTCATATATATGCATATTATGTATGCATATTAAACGTTGAAAACTTTTGCAATAAATGAACTTTGCCTAATCCAGCTATAATAAATCTTATTTGTCAGAGAACTCTTATTTACACAGCACTCCTATCTGCATGATTTAGAACAAAGGTGTAGTATATATGTATTTTGAAACATGTTATATGGTTTGGTCTACATATTTTACAAATGAGTAAAATGAAGTAACAAAGTGCCAAGAATAAAAAATTTCTTATTCTTCTAGAAAGAAGCTATTTGTTGACCCTAAAACGATAACAAACAGAACCAGTTTTAAACCCTTCTTTATCTGTCAGTAATAATCACATCAGTAATCATTCAATCAATAATAGTCCCCTCTGAAAGTCAATCAACAGCTTCACTGAAAGTCATCAGCAATAGCCTCATTCAGTAACTATATTTAAACTACTAAAGTTTAACCAACCCTTAACACTTCCTCCAGATCTTCAAGTTTGTACACATAGTGAAAACAAGTATCAAGAGAAGTTTCACGGGAAAAGTGCTATGCAATGAATTAGTTTGAAACAACTAATTTTCCTTAAGAATCTAGTGTGATCTGTTTCCAGGTGGAAATCTTACGGGAAAACTAACCATGAACTGCCTATACTCAACGTTTGGTGGATACGCAGTAATATATCTACTTTGGTGAGAGAATACATATTCTTCATCCTAAAGGCATTTTTGGCCATTTAGGATAAAAGCATGTACCATAAACAGTAAATTTGGCTACAGAAATTTAATCTCCAGGCCTAATCCAGAGATTCCTAAATCTTTATCTTTAATCCACTGGCTCTTAAATCTGAGAGTATCTTTAGAAGTATAACCTTTAAAAGTCTAACCAAGAAAATTTTGGTGATTTGCTTAACTGTTAAGTTATTCTCTGTCATAAGAAAAGACTGATTGTTCTCTGCCCATAGCATCAAATCTTTCAGAATCAGATTTTAATTCTATCTCAATCAATCCATGACAGTTTTAAATCAACAAGTATTCTGTTCTGAAAGCCAGAACATTCATCATCAATCTGATACTTTAAGCATGTCCTTATTGCCTTTCTCAAATTAAGTTAGTCGTTCAGCCCTTTATTGACCACCTATTATGTGTCATGATGCTTTGACCACATAGATATCAACTATAAATGTTTAAAATCATACCTGTGTCCTACTTTCAGTGATTTCTCTCTTTAGAATGTAGGCTGTGTACTGGTGTTTCTTTTTAAATAAAGCTTGATTGGTTCTTACCTGCAAGAATTGGAAGTAGGATTTTTAAGAGATATTAGCGCATCTATAGCCATAGCAGAACTTTTTACAATAGGTAAAATATGAAGGCAACTCAAGAGCCCATTGAGGGATGACTACACAAAGTATAGTAATACATACAATGAAATTATGCATCCTTAAAAAGGAATGAAATTCTTACACATGCTACAACATGAATGGACTTTGGGGACATTACACTAAGTGAAATGAGCTAACAGCAAAACAAGTTCTGTATGGGTCCACTTAAATAAGGCACTTATAGTAGTTAAAATCAAGAGAGAGACACAGAATCTTGGTAACAAGGGACTGTCGGAAAAGAGAGGGGAATAAGGAGTTATTGGAGTTATTATTTCATGGACACAGTTTCAATTTTGTAAATGAAGAGTTCTGGCGGTAGATTGTGGTGATGGTGATATAATAATATAAAGTAATCATAACTATATACAAAAAAAATCTTATCTGTTTTTACCACAATTTAAAATATGGGAAAAATTCATTGGTTATAGGTATGTGGTTTATTTCTGAACGTTGAATTCTATTCCATTACTCTCTATACCTGTTCTTATGCCAGTACCACATTGTTTATGCAGATTTGTAGTAAGTTTTGAAATGAGAAAATGTGACTATTCCAACTGTGTTCTTTTCCAAGATCCTTTGGGCTATTTGGAGCCCCTTACAATTCCATATGTATTTGAGGACTGGCTTTTCAACTCAACAAAAAAGATTACGAGAGTTTTACTTTGTATAGTATAGGCACTATTTTCCAAGTCATAAACATGGAATGACTTTACATTTACTTGAGTTCTCTTTAGTTCCTCTCAACAATATTTCATAGTATACAAGTCTTTTGCCTTCTTGGTTAAATTTATTCTTAGGTATTATTCTTTTGGATGCTGTTCTAAATGAAATTATTTTCTTAATTTCCTATTTGGATTGACCCATTGGTATACACAGAAATACAGCTGATTTTTATTTTTTTTTTTATCTCATATCCTACAATTTTGCTGTATTTGTATGTTTATATGAGTTCCAGAATAGAAGGATATACACAGGATCATTATCATTGGTTACTTTGGGTGCATTGGATAAGGGGAAAGAAACAGAGAAATGAAGAAAATCTATTAACTTTTTCTTTATACATGTTTGCATAATTTACAGGTTTCTAGTTCTGCTCAAGAGCTCAGGATTTTGAGAAACAGATTAGCTATCTGATTACCTTGGCAAATCTCCTAACCTTTCTGTGCCTCAATTTCCTCATTTATAAATGGAGGTACTTAGACTTTCTATCATATAAGACTTTGGGGAAAACAACAGCAAATAAGCTAAATAAAGTGCTTTTATCTTATTGCCTGGAAATTAGTAAGTGTTTGGTAAATGTGAGCTATAAAAAATAACTGCTTTGTAGGGTCTGGCAAGATGGTGGCTGAGTGAATACACTGGACTAGTCTCCTCCACATATTTATAACCAAATGACAACCCCTGAAAGGTAAATATATGACTATTATCTACATCAGAAACAACTGCACAGCAGAGAGGGGTAGAAACACCACAGAAACGAGTATGCACAGCAATCCTGGGGCAGTGCAACCCAAGAGAATGAAGTGTGGCTGCTATGCAGTGCCCCTCTGCTGTTAACTCATGGGCACACACTGATAGATACCAGGGTCTTTAAAAATCAGACACTGCACTGGAGACTGTGGCTCACAAAATCTGTGTAGGAGAGAGGGTGCATCACTAGAGAACTAGAGTAAGGATACAGAGTGACAACTACTGGTTTGAGCCTGAAAACTAGAACATTCGGAGCCTGAACCCAGGGTTCAGGGAGAGATCCTGAAATTTGCTACTCTGTGCCCATTAAATAATAACTCCAATAATAACTCCATCACTTGTGTCTCTTCATAAAACAGTTTATTATTTGCAGTCTGAAGTTGTGATGAGCAAAACATTAGCCTCACCCAAATGCAAGGCCAAACCAAAACAACTGAATATTCTCATTAACTAGAGTTTGAAGGCACCAAGATATTAACAAAAGGAAGAAGTTCCCCAGGGTAAGGCTCTCTGTTTGAAAAGCAAAGAGATAATTCTGGCTTGTAACTGTGCCTCAATTATAGTTGCCGCACAGCACTGCATCTCTTGCTCAACCAAAGCTTCAAGGTTAAGGGTGGCACTAGACTATAAGGCATTTCAGTGAAAAGTTGGGCTAGAGGAGAGGATTGTTGCAGCTCCCCACCACACAATTTCTGTACCCACATCACTACAGGAAGTTTGAACCCTTGATACTCAAAGGAAGTGAATTTTCTGTGCCCTGCTGCCCCAGTTCATTATTATTACTGATAGGGTCTAGGGAGAAAGGGAAGGGCACCTTATCAAGTATAGGAATCTGAATGTACATACACAGCATAGATTATTCACAAACACCATATGTTAATGATCTGTTTTCTTTGAACTAAAATGTGCATTTTGAACTGAGATTCTTGCCCCAGTGACTCCCGAGGAAGTGTTGGACATTGAGGCCATCAGAAACTAACCAGATCCAGTGAACCAGGGTATATCTGGGTCAAGATGACCAAGTTGGAGACAACAAACTCTGGAAGCTATACATGAAACATCAGGGACACCAACGGCGACAGCTGTTACAAGACAGTCCATTCACTTATGATAGACTGTTCTCATTTCACTCACTAGAAAAAGGCCATCTCAAGCTAAAATGTCAGAATGGGTTTTGGGGGTTAATATACCTGCCATTCTTTCAAGTTACTGGCTTTCTAACAATAAACAGTGTACCTTATAGATCCAATTCCTGTCTATGCTCATTGGCTTTGACAGCAACAGATCTCCTGACCCAAGCCTTTCCAGCTACCTGCTGGCACCACTGTTTTCACACAGAGAGCCTGTGTGAATATAGATATAGCATGCTTCCATGTTATAGATGGACTTCTAGTTACAGCAAAGGAATAAAACTCCCTGTATTTCCTAGCCGCTTTTTCGATCTAGATGCAGGGATGTAGCTTTAGGTACATCTTACTATTTTATGCCATCCAACCCAGAGAAATGCTTTTTTTTTATTTGAGCATACATCTGCCTTTTTTCTGTTAATTGAATTTGTAATTCACATATGTAGAGCAGAAGGATCGTCCCTTTCTCATTTCTCCAAATTTATTTTGTTGTCCTCATTCCAGCTTCTTCATAGGGATGTGCAAGTCCCTTTTGAATCATTCTTGCTTTCTAAAAATGAGCTTAAGGCAGTTTTTTTTTCTTTTTACAAAACTGTATGGCAATCAGTGGTCTACTTCATGGTTCCCTCTCGAAGTGGAATAATTTTAAAAATTTTTTAAAAAGCTTTGGTGTGTCAACAGCTGCAACATTTTTTTTTTGCAATTCAGTTAACAGATAAACAATTATTTCATATAATTCTGCATCAGAGACAACTGAAGATGAAATACTACCATCCCCATATATAATTAATTCATGCTGTGCACAAACAACAACTTGCTTTAAATTTCCATGCCAATTTACAACCCCATTCTATACTGGGCAAGATTAGTGGCTATTGAAAATACTACCAGGACAGGGATCTAAAGACATATTCAGTAGTGTGTTAACTATACAAAAAAATGATACTGTAGTTTAAAAACAATCTTACACAGTCTTACTCTTAATTTTTTTTTTCTTTGAAAGTGAGTGAATTGTGTACAGGGGGTTAAATGCTTTATGGACAAGAAAAAAACAGCTAGAACGAACTTTATTCATTACCTTCCTCCTCTCCTCATCTTTTTCCTCCTCCTTCTTGTCCTTGTTTTTTGTTTGTTTGTTTTCAGTCTTGATGACTCCCTTTTTTGGACTCTGTCGGACTTTCCTTTAGTTCAGGATGCAGCAATATTATTTTCATATTTTTCCTTTAGCTTAGGATATTTCTTTTTATAAGGTTCCTTTCCATCTGTAACTGTGTTATTCTACATCTGTTTCTTTACAACATCATCAATAGATAGGTCAGGAAGGACTCTGATTTTTGGGCAGACTAAAAACAAAACAAGAAAAAGGTGAAGGAGGTCTCTTGAATGCATTGCGATCCTTGAATTTCTTTTTTGCTTTTCCTTTGGGGGGGGATAGAAATTTTCATTGCTCTTTCTTAACTGTCCATCTGTGTCATGTCTTCTAACTTTCCTTTCTTTTTAGCAGACATGGTCTTCCACTACTCTGAGCACTTTGAATACTCTGAGAAGCTGACTAAAGCATCTGGATGCTTCTTCTTGGGCCCTTCCCCACAAGTTTGTACCAAAAATGGATGTGATGGAATTCTTAGGATCTCCTTTGCCCATGTTTAATTTTTTTTTTTTTCAGCAGGGCATGGAGTCAATGCCTTTTCAGCTCTCACTTGCCTCAGTACTGTCTCTATGGAATTCAATGTACTGTAGTGCCTGTGAGAGTGGGATACAGACACCCAGAAGCTAAATAAATTTAAGTTGATGGTCATAGTTCTGAAATTATTCTCTCCAATTCAAAATTTATCTTAATATTAAATACTCTTATTTATACGACTAAGACTGTGTATAAAAAGTACGTTTTTCTTGTTATTCAACCACCTACCCATGCTTGCAGAATGTAGATTTTCATTTTAACCTGTTTTTCCTACCATTATCCCTTTTACCCTTGATCCTTTTTCAAGCTCCTCCCATCTTAACCTGAAAAACTACACTTCATTTCCTAGTGTCTGCTAGTTTTTATAAGTGTTTTGCTTTGTCAAATTGTTTGCTATGTAAATGGCCATATTTGTCTGTTATTCTTGCTTTACTACACATAATATCCTTAAACTTCCTCCATTTTTCTGTAAATGGCAACATTTTGTCTTTTCTTATTGTTATATGGAATTTCACAGCCTGGATATTCCACATCTTAATCCAATCCTCTATCACTAGTCACTTAGATTGTTCCCATGTTCTAGCTATTGTAAATGGTGATGCAATAAGCATTGTAGAGCATATAATTTTTTTGATTGATGGTTTTGGATAGATGCCCAAGAGCAGGATTGCTGTGTCATACGCTATTTCCATTTTTAGTTTTTCAAGGTAAATCCAGATCACTTTCCATATGGTTGCACCAGTTTACATTCCCAAGTGTAATAAGGTTCCTCTTTCTCTACATCTTCTCCAACACTTGTTAGAGGTCTTTTAAATGTGTGCCATTCTCATGGGTATGAGCTGCATTTCTCTTATTGGGAATGATGATGAGCATTTTGCCATTTATCTACTGGCCTTCTGGATATCTTTTTTTGGTAAATTATCTTTTCAAATGTGCTGCCTTTTATTGTTTTTCTTTATTTGCCTTGTTAAATTGAGTAAGTTTTTTTTTTTAAATATCTTGGATAGTGACCACTTTCTGTTTCTGTAATGTTAGAATACTTTCTCCTGTTCTGTAGGATGTCCTTTTAATTTACTTACATTTTCTTTCACTGTGTAAAAGCTTTTAAATTTGAGGTAATCCCAATTGTTTATTTTTTGCTTCCTTGCCAGAGGATGAAACTATAAAATGACATCATTATCATCAATATTATAGAACATATCATCAATATTTCTTCTGTGTGTTTTATTGTAGGCCTTACGTCTAGATCTTTAATCCATTTTGAATTTATTTTTGTACATGAAGGAAGAGAATGATCAACTTCATTCTTTAGTATGTGGCCATTTGGTTTCCCTAGCACTCTTTCGTTTTTTTTCAATTGTTATTTTTATTTATGTCTTTTACATTACTGTATATTCCCCGTAGGTTTCCCACCACCAATTCACCCGTGAACCGTCACCACCGTCCCGTGCCCCCCGTTCCCCCGTTGTGAGCCCCAATCCTCCCCCATCTCTCGCTGATTGTCGCTCTTGCATTTGGTTCCTCTATATTCCTGTTATAAGTGAGATCATTCGATATGTTTCTTTTTTCTTTTGGCTTATTTCGCTGAGCACGATCCCTTCTAGTTCCATCCATGTTGCTGCGAATTGCATGTGTTTATCTTTTTTGAATGCTCAATAGTATTCCAATAGTATATGTACCACATCTTCTTGATCCAGTCATCTATTTTTGGGCATCTGGGTTGTTTCCATACCTTCACTATTGTAAATAGTGCTGCAATAAACATACTGGCCCAGCACCATTCTTAAAGGGGCTCTCCTTTCCCCATTGTGTGGCCTTAATTGCTGTATCAAAAAGCAAGCATCATGTACATGAATTTATTTGTATTTTATTCTGCTCAATTGATCTGTATCCTTTTTTTTTTTAAAGACTTTTTAAAAAAGATTTATTTATTTATGCATACAAGCTGGGGTACAGGCCAGAGGCGTGGGGCGGCGAGAGGGTTCACCAGAAACAGAGTGGGGAGCAGCACAGGCAGATCGACAAATACACTGCTGAAGGAAGCAGCGGCCAAGGCAGGAGAGGTCTGCCGAGCCATGTGGGAATCTCCCCAGTCAGGATGAACTCCCGTCAACGCTCCAACAGCTCCACAGCTCAGCGCTTAACTGCTGTGCCACCAGGGAGGCCCGGATCTGTATCCTTTTTTTTTTTTTTTTATCATTTTTTTGGTTTTCTTTTTTTTTTTCTTTTTTATACATACAAGCTGGGGTACAGGCCAGAGGCTGGGGCGGCGAGAGGGCTCACCAGAGACAGAGCAGGGAGCAGAACAGGCAGATCAGAAATACACTGCTGAGGGGAGCAGCGGGCGAGGCAGGAGAGGTCTGCCGCACCATGTGGGATTCTCCCTGGCTGGGCGTCGAACTTGTCGAACTCGTGTTGCCGCTGCCGACAGCTCCACAGCGCAGCGCTTAACCGCTGCGCCACTGGGGAGGCCCGAATCTGTATCCTTTTTTATGCCAATTCCGTATTGTTTTAATTACTGTTGCTTTATCATTTAAAGTCAGGTGATGTGATGCCTGTTGTTTTCTCTCCCCCTACCCTGCAGTAATGCCTTTCTAATTGAGGCCTTCTGTTATTACACACAAATTTTAAGTTTTTTCCTCAAAGAATATTGTTAGTATTTTGATAGAAATTGTTATATATTACTTTAAGTTAGACAGTCCTTTTGATTATATCAATTGCCCCACTGAGCATGGGATGTCTTTCCAGTTCCTTATGTCACGATCTCCTATAATAAAATATTCTCATTGTGTAGATACTTCACCTCCTTTGTTTGGTTAATTCCTAGGTATTTGATTATTTTTGAAGTAATTGTGAATGGAATTATTTTCTTAATTTTTTTTCTTCTCATTGATTGAATACAAAAATGCTAGGGAGATTTATATATTGATTTTGTAACCTCTCTCTTTGTTGTATTCATTTGTTTTTAATGACTTTTGGGTGAGTCTAAACAGTTCCTCTATATATCATCTGTGAATGGTGACAGTTTCACTTCTTTTCTGATTTGCAATCCTTTTATTTTCTGTTGTTTGATGGGGATAGTCAGCATTGTATCATGTTCCTGATCTTAAGGAAAAGCTTTAAGTTGTTCACCATTAAGTGTCATATTTGCTATTGGTTCGTAATGTGTGATCTTTAATATGAGATACGGTCCTTCTATTATCATCTTGTTTATAGAGTTTTTATCATGAATAGGTGCTGAATCTTAGCAAATGCTTTCTCTGCATCGATTGATATATTTTTCTCTGTACTTTTGTTGATGTGAAGTATTACTGCATTGATTGATATATATATATTAAACTATCCTTGCAGCCCTGGATAAATCCCACTTGATTATGTGCAATTCTTGTCATACATTGCTATTTTTCCATGTTCAGAGTTAGTTTTTACTAAATAGAATACCGTGTAGATGCCCTCTTCTTTGGTAATACAAAAGAAAGACAATAGTATTTACAATTGTCATCAGAATCAGGAAGCAGGGAGGTAGAAATAGCTGTTAAATAAAACCTCACACAGTTCAGGCAGATTCTATGTCTTTCCCTAATGCCATTATATCCAGTCTGTGCTGACACAAGGGAACAACAATAATTCTCTAAATTTCCTCTATCAAAAGAAACAGGTTTTTACTGGAAGTAGAGGCTGGTGGAATGGGAAAATCAAATATTACTGCTGATGCAATGGGACGCTCTCGATGCACTTACTGGCTTCAGCAAAGGAGAATGGGAATTCTGAGAAAACCCCGGGATCAGCATGCTTCATTTTTACAACACCTTCCCCACTCAGGTTATTTTTGGTTGAAGCAAAGGGGCCTTACTTTTAGTGGGAAAGACATATTTCCTAATCACAAGTTTTCAGGGTGGTAGGATAGTGCCTTCTTTTATTCCTATCCTCACTCCTTAATTACGCTTTTGGGATAAAAGATTCTAGGCTGGAAATCTTTGATTACTTTAAGTATCTCTTGCTATTCTTTTTTCGCCTGTAGGGGTGCTACAGGAAAGTTCACAATCTAATAGGTTTTCTCTTACAGGTTACCCATTATTTTTTCTCTTGGAGTTTTTAGTATTCTGTCCTTATCATTACTTTTCAAGTTTAGTCATGTTTTGGAGTCTATCAGTCTGGTATTAGTTTGTTTGGAACTCCCAGAGACATCTTGGATCAGGATGTCTCTTTCATCTTCCAGGTTGAGAAGGTTCTCAATAATTCTTTCTTTAAATAAATTTTCTATGCCTTAGTCTTTGTTTCTTCTTGGATCCCCATTATACAGATGTTATTTCTTTTTGGGTTATATCCCAAAGGACTATTACACTGTTTTAATTTTTTCTTTGTTTTTCTATTTGTGTGTTCTCTAGCATTATGCCTTTTTTTTTTTAAAAGATTTATTTATTTATACTTATAAGCTGGGGTACAGGCCAGAGGTGTGGGGTGGCGAGAGGCTTCACCAGAGACAGAGTGGGGAGCAGAACAGGCAGATCAGAAATACACTACTGAGGAGAGCAGCGGGCGAGGCAGGAGAGGTCTGCCACGCCATGTGGGAATCTCCCTGGCTGGGCGTCGAACTCGCATTACGTGCTGCCGCCAGCTCCACAGCGCAGCGCTTAACTGCTGCACCACCAGGGAGGCCCTAGCATTATGCTTTTGAGCTCACTAATTCTTTCTATTGCTTGCATCTGTCTGTTGAGGCCCTCTATTGTATTTTTTTTTCTTAGTTTAGTTATAGTATTTTTAGGCCTTTACCACTTATTGTGTCATGTTTTCTTGGTCTTTATTCTGTTCCGGTTTTACATCATTTTTTCCCCCCCAATACATTTTCTTAGAACTGTTACCTTGAACTCTTCAGACATCTTCCCCAGGACTCCTGAGACTTCAGGAATTTTGTTGTTGTTCCACCATTTGTGGTATGGTCTTACTCATTTTTAGGTTTTATAGGTTGTATTAGGGATAAATTTTCAGACTGCTGTCTTTGGAACTGTTTGGGTGGCCACAGAACTAGTTCCAGGAAGGTTTAATAGGTAGAGAAAAACCAGAGCAGTAGAGCACTAAAGGGTTACCTCCAGTATCAGGGATTCAAGTTTCCTTCTGTGTTGTGTACACTAGAGTTTGTGGCAGAGATTCAGAGTGATCCTCTCCTCTAGGCCAACTCCTCTGCCTAAATATCTTGGATAATCTCATGCCAGCCTCAAACACTAGGCTGTATTTGAGCATTAGATGCAGTACTGGGCATGAATTATATTGTAGTTGAGACAGGACCACAGTCAGGTATTATTTTCTTTGCTTTTCCAGTGCAGAGTTTAACATGGTGTGCTTGCTTCTATTGTTAAGAACCTGGTACTTAAAACTTTGGTTAGTGAAAACATTCAATTGTTTTGGCCCTTGGTGGGGATAGGAAGGAGAGAGGTGTTTAGAATACAACAGAATCCAACTTCTTTATTGGGAGTCTCAAGCTCAAGTCAGTTTTCTTCAGTCTGCACCCCTCTTCCCATAGTTCTCCAACAGTGCATCCTCCGTCCTGGACGTCAACCCTGTACCCCCTTGCCTATTGCAGTGCTAGATTTCCAGACTTCTCTATGTGGAATGCACACAAGTCAACAGTCATGGAGGGGCTCTATACAGCATCTACCTCTTCCTCTAGTGAGTTGTACTGTCCCAGCATTGCTTGAACGTGTTCAGTTAAAGTATTTCCTATCCCGTTCTGCTGGATCATCGCTTTGTTGCATAATCATCTTTTCACTCTCCAGGGTTGTTAATTTTGTTCTGCTATGATTCAGTTGTGACTATACGGAAGAGGCAAGCCCAGCATCTGCACTCTTTTGCCATCGTGCCTGACTCATCATTAAACATTTATGTAGTGAAAAGTTAAAAAAAAAAAAACCCACATAAATCAGATGCTAAATCTGAGTGAATCTAATATATTATTTACCTGATGAGAAGTTCTTACAGGCTTGGAATGAAGGTGGGGCTCCTCTTTCACAAATTTAGGGGCACTTCCCATCAAGTAGTTAAAGCAAAGGATTAAAGCACAGTAACAATTGCAGGAGCCTGTATTAGGGGTATCCAAAGAAACAGAACCAACAGAACAAATATAGAGAATAGGCTATAGGAATTGGCTCATATGGTTATATAGGCCAAGAAGTTGTTCCATAATCTGCAGTCTGAGAACTAGAGAACCAAGAAAACCACTGATTCTGTCCAAGTCTGAAGACCTGAGAATCCAGGGTAAATTTTAATTTTCTGTTGTTTTTCTTATTTGAGCTTTCAAGGGATTAAATGATGCCCACTTATACTGGGAAGGGCCATCTGTTTTACTCCTTTCACCAATTTAAATGCTAATTACTTCTGGAAATACCCTCACAGAAATATCTAGAAATTATGATTTACTAGTTATTTGAGCATCCTTTAGCTCAGTGAAGTTGACACATAAAATCAACCATCACAGGGCCTAAGCACATTCATTGAATATTATTATTAGGCACCCCCCCCTTTTTTTTTAGCAGAAGCTAAAAACTAGCAGCTTGTAAAACATTTTTGATTTGCAACAGTTAGTCTGGCCAACAATATATTGGCCAAGACAAAAAAGAAATTCCCCAGGAGATTAAACATGAAAAACTAGACCAATGTTCCTGGTTTCAACTATAGACTGCAACTAACCTATGTTGCCACTTTAGAAGGGATATGTATTCTTCTACAAGTGATTGGAATTGAAATGTTGTACGTCCTTGTCTGGGTTTAGGAAAAAATAATCTATTAACTTCTTTAATAAGTTAAGGCTAAATGGTATAATTTCTGAAGTAGTAAGCAGAGGCTTCCTAGAAATTTTCACTCTTTTTATGTAAATGGAAAAAAGTACCACATATATGGCAGAGGAATACAGTTAGGTTCTCTTTGTGAACAGTTGGAACCACTCCTGAATAAAGCCATGATGAAATTTCCTCTTAGGCCATAGGAGAGGTTTATATAACTTCTGAACTGTCAACATGTCTTTGTTTAATACACACATTTTGGGTCAACACTTAAAAATCAAGATTTCATAACCTATTCTGAACCTGCAATCTGTTTGGCAGTAATAGACAAGAACTGGGTAGCAGAGGCAACCTTTAGAAAGGAGTATGTGGTTTCAAGGAGAAATTATATATTTTTAGTCCTTGTTTGTAGAGACTAAATGGGTTTAGTCCAGTCAAATAAAAATTTAAACTTTTATAAATTAAGATTATATGGTCCAAGTCCTAGGGATACTCAGTCAAAAGATTTAAAAAAATAATAGAGTATAAAATTTATAAAACTAGTAGAATAAAAAAAAACAGAGAAAGGAGATGCTTCAAAGGACAAGAAGATAAAAAATTTTAAAGAGTATTAAAGAGTAATATTTAATATACAAAATCAATTATTGCCATAAATGCAGTAGACTGAACATTCTACTTAAAGGACAAAGTCTGACTGATTGAATTTTAAGAATTTACCTATATATTACACACAGGTTGAGGTATTATGGTGGAAAAATATACATACACAAATACTATCTGAAAGAAAGTGTGTTTAGCTATATCAAACAGAATAAACTTAAAGCATCACTAGAGATAAAGAGGGTCACTATATAATAATCCTCAATTAACCAGGAAAAAAATAAACTTGTATGTACATAATACCATCTCAAAGGAAAAGTTGATAAAATTATAGCTATAGAGAAATCCATGACCAGAGTGAGACATTTTGAAACACATCTCTCTTAACTGATAGATCAAGGATGAAAAAAATCAGTAAGGCTTTAAATTTGAACTCAGTTGGGTAATCTGATCTCAGTTGTATACCTACCGACAGGACCATCTACTCTGGTGCTACAAAAAATTCCTTGATTAGAACCTGATTCCATTTACTGGGAGGGGATCCCTAATCTATTATTGTCAATGCTATTATTCCCACTATAGAGAGGTCGTCCCTTTTATTCTTTATCTTCTTTGACCACAACTAAGGTGGACATTGGGGAATATGTTCTATCTGAGGACAAAGTAACACCTCAATTTGTTAGCTCACTGATAAAGTTGGGGCCCAAGGGTCATTTTCAGTTTTGTACAATTATAAATTTTCAGTACAAGTTTACAGATTCTTTGACAGTACAACTTTCTCATAAATTTTGCTTGATTCCAGTCAGCAGTGAGCCCGTAGTCACACTTACAATTTTAAAGACATGCTCCTAGCTCCTCCCTGCACTTGAGTACCTTGAATCCATCAAGCATTAGTAGAAGATATACTTAAGTATACTTTTCTTAAGCCATTTTGTCCACATAAACAGATACGCTGGGTACTAACATTTCCAATTCCTGATGATATTAATATTTAGAAAGTGGCAATGAGTAATTAAAGTTTTTGTGCATTCTCAGGCACCACTAATTTACACTGTATCATCATTCTGTATTTTTCATAACACTAAGTACATGTAAGTGATCATAAGTCACCATAGTAAACACAATCATTTTACTATGATAATTATACTGTTTCAGAAATACCCTGTTAAGAAGACAAAATTATAAATATATGGTTTACTATATGAACCAATATATTCTAGGAAGAGTATATATTTTAATAGCACTATCTCTACCTGACATATTCATAACGGAAAGCATTAAAAATTAACATAAATGTGAAATTAAAAATAACTTTAAAGAGTTGGAAGTACTAGAATATTTGTTTGAAAGTTGCTTTTAAAATGAAATTTAAAAATATATAATGCTTTAATTTATCCAAGCTTTTATCATTATTTTATAACATATTTCAGACGTAAAAATTTTCTCTCATTTTGCATAGATATTGATCAAGTTTCCAGGAATTGTCAAAAAATGTTTTCGACTTATCATTAGGCTATATGTTGCTTCATAGAAACTGTTTTTCCTTTTTAATGATGAAAATACTTTTTCTGCTTGCCCTGATTTCATTCTTGCTGTTGAAATTGATACTGCTTTTGCTAATTTAGTTTATTTAGGTTAGTTTCTGATTTCAATTCAGAATCTTCCACATTTACTTATCTTTGCATTTCTTTTCTTTGCAAAGAACAAGTCACCTTTGACAAACAGTTATACACTGGGAAATGCCCAAAAATTTATTTGGTAGTAGCTTTTGAATAAAGTCACATTTGAATCTCCTACCCTTGATTCCATAAGAATCACAAGTCAAAATGGCCAATTTAGGGGGTCATTTTGCTTTCACAACAGTGTAATTTCTTGGAACACCATTGCTAGGATTTATATAAAACATACTGCGCATATAAACCAATCAATATTTACAAGAATTACTCACCATTATCAGCAGGTGAGGCCACGAACACACACATAACAGAGCAATAGCTACAAGTAAGACAGTGATTAGACTGTGACCACTTCTCTTCCGTGTGCTCTGGTTCTACTTCCTGAAAATGTTGACTCTGCTCTTGGATTTCAAATGTCAGCATTAGGCTCGTTAGTCTAATGACAAATCTAAATAATTAGTGTTATGATCACATTTTTTAAATTTATTAAGCTATGTTACCTAAAGACCTCTCTTTTTGTTGGTTGGAGATGAGAAGTTGTCTCTTGCAACCCTGTGAAGATTTGAATTTCTGGACTTTTTCCTTGATATCATTTAGTATCCTACCATTTCTCACTGGAGTTCTTTTTTCTTAAAATACCTTGTCAAATGCATCTAATATTGTGAGCAAAACATGCTATTAACATTCTGTTACCCAAACTCTTACAATGGAGAGTCAACTTAAGTATATAATTTGTGCTTAATACTTCCAATACTTCCTTTACAATACTTCTAAGCACTGCAGGCAAGTTTACCAAATCTTTTAACACAGTAGAAAGTGACTCACCTCATGTAATCTTGTTATGTGCCACTTAATACAATGCAGTATGGTTTAATTTAGTTCAGGCTTCGCTTATGGCAGCACTCCACTTGTAGGACTAATTCCTGTATCGGACAAGGTATACTGTAGAAACAAATTCCCTTACAAGCTTAAAACAAAACAAAACAAAAATGCTTATTTCTCCCTCCTCCCACATTGTCATCTGAATAAAGATGGAGGGTCCACTGACAGTCCCTCAGTCAACTAGCCTATGGAGCTACCACCATCCCAAACATGACAAGTCACCATGCCAGATGAAAAGAGGGTTCTAAAGAGTCTAAAATAACGAAATGCTCAAAACCATTAGTTACTTTCAATCACAACTCACTGGCTAGGAACACATGGCCACACACTAGAAGTATTTGATGAATAGCAGGAATGAAAATCACATTAGATCAAAAAAAGTTGAATTTGTTTAAATAGTCAAGGGGAAAAAAAACTAGATAAATAATTCTTTAACTTTTAGGATTTCACCTTGAAAAAAGCAGTTTTCCATTAAGTATTATGGTAAGAGAACTAAAATAAGTATGGGTATTTATTTTCCCAACTTAAAAACTGAATATGCCTCAATCTAATAAAATGTACACTTAGAATTCTAGTACAGGTAATAAAAATTATAAACTAAGAGTTTTTCTACAATGTTTATAATAGTGAAATATAATAATGGGTAATAAAATTATGATATATCAGTAGAAAAACAGAGGGCGGGGTTGACTATCTTTTTCTTAGAATGTTATTGTAAATCCTTTAGGCTTGTGGGCCATATGGTCTGTCATGTATAACTATACAGTAGTAGTGTAAAAGATACAACAATTTACAATTTTACAATTTACAATATAATTTTAGTTACAATTTAAAATGTAAATTTTACAATTTACAATGTAAACAAATGATACAGTAATTTTCTAATAAAATTTAGTTTATAAAAACAGGTAGTCAATTTTGAGTCATAGTTTGCTAGCAGCCCCTAATAAAAACAATTTAAAGTGTGTTTTTACACATGCAATTTGCAGCGACATGGATGGAATTAGAGGGGATCATACTCAGTGAAATAAGCCCGAAAGAAAGAGAAAAATATCGAATGGTTTCACTTATAACAGGACTATAGGGAGGCCGGGTGGGAGAGAGACAATCAGTGGGGGGGGGAGGGGGGGGAGGAAAGAGCCGGAGGGAGGGAAGGGAAAGGGCACAAAATGGAATAGAAAAGAACACAAGGGACCATGGAGATGGATCACGGATGAATTGGTGGTGGGCTACCCAAGGGGAATGCAAAATGTAAAAGACATAAATAACAATAAAAATATATATTATAAAAAATAAATAAATAAAGTGTGTTTTTAAGGCAATGGGTAAAACTTAAAATATTTTAAAGTTAAAAACTATAGCTTATAGTTAACTACAGTCGCCACGAATGGCATGTTACTCTTTAATATTTAAGGGAAAAAAAGTCATTTTTAAAAAGAAGTTGGATTGGGTGAATAATGCAGCCAATTTTTCTGTTCCTTTTTTTTTTGTAAAAAGTCAAATGATTCCAAATTTACCCAGGATATTTTCTAGAAACCAAAATCCAAGGTAATATCTGTGATCAGCAATTTTTCAGGCCATTAACATCTGCCTTTATAGTTTCCAATAATCTTCATAACACACTGCAACATCAAAGAAAACTAAATTATACTGTATATACTTTAAAATAATGAAAGCTATTTTATAATATTTTAAAAAAGCATTTAAAAGTTATCTTTAGTAAAGTGTAATTTTACCCAGGGTAATTCAACCATCAGTGATAATTGTTGCTACAGGTGTTTAAAGAAATATCTTTTAATTTATAGTTTCTCCAAATAGGACAGAAACACTCAGCGGGGAAGGGGGGCAGGGGGGAGGGGAGGATAAGGGCACAAAATGGAATAGAAAAGAACACAAGGGACCACGGAGATGGATCACGGGCGAATTGGTGGTGGGTTACCCAAGGGGAATACAAAATGTAAAAGACATAAATAACAATAAAAATATATATTAAAAGAATATTGATAGTTTCTAAGTTAAAAATTAATCATTCCATGACTTTAAAACATCTACTTGACTTTTCACTTTGTGTACAAGAATCTATAGATGTGCCTGATTTAAAATACAACACAATTTTTTAAATACTGTTTTCCTATTTCAATGCTTAGAAATAGGTAAATTAAGTGTTCCATTTCTTAGCTAATAAAAACAACTCTTAGTGTTATAGTAATCTAGTAAAAATGAAACACTTAAATTCTTTTACTGCACACACACACACACACCACATTCTAAAGTGTTACTTTATCAAAGTCAGTACACGTGAATGGCCCTGAAGTAATAATTTCAAAGGAACTAAAATGTATCAACCATGAAATCAAAAAATGACATTACAAAATCCTAGAAAAATCTAATGATGCTAGAACATCCATAATTATTATATAAAGTATATTTTTAAATCTCTTGCTATTTTTCCTATTATTAAAATTAGTCTCTAATCCTTCCTTGAGGTAAAATTCCTCAAAATAAAAGAGGTCACTAGGCTTTCTGCTTTAAGTCCTCCATTCCATATGCATACAATCACTGTAGGAATAATAACTAAAAGTATAATTAGTATCATCATTCAAAGAGGTATTTGCAAAAAGTGATTTATTTTTAAAAAAGATCATTCAGTATAAATGCTGGGAATGACAGGTGTGGTGGGAAACACTAATTTTAGATTCAGGTTAAATTGGATTCAAATCTAAGTCCCAATTTAAACTAAATCATGCATCAATTAAAGAATACAGAATAAAATACTACCATTAATTTTAACATGAAATTTCCTTAACTATACAAGAATACAATCTCTAAATGTGTCAAAGGTATTCCAAGTCAAGCCATTTTTTGAAAAATAAAAATTATTCAGGGACAGATGTTTATTGCAAATATTTACTCAAAAACTACTATATACAGAATTTTCATAGCCACTTAAAACATTTAACATTCGGTGAAACAAAATTTAGGAATTCATAGTACATTTTAAGTAAAAATGTAGCATTTAAATAAAATTTATTAGTACTTTCAAAGCAAACTATTGCTATTCATATTTTTCCTTTCTATATCTATTATTCTGCAGGTGATAAAAAACAACTGAAAAATCAATTTAGCAGCCATTGTATGGGTAAATTAGGCTAAATATCCCAAACCAATTTTTAACACTACTGCTTTAGGCCCATTTGAAGTTTCTATTTTACAGTGAAAGAAAAAGTCACTTAAATATGGCTAAATTCATGCCAGGACATGTTTTCAGTTTACAGCTTTACAGTATCTATATTACACTATACTTTGGTTTGGTTCCTAGACCATTTTTTGGGTCTATTTCTAAAAATGATCATTAAAGCAATATTGAAAGCATAAAGGCTACAGGAGTTTCAACAATGGGTTTCTACTTTACACAACTTGTACATCAAGGGATTTCTGCACAACTTACACATTGACAAAAAGCACAAATATAAATTTATATTTTAATAATTTCACTTTCACTGAAAGTTTAATTAAGGTAAGCTTACAGCCCGGCAGGCTAACACTTGTATGGAGGTACACAGATTCAAATATTCTGTTTACATGCTTTTGACTGTCTGGAATGTTACATTAAATCCAAAATTAAGCTAATGTTCTTCCAAATTCTCATTAGATCAATAGTTTTATACCCTCAGCATGCTCCATTTATCAGCATCATACTCAAAGGAAAGATTTCATTAACAATGCCAATCAGCCATTATTTAAAATCAAAGATTCTCAAAAGGTATGTAGTTTCCAAATCGCTTCCTTAAAGTTAACTGAAAGGTAAACAGGAATTTTAGCTTACAACTTTTGGAAAGTTTCAAAGTCTTATTAATATAACTAATATTCTAATAATCAATTCATAGTGACAACAAAGTTCTTTCCTTGAAAACTGTTAAATGAGACTTTTTCATTGCAAACTTAATTTTGATTTAAATCTTAATCATGTTTTAAAAACTCTTGGAAATCCAGAGTAATCATGCTATTAGTGGTGAATTGATGTCTTTTATAACCTAGGTTTAACATACAGGTAAAGTATGAACAACCTTCCTCACAATTTTCTATTTCTGAGTTCTCCAACAGCACCGCTGAGCTCACCTGATAGCACTGTTCCAAATGCTCTTACCGTTACTGTGCAAAATTTAGAATGACTAATGAATTTCAACTTATTTCTTTTTCATCTGCCAGGTCTACTGTTGTCTCTGTTGTGCTAGGGTTATTTTCTCCAGGAACGTCATCTGTTTGATCAGACATTACTTCATCAGTCTTTGCTGAAGAATCACCGCTACCTTTCTGAAGAATCTCTGTGGCTTCATACTCAAGTACTTCAGATGGAGTCAAGGGTTCCAAATGAATACTGCCCTGCTCACTGATGTCAGAACTACCAGATTCAGGTTCATCTCTTTTTCTCAAAAACTGTTCAATGCTAACATCACTAGACATTAACTGCAAAACTTTAGTATTCTTGGAAGAAAAGCTAGCTTCACTGTAATTGTGATCTTTAATGTGATCACAAGAACTTGTGTTTTCTGAACTTTGGCACTTCTTCAATTCCATTCCCTGACAAATGTTTTCTATTTGCTTTTCCGCTTCCAGTTTATCTGCACCAATATTTGAATCATTGCTGAAGATATTCTTTGAGTCAGCTTCCTGATCTTCAAGACAAGAATCATTTTCCTTACTCAAAATTGTTAGGATTTTTTCACTTATTGTTGATGTGCCGTCAAATGAATTTGCATTACAGCCATTTCTTTCTTCCTCTGAAGCTTTACCTTGTTTACTGAAAAAATAAAGCCTTTTATTATCTATTCTTTCATAATACTATGGATTAGAATTCTATCAAAATTAGACATGCTCTAAAATATTTTTACAAGTCAAGTTACACTTGCTCACCAAAAAGGAAAAACTCCAGGTTTCCAGTTCTTGCCATCATATTATAATTTAGGAGGCAATCATTCTCTTGGGTAAGGGAGTGAGATCTCCAGAGTCACATTATTAAAAGGAGATCTCAGAAACCTATATACTGGTTTTAGCTGTGATTATTATTTTCATTTGTTCAAACCCTTGCTTGTTTTAATAACTTAATTAAAATATATATATAAGCATGTACCCTGAAAAAAATAAAGCAGGTCTTCAATAACATTGTTTTGTTACAATGTCCATGAAAAAACAAAAATGTCAGCTAATATTAAACAAAACAACATTTTTTGAGGACTGTTATAGCATACCTCATTTTGCTTAAAGTTGCAGTTTTCAAGAACTATAATATTCGCCATGTTAAGTGAACACTTACTGCTGTGTAAATATATAACGTGCATACATAAAGACATATATATCAATATTTACATATATGTGTGAGTACATCTATGTGCTTACTTTTACCCTGGTATGTTAAAAGAACTATTTAATGAATCATAGAAGATCTAAGAAGATCTCAAATGATTATATTATTTCTTCCTATTTCTCTTGTTCTAATCTTTCTTTACGACTAGTCTTGGCCCAATACCACACAGCTTTAACAGTTATAGTACTTTACTATTAAATAGAGCAAATTAAATACATTTTATTGACTCTTCTCCCTAAATTTAAGAGTTTAAACTATAAAAATACTTTAAAATGTTTAAAATAGTGAATATTAAAACAACCCAACATACAACAACAGCAATGGTTAAATAAATCATATTAATAAAAATATAAACCTTATTTTTAAACTCTGTCATTTGAAAACCAAATCCCATTGCTAATTTCTACTAAACATTCATTAAATCCTTAAGTTAATTTGTTTTTCTTTTTAAAGACTTATTTATTTATGCATACAAGCTGGGGTATAGGCCAGAGGTGTTGGGGGTGAGAGGACTCACCAGAGACAGAGTAGGGAGCAGAACAGGCAGATGTTCAGACTGAAGTACACTGTGGAGGAGAGCAGAGGGCGAGACAGGAGAGGTCTGCCGCCCCATGTGGGAATCTCCCTGGCCGGGTATCGAACTCGTGCTGCAGTGGCTCAGGATAGCTTCAAAGTGCTGTGACTTAACCTGTTGCGTCACCAGGGAGGCCCTAAATCCTTAAGTTAATTTGTAATATGATCGATCATGCAAGTTATTAACATTCCATTTTTTATCTCTGTAAATTTTTGGTTTTCTTCATTTGGTCCTGCACATTTCCAATTTTTATTATTGTAAATTAACTCATCCATTATATTCTGTAATCACATGTTATTGGTATATCCAAAAGATTCCGATTTTTATACCAACCTATTTTAACTAATACTCTTCATTAAATTCAATCATTCTTTGACCATTTGCTTGGATTATATCATATGCAAACATAACACTTTCCTCATGTATATTTGTATAATTCTTATCTTGCTCATATTTCATTGGACAAACTAAAATTTACAGAAACGCTGTATAATACAGAGGTGACTAGTCTGTCTTTTCCCACTTACTTGAATTTTTGTTAACTTTATCCCACCAGAATTCTAGCAAAAATGCTAGATGAAGAAAGGGCTTTAGAATTTTTCTAGTGAATTTTAAGACAAACTTTCATAAGATCTTACTTGCTCTTAAGGAAAAATAGATTAATTAATCTCATCAGATAAACAAGTATCCTACTGTAATATATATAAACAAAGATAGAAATGGGTAAGTTACTTAATTTAAAAGAAAAATTATCTTTAACTGGAATAGAGTTCCATAAAAAAGATTAATTCTTTCCACTTGCAACATCATGAATGGAACAGGAAGAGATAATGCTAAGTGAAGTAAGTCAAAAGGAGAAAGTTAATTATCAGATGGTTTCACTTATATGTGAAACAAAACAAAGGCTCAAACAAAACCAAAAACCAATAACAAATCTTAGAAATCCAGCTACAAAATTAAGGTTACCAGACAGGGAGGATGAGGGTGAAGAGTAAAGGGTGTAACACGCCCAACAGACTACTTTGGAGGATATGGTGGTGAGTGCCGTGTGGTGACACACACTGAAGAGGTGTGACCCCATAACTCTGAATCATATACAGTGTTATAAGCCAAAGCTGCACCAATAAAACAAATTTTTAAATGTGAAATGTCTCATCTTCTTTAGTGTTCTACCCGAGCATTAAATTTTCAAAAATCAGTCTCGATTTTTAAACTTTTATGTTGATATCCCACCAGATGTAAATTTATAGCTTTTTGAACAAAAATATTTTTAAAAAATTTAAGATTACTTATTTATAATAACTGTCCCATTCTTATAACTTTTCATTCAATGAAAACAATTAAAATGTTAAAGTTTTACTTACTACTTATAGTAAGTAATTTAAAGAACAACTTATAAAATGTACATGTTTAAAAGATTTCAGAACTAAAGATCTAGAATCTATTTTTGTTGTGGGCCTCCGTGGTGGCGCAAGGGGGCAGGGAGATTCCCACATGGCGCAGCAGACCTCTCCTCCTGCCTTGCCCGCTGCTCCCCTCAGCAGTGTATTTCAGTCGATCTGCCTGTTCTGCTCCCCATTCTGCCTCTGGTGAACACTCTCACTGCCCCCACCTCTAGCCTGCACCCCAGCTTGTATGCAAAAATAAATAAATCTTTAAAAAAAGAGATTTTTAAAAATATATTTTCCATTGTATTAAAATGTCAACATTTTACTTTTTTATAAGTCATCACTAAAAGCAACACAGTTTGAAAATTTTCAATAGCCTGTGCCACATAACTGAAATAATGCAGTTCAAGTGTCTCTTTATATACTTGAATTTCAAGAGATTCAGTAGTTTTTCCTTACCTTTCAGAATTTGATGTTTCTCTTTCTCCTTTAGTCATATTAGGTCTTGCAATTTCCTGAAATGATTAATAATATTTTTCTTTAATTTCATGGCTAAGCCTAAAGTATTTTTATTATACTAAACTTTCTGAATTAGAGGAACTTAAGTGTATAACATAACAAATAGAAAAAACTTTTCAATCTAAAGTATGTTCTACAATAATTCTTATAATTAAAAGCAGGATTTTAAAAATACTTTTAAAAAAACCATAAGAATTTCAGTGTAGGGCCTCCCTGGTGGCGCAAGGGGTTAATTCTCAGCACTATGAAGCTATCCGCAGCCACTGCAGCATGAATTCAATCGATCCACAGCCAGGGAGCTTCCCACAGGGTGCATCAGACCTCTCCTGCCTTACCTGCTGCTCCCCTCAGCAGTGTACTGCAATCACTCAATCACTCTGCCTTTTCTGCTCCCCAATCTGTCTCTGGTGAATCCTCTCACCACCCCCACACCTCTGGCCTACACCCCAGCTCTTGTATGCATAAATAAATAAATCTTTAAAAAAAAAGAATTTCAGTGTATCAAAGTTTTGAATTGAGATCATGAAGCAGTTATCCAGTTATAACAATATCTGCTTTTCTTAGGCTTTTTCAAATATGAGCCATAATTACAATTACTTGAATAGAAAACTAGTAAAACACAAACTTAAATAAACAAGCTGCATCCACAGTAATTTATACAAACATACTGAATAGTGCAGACACTTAGATAAAACATTTCTGAAATTATGATTTCACATTTGGAGTCATGGTAACCCTTCCACTGTCAAACCAAGTGATACTAAATGATAGACAAATGAAAATGGTTGCTTATTTCACATGTTTTATGTATTAGGAAAGAATGCGTTAAAAATCTCAGTATGCCAGAGTCCACACTAACAGACTGCTAATGCCCTTTCCCCACCTCATATAACAGGTACCCATACCCAGAGGCTTAGGGTTAATTCTCTGAACCAGAGACAGTCTAGACTTGTGAACACTAGGAATGGTAAAGGGCAGGGACGAGATACAGAAAGAAAACAGAACAATTTAGTGAAAGTCCAAAAAATGAACAAAGTGTGCCAGGGTCCCTTTCCCTGCCTGCATCCCAGAATTCTAGCAACCAGAACAATCAATCTTCTACACACCACTCCAAACTGAAATCCAGAAGACTGCTCCTTGGGGGTAATTATCAATCCCAAAGAAAAGATTTCCCACAATGACTTTAAGCACATCCTCCCCACCCAACAGTCAGCTCAGCACCTAATTTTCCTATGTTAAAGTCTAAGCAATTCCCATGCAGACTGTGCAGGTTTTACAGCACACTAATTCAGGAGGCAACCTTCATATTATAATCCGTGTCAGCAGTTCTCCAAGTGTAGTTCACAGACACTTGGGGTCTCCAAGACACTTCCAGGAGGTGATGTTAAAATTCTTGGTACAAAAAGCAATACTGCGTAAAAATGCTATTATCTTAACATGGAATGAAAGCCACAGTAAATTGCAACATTTAATTAAAAAAACAGTATTAGTGCAAAAAAAATTTTTTTAATGAATGAAAAAGATATAAATTTTTTAACTTCAGAAAAAGAAATGAGTTACAGGAAAGGAAAATAAATCATTGCACACTTTCTGGCTCAGAATATAAAACTTGTGATACAACTACACTGGGTTCAGTGCTGTATCAATTATACAGGGACCTGAGGTGAAAGGGAAAATGCATGCCTTTATATTCAAGTTTTGGTACTTTTCCCCTTTTTCTACTGTGGTAAAAGGCACACAACACATACTTTACCATCTCAACAACCTGTAAGTATACACCTGAATGGTATTAAATACATTCAAATTGTTGTACCTCCATTTCCATAAAGTTTTTCATTTTGTAAAACTGAAATGCTACATCCACTTAATAGTAACTCACCATTTCTCCCTTTCCTCAGTTCATGGAAACCACCACTATACTCTTGTCATTATAAGGTACTCTAAGTGCCTCATGTAAGTGGAACCATAAGTATCTGTCTTTTCTGACTGGCATATATAACTTAGCCTAACTTCCTGAAGGTTAATCCACGTTGTAGCATATTGCATAATTACTTTCCTTTTATGGCTCAGTAATATTCCATGGTTTATATACACTGTATTTGCTTATCCATGGGCACTTGGGTTACCTCTGTATTTTAGCTACTGTGAATAATATTACTATGAAAATGGGTAGACAAGTATGTCTTCTTGTCTGCTTTCAGTTCTTTTGGATATTTACCTAGAAGTGGAATTGCTGGATTATACACATTTAAAAGGAATTGCAATATTGTTTTCTACAGAGGTTGTATCATTATAAAGTCCCACTAACAGCACACAGGAGTTCCAAATTCTCCACATCTTAGTCAATCCTGTTTGCTTTTTTTAAAATAGTAGTCATTCTATTGGTTTCTCATTACAGTTTTGATTAACACTTCCCTAATAATTAGTGATACTGCATATCTTTCCATGACCTTATTGACCATTTATCTCTCTTCTCTGGAGAAATGACTATTCAAATGCTTTACCCATTTTTAAATCAGGTTTACTGTTGTTGAGTTTTAGGAATCTCTATGTACTCTACTAATCCCTTACCAGATATGTGATTTACAAATATACTTTCTATTATGTGGGTTGACTATTTATTCTTGGGATAGTCTACTATGATGTACAACTTTTTAAATTTTTGATTGTCTATTTTGTCTAATATTTTGTAACCTCTTTGGTGTGATAACCAAGAAATTACTGCCAAGGCCAATGTCATGGAGCTTTTGTCCTACATTTTCTGCCAAGAGTTTTATATTTAAGGTCTTACATTTAGGTCTTTGACCCATTTTTTTAGTTAACACTTGTCAATGGTATTACTTACATAAGGGAGGGTCCAACTTCATTCTTTTACATGTGGTATTTCATTCTTTTACATGTGGTATTCAGTTTTCCCAGCATCGTTTATTGGAATGACTGTCCTTTCCCCACTGGTCTTGGCTATTTCTGTTCTATTCCAGTGGTCTATATATCTGTCTTTATATAAATACCACCTATTTTGATTACTATAGCTTTGCACTGTTTTGAAATCAAAGTGTGATTCCTTCAGTCTTGTTCTTTTTCAAAACTCTTTTGGTTATTTGAGGTCCCTTGAGATTCCAAATAAATTTTAGGATGATTTTTTTTATTCCTGTAAAAAAAAAAAAAAAAGGACTTTGGAAATTTCAGATGTATTGCAATGAATCTATAAATTACTTTGTAGTAGTGTTGATTTTCCACGTATCTTCTTTAATTTCTTTCAGAAGGTATTTATAGTATTCTTGTACAACTCTTTCAACTCCTCAGTCAATTCCTAAGTATTTTCTATTATTTTTAATGCTATTTTAAATGGAAGTGTTTTTGTAACTTCCTTTTCAAATTGCTCATTGTATACAGAAATGCAGCTGATTTTTGTGTATTGACTTTGTATCCTTCTACTTTGCTGAATTCATTATTTAGGTCTAACCATTTCTTCATGGAACATTTAGAGTTCTCTAGATAAAAGGTATAGCTGCAAACTGTTAACTTTTTCTTTTCCAATGTGTATTTTTTTTTTCCTAGACTAACTGCTCTGCCCAGAATTTCCAGTACTATGTTGAAAATATATGGTGAAAGTGGTCATCTTTGCTTTGTTCATCTTAAAGGAAAAAAATTCAGCTTTTCACCACAGAGTATGATGTTCACTGTGACTTTTTTATATGCCTTTTATTATGTTGATGCAGTTTCCTTTTATTCCTAGGTTGTTGAGCATTTGTGCACCATTGTTCATAAAGAATACTGTCTATAGTTTTCTTATAGCGTCTTTTTGTCTTTGGCATCAGGGTAAAACTAGCCTCAGATAAACAGGAAGGGTACCCTTCTCTTCAATTTTTTGGAGGAGTTTGAGAAGGACTGACATTGGATCTTCTTTAAATGTTTAGTAGACTTCACTATCATCAGGTGGAACCCAAGAGGTCCAAAGTCTTTGTTAGATTTTTGATTATTGATCAATCTCTTTACAAGTTATTGGTTTATTCTGTTTATTTATTTCCTTGTGTTTTAGTCATGGTAGTTTGTCTTTCTAGGAATTGATCTTTTCATATAAGTTATCCAATTTGTTTTAAAATTGTTCTTAAAACTCTCATAGTCATTTTCTGTAGAACAACAGTAATGCTGTTCTTTTGATTTTAGAAATTTTGAGGTTTTTTTTATATCCGTCTTGCTAAAGGTTAATTTTGTTAATTTGTGATTAACCAACTTTTGCTTTCATTCGTTTTCACTTTTGCTTTTTAATCCTCTATTTCATTTATTTCTCCTCTAATCTTATTTCTTACTTTCCTTCTGCTCACTTACAGTTTGTTCTTTTTCTAGTTCCAAAAGCTGTAGTTGATTTGAGATCTTGTTTTTTAATGTAAGCATTTATAGTTAATGTTTTGCTATTTGCTCCACTTTTACTGCATCCATAAGTACTGGTAGGTTTTTATTTTCTTTCTTATCTAAGGATTATCTAATTTCCCTTGTGATTCCTGCATTAATCCACTTGCTGTTAAAAGGGTGATATTTAATTTCCACAATCTTGTGAATTTTCCAGTTTCCCTTTTGTTATTGACTTACAATTTCATACCAGAGAATATTTTTATGTAAATCTATTGAGACTTAATCTGTGGCTTAAAATTGGTGTAGTTGAGAAGAATGTATATTCTGTTATGGCTGGGCAGAATGGTCTCTGTCCGTTAGATTGTAGTTTATTGTGTTATGTTCTTTACTTACTTATATCATGTTTGAATATTCTATCTACTTTTGCAAATAGAATATTGAATGGATATAGGAAAATGAATGTCACCAACTATTACTGTTTAAGTCTATTTTACCATTCAATTCTTTCACGTTTTGGTTCACACTGATTTTGGTTCATTAAATATGTAAATGTTTATATTTTTATCTCCTTGCTGTATTTAATCTTTTATTAATAAACATAGTATGTGCCACATAACTACATTTTGTTTAATGTTGAACCATGTACATGATGATGGTGGTCTCAATACAGCCTAGGCATATAGGAAACTATATGGTTTAAATAAGTATACTCTATAATGTTCACACAACAAAAACACCTAACAATGCATTTCTCAGGATATATACCAGTCGGTAAGCGATACATGGTTGCAATGTCCTTTTCTCTAGCAACCTTTTTTAATTTAAAGTCTATTTTGTCTGATGTTAGTAAAGTCACCCTGCTCTTTTGATCACTATATGGAATATATTTTCATCCATTCACTTTCAACTTATGTCTTGGGATCACAAGTGAGACTCCTACAGATGTATACAGGATAACGTTTGTAGTCATCCTGTCAACCTGTCTTTTGACTGCAGTACTTAATCCACTTACATTTAAATTAATTACTAGTAGGAGGAATGTCTGTCATGTTTTTTTTTTAAAATATGCTTTATATAGTGTATTTGTTATCTACACAGGCCATATAGCTATTTTTTTTGGGGGGTGCTCATTTCTGTGTCACTGACTTCTTTTATGTTTAAGTTTTTGTAGGGAAATGTATCAATTCCCTTCTCAGTTTCCTTTGTGTATATTTCACAGGATTTTTTTTCTTTGCAGTTACTGTGGGGATTAAAATTAACATCCCAGAATTATAATATTCTAATTTGAATTTATACTATCTTAACTTCAGTAACAAGCAAAAGATCTGCTCGTTTACAGCTCCAATCCTACCAATTCCTGTTGTTATTACAAAATAACAACTTTATACATTCACAAGACACAAACTAGTAATTCTTCTAATGCATTGGTTTCCTAAATTATATGGAAAATAAAGATTTGGAATTACAAGCCAAAGTTACAAAAATACTAACTTTAACACTAATAATTGTTTTTTCCCCTTTAAGTGTATTCATCTCACTCATGTAAAAACCAAAATGTACAATTACAGATCATTTGTTACATTAATACCAGCTTTTATAATTGTCCGTTTACTTACCTTTATTGATATCTTTATTTCTCCATTCACCTTCAAGTTACTGTGTAGTGTCCTTTTACTTCAACTTGCAGAACTCCCTTCAGCATTTCTTGTAGGGTAGGTACAGTGGACACAAACTCTCTCAATATATATTTATATGAGTGCCTTAATTTCTCCCTTACTTTTGATGGAGTCTAGCCAGATATAGGATTCTTGATTGAATTACTTTTTCATATTATCACTTTGAATATATGAGCCTACTACCTTCTGGTCTTCATTTTCTGAAGAGAAATCTGTTGATAATATTGAGAATCTCTTGTATGTGATGATTCACTTCTCTCTTGCTGCTTCAAAGATTCATTATTTTTGGTTATAATGTATCTCAGTGTGGGCCTCTTTGAGATCATCTAACGTGGAGTTCCTTGTTCTTCTTGGATTTTTAATATTCATGTCTTTCATCACATTTGGGAATTTTTTTTGTTATTTCTCCAAATATTCTCCCTGAACCCTTCTCTTTTCTTTCTGGAACTCCCACAATGTGTATGTTAGGTGTCTGATGGTGTCCCACAGCTGCCTGAGGCTCTATTCATTTCTCATTAATCTGTTTTTTTGTTTTTCAAATTTAATAATTTCCATATCCTACCTTCCATTTGCTGATTTTCTTCTGTCTGCTCAAATCTGCCTTTGGGTTTCTCTAGTGGATTTTTCATATTTAGTTATTGTATTTTTCAGCTCCGGAATTTTTTAGTTTTCTAACTCTTTATTGATATTTCTATTTTGTTCACAGAGTTTTCTTGACTTTCTCCAAATATTCCTTTAGTTCGTTGGGCATATTTAAGATATTAGTTTTAATGTCATTGTCTAGTACATCTGCCACTAGGTCTTGAATTTTCATTGGTTGTTTTTTTTCCCCCTTTGAATGGATCACACTTGCCTGTTTCTATGCCTTTTGATATTTTGTTGAAAACTGGACATTTGAAATTAATCATGTAGTAACTTTGAGAATCAGATTCTCCCCCTTCCCGAGTGTTTGCTGTTTTACTGTTTTTATTTTTCTGATTGTTGGAAGCTATCTTCTGTTCTCAGGATCAGCCTGAGGTGTAAACTTAAGGTCTTCTCAGGTCTGTTGAATCTTACCTTGGGCATGTGTAATATTTTCTAATTTTGCCCATATAAGCAGTTGTTTTTGAATGTACTAGTCTTTAATGTCTGGCTCCTGAAAGGGGAAAAAGCAAACAATTGAAGGGTAAGGGTCACTGTCTTTTTAAATCCTCTAGAAGTCACTTCAGCTAGAGCGGGAGGAACTTAACATAGTAGAGGGAAGTTACTTTGTCTGTAACTTTAATCAAAATCAGCTATTTCTTATTAGAGCACAGATCTCCAATACATGGAGGACAGGATCCATTTTGTGATCCCTGGCTCTCATAAGTTTTGTGTAAGTTGCTCCAGGGACATATGCACAGCTAGCTGCCATGTGGTTGGGATGGGGATGGGGAGAGCATAAGAGCTAAAACTGACCAAAATTAATTGCAATTTACCATCCGAGTTTTTCTCTGGAGGTTGGAAGCCTTCAACATACTAGAGTTCAAAAACAGTTCGATTAGATAAATTCTGCCTGTACAACTGTTGTCTGCTTGGAAAGACATGTTCCTGATGTTTCCTAATCTGTTGTCTTTCCATCTTTCCCCTAGAGCAGTATATGGTTAAAAAATATTGAAAAACTGAAAATAGATGTATTAAACTCACAAAAGTAGTTTGTTTAAATATTTTATTTCTACCAAAACAAGAATCTATTAGTTAACTTTCCTGGCTTTAATGGAAGCCAAACATTAATAATATTTTCAAAATCTAATTCTTTTTCTAACTTGTTTGATAATTTCTCTACCAAATGACAAGTACAATTTTCAATTAACTTCACCTTACTTAAACCTCTTTTGCAGGCTGCTACTGTTGACTGCTATTGTTTAAAATTCTGAATATCACTTTGTTAATAAGTTTTAGAAGACCTAAATATATGCTTTTTTTATATCCGAAGTTATTAATATTATGTTGCTTTAAACTATTCCACATGAAAATTTCTACAGAACTTAAATCATCATAATATGTAAGAGGTGAGTCAGTAGCACTTTTTGTAAATCATACATATTTATAAAAAATAACCTCTCTAGTTTCAATATTCAAAATCTAACAATTCATTTAATTTTATACACACTGCAAATACAAAATTAGGGCTTTTAGAGCCTTACTATCTATTTGATAAGCACTTTCCCCATAATTACCAATAATCTCACTCAGTGACACATGCATTCCCAATTTCTTTTCTTTTTTACTTATTTTCAAATTCAAGGAGAGTATTTCATATTTCTTGCTCAAGCTTTACATTTGTTGAACACACCTCCAAAATTATTGTCTCTCGTCTTATTAAGCATGCTGTTTTATACATAGACACATTACTTCTGACTAGAGCTTTATTAAATTTTGCCACTTTTTTGAAAATACTATCACATACAGATGATTTTTTAAAAAATGTATTTATTTGTATCAAGATGCTTGCAACTTCAGCATAATGTATTTTGACATTTGATTTTATGTCTTTTCATATTTGATAAACATCTTTAATTTGTGTGCAAAGTGTCTTGATTACATTTAATCTCTATGCTCATTTGTTATCTGTATGTGATCTTAATGTTGTTTTTAGAACAGACAAGATCATTCCATCTGCTTGTTGAATTACCCTGCTCCCCAAAATATTTATCCTTCCTACAATACTAAAAAAGATGATCATATTTGAATTCACAGATGTAGCAATTTTTACACTAAATTATGATTATGAACTGAGCAAGGCACAAATTTGGCATAATTATTTTTTGGAAGAAATACTGGCTTGTATATTCTTGTATACATCTGCCATATTGTCATAGTGTCAAAAATGACAATCAAGAAAATAAAACATGATTATATTATTTAGAAATATAAAGATAAATATTAGATCAAACAGATAGAAGAGCTGAAAATAGCTGCCTCTAAAGAGCTGAAAAGACATGGAGCAGATCAGTCACTACTTTTATGATAAATATTTCTGTACAAATTTTTAACTTTTAATTTGATAAAAAAAATAATTTTACAAATGCTGAAACTCTAAACTGTCTGAAAAGACAAAGCAAAAAGCAACACAACACAGCAAAAATACCCCAAACCTTAAAAATTCTTTATGAATAACCCACATAAGTCTATAGGAATAGAGACTAGAGCTAATTTGCCATTTCACTATTTAAGTAACAGGTAACCTCTACTCTGCATATTTATGTAAAGGTTTGAATTTCAAGAAAAATACTAAGAGAGGGGCCTCCCTGGTAGCGCAGCAGTTAAGCACTGCGCTGTGGAGCTGTCAACAGCGGGAACACAAGTTCGATGCCCAACAGGGAGATTCCCACATGGTGTGGCAGACCTCTCCTGCCACGCCCGCTGCTCCCCTCAGTGGTGTATTTCCCTCGTTCTGCCTGTTCTGCTCCCCACTCTGTCTCTGGTGAACCCTCTCGCTGCCCCACAGCTCTGGCCTGTACCCCAGCTTGCATGCATAAATAAATAAATCTTTAAAAAAAAAAAAGAGAAAGAAAAATACTAAGAGAAAACTCATAAAGTAACCTATACATACGTAATACACTTGGAAAATGGCAGTTATTTTACTGGATTATAATTCTTTTGTGTCTAATTATACTATTAAGTCTTGAGCACCTTGAGGATAAGGAAACAATTTATTTTTGATCCCCAGATAAAGATACCTAAACATATTATCAGATATTCTTTAACAGTTAATAAAGAAAGGGAAGATAAAGACATTTGTAGGTACTCCTCTTATTCCCTAACTTAGTTATAAGGAAACTACATTTAATTATCAGCCTGGAGGGGAGGAGTGGTGGTTATGTATAGTTAACAGAAACAAAAAGAAGACAGTGTTGCAGTGAATATACGTTAGAATATAACGGACCTTGTTTTAGGAATGACTGTATAATATGAACTCAAAATACATCTAGTGACTGAAAGGTATTAATTTTCAAAGAGGAAATGTAAGATTAAAATGACAAAGTGGTGACAGGAAAATATTATTGGGGCATGATAACAATGATTCCATTACAATGCATCTGTTCAAATTTTAAATATTAACTCAAACTATGTACCATAATCACATGTGCACTTATATCAAGCTACTATTCACAAAACATATATCCTCAAAATAAATACTTGAACCAAGATTGTAATATGTGGCTTTTCATTCAAAATGGCTTCCTTTAACTCTCCTCACAGTCTGCTAAATTTTTAGTGAAAATTTTTTTTCCTAATATAAATAAACATAGGAAATTTGATTTATGTATGAAAGGATGGTTTCAGTTCACACAGATGACACAGGGCAATCAAAGGAATGTGAGAGTTTGAGAATTAATTTTAATCAAGTATGAATACATAAGGAAAGAATCAACAGACAATGTTATGAAATTCTGGATTCATAAATTTATTTTATCCTCAAGCCTTTGGAAAGAAGAACAATAAACCACGTTTTCCCCAAAGACCAGCTCTGCTGGGATATGAAAGAAAATAATCCTATTTTTAAATTCCAGGAACACAGAGTATGCTTAAGAGTAAGGCTAAACAAGAACAACAGAACATCACTATTCCTCACCATTCACCACCGGGCTAGAAAATATCAAATGTCAAGCAGTAGCAGCACTCAAGGAAGAAAGGCAAGAATGGCGAGAGACAGACTTACTAGAGGCTCAGTCTCAAAGGGAAAGTATAAAGCTGAGTGTGGTCATTGAAAGATAAAATACCCAATACTATAACTCACTCAAAACATAAGGCAATACTAGAGGGATGGATCCTGGTGTTATAGTGAAGACACCGTAGCAAAAAAAAAAAAAAACTCAAACCCAGGACAGTTCCTTGCTAGGTGAACCCAAACCCCACCAGTAGGCTAAACAAAGGAAGGGTATGCCCATTTTTAAATATAAGTGCTGTTTATCTCAGCCCTCCATATAATATCTTACATTCAACTAAACATTTATAATCACAGAAAATCAAGGGGGAAAATGTACTGTCAGGAGACAAAGCTATCAGCAGAACCAACTGTTGGAACTATCAGACAGAAAAGTTTAAATTACTATGACTAATACAGTAAATGCTTTGCTAGAAAAAAGGAGGACAAGAATTTCTGTGACATAAATGCAAATTTTAGCGGTCAGAAATTATAAGAATCATTGCAAATGCTAGACAAAAAAAAAGAAAATCCACATGACAACAGATGAAAAATGAATTTGATGGGAGTTATCAGTAGACCTGACACAAATTACTGAAATTAAAGTAAAAGAATAAAAAAGGGTGTGTGAGGGGAAATGGAAATCAGAACAGGGTATTTAAGAATAGGGGCTAACATAAAATGGTACAATATATGTGAAATTGAAACCCTGGAAGTAGAAGATAAGAATGGTTTAGCAAAGATCAATCAGGATAAATGCCAATTTTTTAAAAGTTACATGAATAGATAAACATATCAACAAATGAACAAACAAATAAGCCTTACACAATTCATGGTCATATAATGAGAACTAGAGATAAAATCTTGACAACCAAAGTAAAAGGACACATCTATGCTTATATAGAAGTAAAGGTAAAAACTATACTAAGATATTTCAGTAGAAAATATGCAAGTCAAGAGACAATAAATGACTTATTTAAACTGCTAAGAGAAACAAACAAAACTTTCACCTAGTATTCTATATTATCAAAAAATATCTTTCAAAAATGAAAAATAAAAGATTTCAATGAAATAAGGAAGAATTAGTTACCAGTAAATCTGCAACATGAGCTATATTGCTTTAGGCAAAAGTAATGATACTAGACATAGACAGAAAGTTATATAAAGAAATGAAGAGCACTGTTAATGGTAAAAAAGGAAGGTCAATAGAATTTTTTTGTTGTTTAAGTTTTGTTCTAAAAAATCACTAAAGAAAAAAAGCAGTAACGCTGTGTTATGTATTTATAACCTATGTAAAAAGAAAACACATAACAATAGAAAAATTATTACTATCAGAAATGAAAGAGAGGATTATCACTGAAAACCCCAGATATTAAAAGGATAAGGGTATATTACAAAAAATTCTATACCTATAAATTCAACATCTTCAATAAAATGTACCAATTCCTTGAAAACCACAAACTACCAAAATTCAAGAATTAACAGGTAACAACAAAAAATTCTATACCTATTTAAAATTTTTGTGCTTTTAAAACTTTCAAATGAAAGAAAACTTTCTGTGGTGTAAATAAACGTCACATGGGAAAAGGCTGCTACTTGTATCTAGATTTCATTAATTCACTATACAAGACAGAAATGCTACTCATAAAATAAATGTTAATCTGTGTCACTTTGTTGTAGTCAAGAAAGAGATGAGCAACATTAAGTATTTTTAAAACTGACATCAAGAAAGCAAGTAGGTGAGCAAAACTATTTCTACACTCATCCATTAGTCAGTAAATGACATTAACCCTGTGTGTTATATTCACAGTGCTGGTTTAAGTTAGCTGAAACAGATATACTATATATTAAAATTATTTCCTTTTTAAAAATTAGTTAAATATTCTTGACAGTCTAAATGAACAAGAAAATTATATCACCTGGAAAGATTAATTTTCCAAAGTGCCAAATGATGGAGGTATTTACTGATTTCAGGATGTTTAAAGAGTAAATTTGATGTCTTGGTCAAAACAAAAGCAACTTACAATTTTACTTGGGGTTAGATATTTCTAAATCTGATCACAACAAAATACAACACCTCAATTTTTCTTCATTGATAACAATTCAAAAATTATTACTAATGCATGTTTTAAGTATTGAGGTTTCTCAAAATATTAAAAATAGATCTACTATGTGATCCAGTGATTCCACTCCTAGCTCTACCTGGAGAATGAAAAAACTTATTCAAAGTGACATGTGCACTCCATGTCCACTGCACCACTATAAACGATATCCAAGTTATGGGAACAACCTATGGGAACAAGTACCCAATGAGAGATGAGGGGATTAAGATGCGGTGCATATACACAATAGAAAAATACCACTTAACTATTTAAGAGGAAAAAAAGATGAAATCATGCCATTGCAACAATGTGGATGGAACTGGAGAGGATTATGCGAAGCAAAGTAAGTCAGAAGGAGGAAGACAATATCTGATGATTTCACTCATATGTAGAATAAAGAGAAACAAAAAAAGGAACAGATAAAACTAAACCAACACAAACTCTAGAACTCTGACTCTGGAATTGAGGCTACCAGAGGGAGAGAAGGTAGTGGGGAACAAAGAGGGAAGGGGCCCAATGGACTAGTGTAGAGGACCATGGGTGAGCTGCTGTTACATATGGTGACATACATCTGAAGAGACATGAATATATACTTCCGCAGTTACCTCAAAAAAAAAAAATTAACAAAAGGATTTATTTGTGCTAAAATGGGAGAAAAAATTGAAATGTTCTAAAATTCATACCAATACTTTCAAATGTATAAAACTTTAAGGTATGAATAAAAGAAACCTTACCTCAGACACAGGTTCTTGTTCCTTACTGGGAGCTTCATTTTTCAATCTTCAAAACAAAATAAGTATTGAATATTTTACATTTATAATTAAACAGTTTTTACAAGTTTAAAATAATTGAAATGTTAATGTAAATTAATGTATATTGTATAATAGGATATAACCTCTGTAAATATTTTAAGAGAAAAATAAAATGCATGAGAATAAACATACAATAAAATATGCTAAATACATACATTCTCTTCCCTAAAAACAAAGCTATTTAACAAATATTCTCTGAGAAGTATAATTTAAAATAAAATAAATATTAGCAAAATAGTTTTAAAAATAAATGCTCTTTAACAATAAAAGCTGGTTTTATGCTTTAATATAACTCATATCATTATTTACTGTTACAGAACTTGAAAACAAAAGGTATTTACCTATATAAAATTCAATATGATAAGTCCATGTCAATTTATATTACAATTAATTCACTCTAGAGATAGTAAAAATCACAGAAATAATTTCAGAATTTTGGAGGATATATAGTTTCCAAATTTTTATAACACAGTTCAGTATTACCTACAAATTTTTTAACTTCTTGATTTCTAAGAAAATACTAACAAAAGCACATGCCATGCACAAAATCTTTTAAAATAATCAATTTAACATGAAAGTGAACTTTTCCAAAGAATCTTTGTTGTAGAAACTGTTGGTGACTATTATTTGCTGATAATATAAATTAAACTCAATTTTAATCTGCATAAGGAGAGTGCATGCCTGATCTGAAATGCCATTAATAAAGAGTTAATTTATCATTTTTGATTGCTGAGTAGTATTCAATTGTGTACATGTACCATGTCTTCTTGATCCAGTCATCAATTTTTGGGCATTTGGGGGTTGTCCATATTTTAGCTATTATAAATAGTGCTGTAATAACATAGGGGTGCATGTGCCCTTTTGGATTACTGTTTTTGTGTCCTTTGGGTATATTCTTAGGAGTGGGATTGCTGGGTTGTATGGAGCTCCATTTTCAGTTGTTTGAGAAACCGCCATACAGCTTTCCATAGAGGTTGGACCAGTTTGTATTCCCACCACCAGTGTAGGAGCGTTCCTTTTTCTCCACAAAAAATGACAACTGGATAAAGATGTGGTACATGTACACAATGGAATACAACTCAGCAATCAAAAATGATAAACTAATGCAATTCACAGCAACATGGATGGAGCTAAAAGAGCTCATGCTCAGAAAAATAAGCCACAAGGAAAAAGAAAAATATCGAATGGTATCACTTATAGGAAGAATATAAGAGAGCCAAATGAGAAATAAGAAGATAGCACACAAATCAAAAACAAAACCAAAAACTAGCAGGCAGCCACAAAATAAGAGATTCTGCAGGGGAGGGGGAGGAAGAGAGACCAAAATAGGGGAGAAAAGAGCACAAGGGACTATGATGATGGTTCACAGGTGAACTGGCAGTGGGAAACTTATAGGGGATACATAATAATGTAAAGGATATTAATTAAATACAATTACATTTAAAAAGAGAGTAAGTGATTCACAAATTTGTTAAGGCTTAAAAGCTGTAAAACATATGTACATTTAAAATTTAACTACTATGCATGATTTAGATTTTATAGACATAAATGATGACAGATAGTAGGAAGGAGATGTCAACTTTTCAAAAGCTACTCATGGTTAGTCAATGAAATAGAAAGGAGGAAAACATTCCTCTTTATACAGTTCCTGAGGGCACTTTGAGGTTAAATACTTTCTAACTTTCTAAAGTAGTTAATGTCAACAATATTCATAAAGATGAAATAACATGAAGTGTATAGAACAACTTCAATGATTTAATGGTTTATATGGGAAAATAATATATTTTAAGAATAGCATATTAGAGGAGTAAGAAAACAGGAAAAATTAGTTTGAAAAAACAGTAAATATTGAATTAATGAAGTTTTGAAACAAACTTGTAGTTACAATTGATTTTTATTTCTAAGCATTTAATATTTCTATACTCAGTTAAAAAACAACAAACTGAACCAAACTGATGATAAGATAGTTTTACAATACTTCATAAAAGAAATTTTCTTTTTAGCTTAATGTTGAAAATATTATCAAAGAAAGACATATTCTTATAAAAGAGTTATAACCATTCTAATCAATTTTACATTATGGTCATTCTAAAAAATTGATTTTATGCAGCAATTAAAACAAAATCTAGTAAGCATGATTAATATTATTACTGGTGTTTTAATTGGGGAAACTGAGTTCTCACACTATCTCTGAAAGGGAAGTTGGTCACACACTAAGAAACTTCATTTTACCGGTTAATAAACTGGAAGGAAAGAATAAAGAATAAAATATAGAATTAACATTAAGAGGCCTATTATCCCAATACTGTTATATGGCTTTAACCACACAGGTATTCTATTTAAGGGAAAGTACTATAATAACCAATGAAAATATTCAGAAAATAAATCTAGAAAAAAATTAGAAAATAACACTATATGAAATTTCACTGAGTTATATATTTATCACTAAAATGTATATTTCATTTTTATAACTACAACAGCAAACTTCAATAAATTTCAATACAACTACTATTACATCTCTAATAATTCTGGAAAGAAAAAAATATTTTCTTACCTGTAATTCTTATTCTTTAAAGATACCTGCTGAAATAGTCATCATTTGAGATATTCATGGTAGAAGACAGTGAAATTTGCTAAGCTCAAAGTTCTGAGCTAATGACCTGCCAATTGAGTAATTATACTCTTCACCTGTAAATGTTGCAATTATTTTTTATAGAAAAATGTAGTACAGCATTTAAAACAAACATTCTGTAAGATTTTGATGTAAAGATTATAGAAGAATTGTCTGGTGATCAATTTTAACATTAAATCGTTAGAGATCAATCTTGAAACTAGCTAATTTTCCTTCAGTATACACACACAACCACACACACACAGACACACATATACTGAAGGAAAATTTACTTATATATATCTGCTAAAATAGATCTTCCTGATATTGTTTCTAAGGGGTAATCCTTTCCTTCTAAAGCTTAAAATGAAATAGATATTCCCATCTGCATATTTCTGAAAATTACATGACCAATTCAAGGTCACATATAAAATGTGTATTTTGGTTAAATTACATCAGTGTTCTTTTAAGATTTTCATTCATATTATAACCATGGAGGTGAGGGAGGAGTTATAGGGGAAAAAAAATGTTCAGATTTGTTTCAGCCAGGCCACATTCTTTCTTTCCAATAACATTTAAAATTTTCAATCCTGATTCTAAAAGCATAATCTTCAGTTTAAGAATATTTGTAAGCATACTAAAAAAGCTGAAAAGAGTTTGTGCAATTCGCTAGTAGTAAAGTCAACTAGTTCTTAAGATTTTCCATTTAAGACATTCAGGATTAAATTTAAGAGTAATCATCAGACTAAGAAATAACAGTAAAACATCTAACAACCATTTCTGATAATTTGTTCTGGAAGATGTGAAAAAGGTAACTGAGCTAAACATTTACCGTGTAGCACACAGACCAGGTACCGTGTGGAGAGTTCTAGTCCAAAGTCAAAACACAGTCCTTCCAGGCTTCCCTGGTGGTCTAGGGTTTAAGTCTCAGCACTATCACCTCCATGGCCTGAGCTGATTGATCCCTGGTCAGGGAGCTAACCCACATGGCACAGCAGACCTCTCCTGTCTCACCCACTGTTCCCCTCAGCAGTGTATTTCAGTAAATGCGCCTGCTCTGCTCCCCACTCTGTCTCGGGTGAATCCTATCACCACCACTCCCACTCCCGGGCTTACACTCCACCTCTTCTATGCAAAAATAAGTAAAATCTTTAAAAACAAACAAAATATTAAAACACAGTCCTTCCTTTCAAGGCGCTGTCGAGAAACATATTGAAGCTGTTTACAGAACTGTGAAGTGTTAGAAGTGTCATTATGAAAAGGAAAGAGGCAAGCAAGTAGTGAAGATACTACAGTGAACTTGCTCCTTCAGAGAGGAGAAATTAGCAAAGAAGGGGAAGTGGATTTAAGGCAGAGTAAAAGCAAAGAAGTATGAAATAAGATGGTAATTATGAGACCCTGAAATGTCTACTATAATAGGAAGGTAGGACACGAGGGAAAGTAAAGATGCAACTGAAGAGATAACAAGGGTCCCTCCAATCTAAGAACTCTATTGTAAGGCTAACAGGAAAGTATGATCAGATTTGTGCATTAGAAAAAGAAAGGGAACTGTTAGAAGAGCACAGGCTCCAGTCAGGGGTTCCATTAACAGATAGTTAATAACTACATCAACGGAGAAGAGGAAGGGTTAGGAAGATTTTAAAACAAGGTAAAACCAATAGACTATAAGCACTAACGGGATGTCCCCCCACAAATACGCCCTGAGTGGCAAGTGGATGGTAATGCCATAACCAAGACAGGGAATTAAGGGAATGGGGAGTGTACTTTGCAGGAAAAATTGTTTTGAATATACTGAGTTTGTGAAATCTGCAGAACCATTCTCATGGAAACATTTAACTGAACTGCTCAGTCTTGTATATCTCAACACCCACAATTTCAACTATGACTACTATTCAAATAAACCCCAAATCATCATCTAGAATATGGTACAATTCTTCCACTTTTATTATTTTTCAACAATTCTGTTTAGAAACATCACAGTGTATTAGAATAGCCTTGAGTTCCAAGCAACTACACTATCCAATTATCCTCATCTTGGAGATATGAAATTTTGAGGCCTAAAAATGGTAAATAAATGGTTGATAAATTAAGCAGCAGAACCAGGATTAAAAGTAATGGTTCCATTTCAAATTTCCACTGTACTGTTTCACAGTCAATTCCTCTCTTATGACTCAGGCTCCTTTATAGTCATGTCAGGAAAAGTGATAAAGCTTAACTGATCTCTCTGCTTCTGGATGTTTTTCCACCCTAAAACATGCGAGCATGATTGCCGAACTATTCTTATCAGAGAAACCATTTATACCATTGTTTGCTGAAATGTTCTACTGCCTCTGTATCAAGAAATACAGCTCTGTGATTGGGAAGCCGGATTCTGGTCCCAAATCTACCACTTTGTCAGTTGCTTCCGACCCTCTTCTGGAAACAGTCTTCCTTTACATTAAAGCTCAGTTCCACCCAGTGCCTGGGCCAATCATAAATAAGGCGGAAGTACATTTGGAACCACAGGTAAACTAATTAAGAGTATTTATTAGTTTAGTCTCTGAAAACAAACTGTAATACTTTAAATTGAGGTTATATACTTAACAGCCATGTGATCTTGGGCAAATAATTTATATAAGTACCTCAGCTGTCTCATCCATAAAACTAGGACAAAACACTGCATATATCATTAGTTTGTGAGAAGTGAGTTAAAAAATGTGAAACACTTAGAAGTGTCTGGTACACTGTGTGTACTCAGTAAATGTTAGCTATTATTATTGACATGAGTAGAGAGTGAGGAAATCAAACTCTACAGAATTTCCTTGAGCATGCCACAAGGCCTTTTATAGCTTTTTCTTAGTGATCTAGAAATGATGTAGCCATTTCTAAACAGCTGGGTATAATTTGTTCATCTACGGTGAGGGAAGATAGAGAACAAAAAATAAGATAATCAAAGGAGACAGAAGATTTCAATGCCAGACGAGGGCTCTATTTTTTCCTTATTGTTGCTGGCAATATTGAATTAAGGCCTAGATATTTAATTTATAATCCACATGGCAACTACCCTTAGGTCCAGTAGACTGAAAAAGTAGTAGTAACCTCAGAATCACTGGTATAAATTGGTACAGTTTGCCCTAAAAGAATGACTACATTATTAAAGTTTCATTATTTTTTCCATTCCCCAGGGTCTCTCATTGTTCCCTGCTTACAGATATCAAAAACTGAGATTAAAAACCACCATAGTTCCTACCTACTGAGGTGCAATTGCATACCAAGGGCAAATATATTACATCTACGTTGAAAGGTAAAGCTTTTAAAAGTTGCTAAAGATTTGGTTTCAGATATTAATGTCTTTGAGGAAATAAAAATCTAAGGGCGATTTCCCAGTATCTGTAATCCCAGTTACATTTCACAAGTTTAGAGAAAGAAACAAGATTAAACAAGTTTAGAGAAGGAAAGATGATTTCATAGCTGAGCTCAGTTTGTTGTTTGTGTGTGCTAAATAAAATGTCTGAGAAGAAAGCAGTCCGACCATTTTGAATACTTAGACTTTATAACTTTATGACCAGAGCCAATAATTCCTTCAAATTCAGAATTTCATAAAAATTATGGAATGATTTCTTACATATTCTTCAATGGTCCTAGAGTCAACGAAGGTAAACTTTTTTTTAACAGAAATATTTTTAAGTATAAAACTTACCAAAAAAAGTTGTCATTCTGCTTCTAAAGTATAGCTGCTTGCATTTATAAACATAATGACTTAGTGGTTTAGTTGAGAGTGGTATAATAAAGTAGAATTTTCTCTTTGGGAACAAGTCCAGATTCTCTTCTGGTACAGCATTTCATCAAAGTCACATAATGTAATACATATATGGTGTTAGTGGTTTAAGTGATTATAAAATCATTTGATTTTGTGGTCTGGTGAAGATGTGGATTCAGTGGATACATTTCTGACTGCCTTATTCTGTAATTACCCTGGTTACATAAAGCATGTCTTTCTTATTCATGTCTCAATTTCCAGCACTTGATAGTATTGCACACAGAGGATAAGGAATCAGTGTTCAGTGCCCACAAATATTTGGAATGGTTATTTATATTGTACTATGAGAGAGCAATGTAATTATGAGTAGAGCTAAGTATAAAACCTAGTATGTCTTACAACTACTCTGAAATATGAAGGAGGAATTCAGTTTCAATGAAAGTAACTGTGGCTCTTAGGATGTTTGATTCAATCAATAAAACATAAAACTGGTTAAGCAGCCTGTATTTCTAAGTTCAAGATACTATAGGTTTACTATGGATTCATAATGCTTTGAAGATATGCCAGAGGAAAACATCTTTGTATTTTCAACTTTTGTCAAGAAAATGAAGCTTACAAAACTTAAAACTGCTAAGTTAATCTATTGAGATAAAGAAGATAGAGGAAAGGGAAAACATAATTAAGGCAGAAATAGAAAAGAGCAATTTCACAACTGAGTTATAATCTTTCCAACATCTTAGATTTTTAAAAATCATTCCAACGGTCTACAAAAGAAACATTTACTCTACTACTGTTAACTAGCACAATCATGCATTAAAACTTTTTACTACTATTGGATAAGTAGTCAGAAGACTGGAAATAACTGACTGGCAATAAAAATTTTTCCATACAGAAGGGATGTAAGCTCAAAGGGTGTTTTCCTCCTAAACAGAGGATTCATTCTAGTTTGCAACCTGGGTGTGTTTTGTAGTCTTTATAAAGGAAAAGTTAGAACTACACTCAGTTCTAATATTAGAGAATTATATGAGATGCGATTGAAGCATTGCAATAAAATGTAATCCAACCAGCAGTTTGGTGGAATGTATTGTAACACCATGATATCCCAAAATCACAAATAACCACAGTGCAGACAGAGTGCTACTAAAAGTAACAATAAGATTCTACTGATAAGTAGTACCCAGAGTCTCTTGTCACCAGTAGTAGTATAATAATAGTAACAGTAGTTAATAGCAGCAACACTTGGAAAAGCAGTAATATAGTGGTATTAGCAGCAACCAATACCGCTGATATTTTTTACTGACAACTTTTTATAAGATCATCACTAGATAACTATATCTAACTCAATTATCTAAATTAATAACAACTAATTTCATTTTCATATTACCTCTACTCCTTACATTTACCCTGCAAAGAATTATTATAGACCTTTCTCTGAGCTGATGCTCAGCTAGGTCAAGTAATTTTCTCAAGGTTACAGAACTGGCTAGATAGAAACCTAGGATTTAAACTTAGGACTGCTTATTTCAATGTTACATTGCTTTCAAAACACTATATATCACAGTAGTAAAGATAAGGATATTTTTCAGTGTATAGTATTAAAACACTATGCTTCAACAAATGATAAAGAAAAGGAGATGCACAGTAGCCTCTCCAAGTTTCTGAAGGAGAGCAAGCTCTTTCAGTCCTAAGTATGAGATAAAACACAGTGTGACCAATATAAGGCAGTATAATTTGGGGGAAAACACCGTATTATTTAGAAAGGTAGCTGTGACTAAAATGAATCTAGGAGCATTCACAGACAGTATCTAAAAAATGTAAGTTAAGTGAGTTTCAGAAACAAAAAATCTAATGGTATGACAGACAAAAATAACTAAAGATACAGAATTAAGAAAGTTAACAAAAATGATATGTGAAAATGGCATGGGAAGGTAAAAAAATAAAGCTGGAGATTAGAGTAATTCTATGTGAATAAAATGCAGGTAGAAAAAAATCACTTAAGAGTAGTAATACAACAGTAACAATGATAACTTCACACAACTTTACAACTGCATAGTGCTTCCTATGTGCCACTTTGTAAATACTACATACATACAGCAGCTCATTTAATTCCTTCAATATCAGAGCCTGTGCTCTTTAACCACTAAAACACATTGTTCCTTTAAGGATCTGAGAGTGCTTAATGTAGAAGAACTAGGTATCAAATTCTAATGTTATTATCAAGGTAGATCTGATACTATTTAAGCAGGAAGTAAACTATACAGTAATACAATCCTTAACAGATAGTAAAAGGCTAAAAACAGTTATACTCTCAAGAAAAACAGGTAAGTGAACAGATCAATAAGCTAAACATAAAGAGTTACAGAGAGAAGATAGAATTATGAGTTATCAACCTTTTGGAAATCTTCTTGGTGTGAAATCATGTAAAGTAATCATATCCTTCAACAATAATATCCCTTGTTGCTACAATCAGGTACAATAAGCTAATAATTGGTCCGTTTTTATGATGTAATTTATTGATTTTTTACAACACTAATAATTAGAATACAATATTTCTTGATATAACTTTTAAAGATGTAAAAATGTATACTGCTAACACTCAGTTATAAACTGTACCTTACAAGTGATTCCTAAACATGAGTAAAGTGTCTAGGAGTCCATCTTAGTCAACATTGTACAAATCTTAGTCAACATTCTGTACAACAATTGTTTATTTCCCAATTCAGAAAATCTGAAAAATGATTATCTAGATCTGCATTCTATGCACTATGAAGTTAATAAACACTAAAGAAAAAAAGTTCCAAAGTCAAATATTCTCATAATATTCACAGGTCACATACAACATAAAAAAATATTAAAAATCTCTTCATTTTAGCTTGCATTTCCTCAATTTATTTGACTATGGAAACCTTCCCCCACTTCCACACCCAGAGTACAGTTTGGGAAACATTGTCCTAACTATCTTCTTTTATAGAAACCTAAGAGAATTACTTTCAAAAGATTATTTGTAGAGAGTTAAATTCTGCTGAGAGTAACACGGACATTTTTCTCAAGCATATATAGCATTCATAATTTATCTTCTCATAAGAACAAATCACGATACGTAGGTATAAAGAATATTGAGTAACAGAATCCCAGAACTCTAAAACAAGAGCCCACATTTTACAAACAGGGTAACTGAGGCTCTAAGAACACAGCGGTTTTCCTGTGGCCATTTTTTTTTTGTTTCCTTTGCCAATTTCTTATATCTTCTTTTACTATCATATTTCCCAGAGTTCAGAACTCTCCCTTTCTTTGTTTCTACAATATCCATTGGTGATGTCATATAATCCCATGACTTTTAAAATGCTGTCCTTTGGGACAATGGCATACACACACAGAGTGGTAAGAAATAACAGAGAAAGATTCCATGTACCCTTTGTCTAGTTTTCCCCAGTGAAAACATTTTACAAAATGATCCTACATAAGTCTCCTAACCAGGATATTGGGTAATGTGATATATTGGTTTCCCCAGTTTCATTCATTTCCATGACATTCAAAATGTTAAATGATGTGCAGAGTCTAGAACATTCCCCTAAACTCATACAGGCAAATGACTAATAGCTAATCTGTGTCTCAAACAAAAACATATCCTAAATCAAAATCCTCAATTTCCCTTGCAGATCTATTCCTACTAGTCTTCTAGTCTTCCCCACCTCAGTTAATATCAATACCACCTTTATAATTGCTCAGACTAAAAACTGTGAATCATCCTCAACACTTCATCTCACACTTCAAATCCAAATTGTTAAGTTTCAAATGATATCCAAATTAAACCAGTTACCACCGATACTGTTAGTGTCTTAGCCTCACCCCCTACCTGGGTTATTACAATAACCCCCCTAACTTACCTCCCTGATTTTGCCCATGTTCTTTTATAGTTTGTTCTCAAGAGAGCAGCTAGAGAAATAGTAATACACGTCTGTATTTAAGAGGTTTTGCTGATTGTTATTTTTACTGAGGTATAAAGCATTCCTCTTTTCAAAATATAATGGCTTCTTGTCAGAGTAAGAGTAAAATTTCCTACAGTGGTCTACAGGTATGTAAGACATGGCCCATGTTACCCCACAGGCTCCCATTCCTACTATTCTCCCTCTTGTTCATGCAACTGCAGTTTATTAAATCAGAAATAATCAAAATTCAGGGTTTTTACACTAATATATATCATTTCAGTGTTTACTCTTAATCATTATCTGAATCATTATCTGAATCATATCATTTCAGTCCATTTTTCTAGCACACAAAGTATATGTGTGCCATATATATTAAAAGGTGCCAGACACAAAGCTTACGCACAAAAATATTTGTTAAATAAATAATAAGATCAAAGAGGCAAGGTGCTTTGCCATAATATGACAAAAATACGGCAAGAATCTAAGCTCTATAGTTTGGGAGTCATTTTTCCTAAGAATGGTGATGGATTCAAATTGAACCAATTCCATTTTTTATTCAGCAGTAACCAAAAGCATGATCAGGTGAATAAATTTAGAATGACTTGTTGGTAAAGAAGGATCATGTTGAATCTAAAACTCACTAGCATCAAATCAAAATTCAACCAATTGCCTATAATAAGCAAATTTTATATTAATTGCCTTAAATGTTTTATTTGACTTTTTAAATAAGGAAGTTAATGCAGTAGAACTTTCAAGAGTTTAAGCTAAGAAAATGAACATGATATATAAACTATAAAGTAGTCTTATTAAAAAAAACCTAATGTATTTCTACATTGTTTTATCATATTTTCAAATTATAATCAAGGTAGAGCAAATACCTCTAAATGAAAAAGGAACTTAAGGTAAAAATGGAAAGAATTGCTTTATCTGTGCAAATTTTAATGTATTTTTAAACACTGCATAGAAAGAGGCTGAATGATCTAACTTTTTAGAGACAAAAAGGAAATAAAGACTAGTGTATCATCAAATCCACTTAAAAGAAACAAGTCACTTTCTGGAGCTTTTGGAAATATTATTCATTTACAGTAAAAATTAATTTGGAAATTAAAACTAAAAAATTCATCTCTTTGATTATTAATTGCAAAAAGCACTTTACTTCACTGTCATCTAAATTTGCTTTAAGTCTGATTCAAAGTAAAACTGAAGAAGTTCTAATTTTAGAGGAAAAAATATGATTCAATCATAGTTTCGGATTGCCTGTCCTCATGGCAACTAAAATAACAAAAGACAATTTCCTTGGCTTTGACATTCAAGAAAATGATATAGTATAATTAGTGACCTTTGAATTGCGCTGCAGGAAAAAGTGAAATATAAACTAAACAGGTATAGTTCTCATTTTGCAGGTCAAATAAGGTTTCTATAAAACAATTAAGGAATGTTCCTAGCTATTCGATAAAATCTATAGCTTTTATATAAAGTTATTTACTAGTAAATAATTCTTGAGGCACTTAAACAATACAAGTTTTTTATTAAGAATAAATAACATCAAAATTTTAGATCTATATTCAATATAACTAAAACAAATGTCAAAACTTTAATATATACATATATATAAAGATATATATATATGTTGTGTGCATATAAAAAAGTGAAAGTAACAAGTGCGTTATAGGCCCACATATTTTTCCATGTTATCTTTACCCCAAAGAACTAAATTTATGACTAAGTAAACAAGTAACATTAAAACTTTTTTTAGGTTGCAAGAAGAGGCTTTGCCAATTCTTTATACTTTAGAATTCACAATTAAGATACTACTAGTAATAATACTAAAATAAGGTAGAGGATATAATAATGTCTAATGGTTTAATCTGACTGAGTAACAGCCAAATTAAGAAATTATAAATAGGTAGCTATAGGGAATATAAAGAGAATTCTAGAGAATCTCTTGGAGTTTTTAACAAAACAAAGCAAACATTCAACAGTTTTAAAGAATGTAAAATAGACATCATAAAATAGATATCAGTAAATCTGAAGAACAAACCAAGTCATTAAACTTTTAAAAAAATAAAAACTGAGAATTGGTATGGCTGAGAAACTGCAGAGTTAATATTGGGTAATGTATTTTAAATGACAGTACAAATAAATGCAGTCTTAGAAAATAATTATAGAAAGCTGTTGTTCCAAGGACAAGAATAACCATGTTTTTTCTAACAGCCAGTTTTTCTATTCCTTGTACTACATTCTAGCTAGAGAAAGATTAAAAGGTATCAAGCAGTCAAAATGACTGCACTTCAACTTGGATGTTGAAGCATTACTCTGATGGGCTTTCCTTGGTTAGAAGTGACCTATAAGCTTTAGATGAAGATCCAAAGCCCCCAGTGGGAAGTTGGTGGGCTTTGAGGCAACCTCTCGCTAAATCAGCATTAGCCTTACGGGAGGCCAGCAATGAAGAAAGGGAGTCTCCCCAAGATCTGATTTTCTGAGACCACAACTTAGAGAAGGTCCCACAGTGAAATTATTCATATTTCTTGGAAAGAGAGAACAGGCATCAGATGTGTCCATCGAAGGGGGACACTGTCTAGGTGTACCCTGGACATTTTTTGAAATCTCTGGGCTGCTTCTGCATCTGAAAAAAAAAGAAAAATAGCACAATGACAGACAACGAATGAGGAAAAAGACAGTCATCTGGCCTAAAAACTTAGGACTTATAAGAAATTAAGAAAGCAGACAAAACAGACAAAAAGACAAACAGCCATATCATTTGGAATGTATTATTCTGAAGTCAAATACAGCAGAGAAAAACACAAATTATTTTAAGCAAAGTAAGAAATGATCATAGCAACAAAAAATTATTATTGGAGAGAACCAACTGCAGAAAAAAAAGTGTTAAGATATGTCAACCTGACACAAAGATAAGGTGGAATAAGGATCTAGTCCCATTTGAAGCTGAAAAAAGCTGAGTAATGAGAGCTAATGTCATGAACTTGGCTTCTTAACTGCCTTTGTGTAAGAAAACATCTCAGAACTTTGAACTTAGGAAATTCCAACTTGTCTTGCACCAGGTCACGAGCTCCATAGAGCAGGAACCTATTTCAACAAGCAGCTTTAAAAAAAAAAAACAGTACTTTAATATTTTTCATTTCTATTAATGATACACTTTAAAATGCAATAATGCTAAAATCCATCAAAGTAAAATGCACTGAATAAAAATTAAACTTACTCAGAAAGATGTTCAGAAGTTGGGATACAAATAGAAACTGAAATCAGAAGAAAAATTTTATATTTAAAACAGCATATGAGCATAATCCAGAAAGAAAAAGAAAAATATCGGATGGTTTCACTTATAGGAAGAATGTAGGGGAAAAAAATAATTATAATAAATTAAAAACAAAATTAACATGCAACTATAAATCAGAGACATTCTGCATGGGAGGAGCAGGGAGAGGGATCAAACAGGAGAGGAAAGAGCACAAGGGACTATGGTGATGGTGCTCGGGTGAATTGGCAGTGGGAATTTCACAGGAACTACACCTGAGAGGAGAAAGCATACACTGTACAAAAAGGAAGAATGATGTAAAATACACATGAAAAAAAAAACAGCATATGAAATACGAGTGAAAATAATGATTTATTAAAGAGCCTATATCGTGTGTGACCAAAAATACTGGAATAAACTAAAATATCCAAAGTAACACAATTACATATACATACCTTTCTCTAGTACAACTTGGCAAGTATGAGTTTCATGTTGACTTAAGTGTGTAGCCATAGTATCTATGCCAAAAACATCAGTGAGGAAATCACAATTAAGGCACACTAGAGTAATGCCCCTACAGAAAAAAAAAAAAAGCAAATAGTGTAAAAGGTTTTTATCTTTCATAAAAAAATCCATACACAAATTCAATGATTATTTTCCCATGATTTTCTTTTGTGTTATAATTGTCACTACCATTTTTGAAAGAAATGAAGTGATTCTGTAGAAAATGGCATAGCCATGTCCAAATTATGCTACGGTTTATTTATAGAAAGTATTTTTGCTTTACAAACTTTTACCTCTCATACCAGTTGCTAAAAGCTAAGAGACAAGCAACTAGTTTGGCTCCACTAACAACTTGCATCATTTCAACATTCACAATCTACCTGGGCCTCTGCCCACCTGTAAGGTAAAGGTACAGTATTCATTCATCCAATACTTATTTTCTAAAGGTGTCTCTACTCACACTATATTACTAGATTATCATGAATAGCTGATGATCAAAAAAGCAATCTGTGCTTTAAGAGAGATTACAATCCAGTGTTTGGTTTTGGTGAGGAAAAAAAATTAGAAGAGAAAGGTGAAGAATTTAATATAAATATTATAGCTGCCACCAATTATGTAACATTCATTTTCCAAAATATTATTTCATTTGATTCTCATTAATAACCACCTAATCTTTAAGTGAAGTAGGTAATTCACTACTGGAATTCAAAGCTTTAGTTCGTCAGCACTATAGGTCCACTTATTGGGACCTAAATTACTCTTTCCCTTAAAAAACAATCACAAAGTGTTACAGTTTGAAATAAAATATATAAAGATCATAAATTTTCAAAAATATAGGAAACAATTTCCATAGTCATCAATATTTTTTGTTGATTTCAGGGGTGGTTTTTAAACTCAGAGAATCAAGCTATGCAGCACTTGTTCTCTGAAGTATTTAAACACAATTGACATATCACAATATATGATACTAATTCAAAGATTCTAATTTAAAATGTGCATAAACTTTTGCCTTTTAGTTCAACGGTATTTTAAAATATTATTAAACCTTCCAAAACATGTAAATGCTTCAGAGAACTTATAGAGCCAATACACGCTTAATTCATTATATTTATCAGAGTTAAGCCCTTGAAAGCTTGTTGGATAAAGCATTTGAAATGCCACATAAAATAATATCAAATATATAAACATATAAATAATGCTAAATGAATGGAAATGTTGAAAAAAATTTAGTTTGCTTGACTTAAAATAAATTTTATCAAACTAATTAAATACCCACTTGAAAGTTATTAAAAGATATTAGATTTCTAAAGGGACTATTTTTAAGTAAAACATTAAAACTCAAGGAAAGTTAAAATTTTAATACTTTAATAATAAATTATCATTTCTTTCTATGAACAAATTGCCCTCACAGACACTAAAAGCAGTCTGAATGGCAAATGGCAGCTATTCCATTAGACATAGTTAATTGGACCAGTGGTGGGACGCCTGATTAAAGAAGTCTCTAAACATGGATTTGTAATTGGGATTTAAATCTGGGAAAATGTGAGAGAGTGGAATACTAAGTCTGGGTCATACACATAGGAAGCTAATCTGCACAGAGAAAAGGAGAATGGAACCCAAGTACAGAGAAAATAAAGACAATATCATCCTGACTCAGCAGGCTAAACTTGAGAAATTTGGTATTAGTAACTTTCTATTACTGGCTTTCTATTTCCCTTATTTCTTCTGGTTGTACCTCCTTGTCTTTGGGGTCGATGAGATTCTTTGGCATTCTGCTATTAAATTACTTTTGCTTAGATGAAAACAAACAAAAAAGTCATGTAAGTGATCATTGCCATTGTCAATTTATTAGCAAAGCATAAATATACTTTTGAAGTTCATCACATATTTAAAAAAAATTATATTTTACCAATATGCAAATATAAACAAACAGCAGAGCTCAGATTTCTTTCATCCCTGCAGCTCCATTCTAACAGTCTGCTCTGTGTTTACACCTGAATGTCACACTGGCCCATCAAACCTACTTTCATAAAACTAAAATGATGTACTTTCTTTCCATATCAACTCCTGACTGATCTTATTTATGATGTTTCCTTGAACACTAAAGCTCTATCCATAGCTATTTTTTACCTTTTCTTCCTTAATACAGTCAATATGTCAAATATTTTCTAATATTAAAAACTTAGTGAGTACTTATTTTGTATCAGACTAATGATTTTTGACATACAAGTCACCTAAATCTTACAGCAACCCAAAAAGATAGGTCCTATATAATTTATTACCTTTTTCAAAAGGACAGATTTAATTTGTCTAATCTACCAAGGTCATACAGTTAGTAAAGGTTAGGACCAGGTTTGAAATTAAGTATTTTGATTCTAGATGCTATGATACACTTTACCATTTTAACAGATCTTTACTAAATCATTCTTGACTACTACAGCTAGCACAATCATAATCTAGAGGATTCATGCATCTATAACTCATTCTATTGTTGAAGATGTGAACAAGGTTGTCGTCAATTTAAATTTCCTTCAGCATTACTTGATTCTTTATAAAATATCAATAGTTTCCTAATGCCTCCAGATCAAGTTCAAACTAGTTAGCCTTTCTTTCAAAGTTTTCACAATCTGGCTTTAAGCTCAAAAGTACTGCTCCAGACTTCAATCTTATTACTATTATATAAACTTCATGCCCCATCCATTTTTCTACTAGCTTTCTCTAAAAACTTACTTTTTTTTCAATCTCTACCCTTATATTCATGTTATTTCTTCCCACTTAAATGCCCCTGTGCTTCTTCTGTCATTATAAACAATATTCAAGTATACCTAACATTTTATACAGATCATTCCAAATAATCTCTCTCCTTTGAAATAAATAATCCTTACTGCACCTATTAACATCCTTGCATTATCACCCCTTATGCACTATCCAATAAACTTCACATTCCCCTGAAAATTGGTTCTAAGACATCTTCATCACTTCTACATTACAGAACCTGCTACATTATGTACATTATAGATGCATAAGTACCGAAAGAATGAAAATGCCATACCAATTACAAAAGTTGTTACATATGCTATGCTACATTATAGAAATTGATCAATTTTCAACTTGAGAGAAAAACATTCCAGACCTTTAAAATTATATAGTTCATTTAAAAACCAAATACACACCTGAGCTTGACAACAGTGAAGTAAAAATTAAAAATCTCATCTTTTGAATAATAAAATCTTTATTCTTTCTTATAAAATTTTAGTACATCTAACATACCTTAATTGATATTCTTGAATTCAGTAAATGCTTTTAAAAACAGAACTAATATATTTCAAAAATTGAATCAAAATTTTGTTTTCCTGTGAGCTACTGGCTCAACATCAGATATGTCATTTTCAATATACACATTAACTTATTCAACACACATTTACTGAATCCCTACCATATGGTAGGTACTAATCAATGCTTGGCATACACAAAAATTCAAGCCAACACATTTTAGAGGTCATAGAAAAAACAAGATATATAATATATCAGATGAGGAAAGATGATTTAGAAAAAAATGAAACCTAAAAAGGAGACAGGGATTGTAGAATGACTCACAGGGCAGAAGAAACAATTTTAAATCAAGTAGCCAAAGAAAGGTTCACTTATCAGAATAGCAATAAAGAACCTGACCAATTAGAAACCTGGGGAAGAACAAATTGGTCATAGGAAATTATAAGTACAAAGGAACTGAGATATAATATCCATTATAGGCACTAACCTAAAACATTCAAACAAGTAGTAGCTAAATTTATCTCTATAAATTAGCTTGATGGAGCAAAGACATTTATATTACAGGAAGCAATGGCAAAATGAGCAAAGCAAGTAACAAACAATGGTGGCCAAGAAATCAGAATATAAAAAAATGGTACTCAGTGGGTACAACCAAAGTTAATTATCAACGCCTTTAGAAATATTCATTAGCTATTTTTTTCTGCACACTAGTAAGTTATAAGCAATTCTCAATGTTTGAAAAAGAAAAAGTAAGCATTATGAAGGCTACACACAAAGTGTAAGGATTCCAGGGATTTAATAAAATGACTTCAAAATTGAAAAAATCTTATTCATTTTCATATAGGTATCTTAGGTTATCTTTTTTAATGTTCAAATATTACTGGAAAGCCTTATTTTTGTTCTCATTTTTGCAAAACAAATGCATGAAGATTTCATCTTGACACTACTACTGAAACAAACTTACCAAGAGGATAAAACCTAACCTCACGTCTAGTCTAAGGATATAATGAGTAGAACTCTGTAATATGCAGTAACAACCACTGAGATTTCCAAATTGGGCATTTCAACACCAGGTTAAAAAAAACTACGTTTATCACAAAACACAATGAGAAACCACTTCACACACACTAGGACGACTCAAATCATAAAGAGATAAGAAGTGCTGACAAAGATGTGGAGAAACTGGAATCCTCAAATATTGCTGTTGGGAATGTAAAATAGTAATAGGTATTTTGTAAAAGCAGGCAGTTCTTCAAAGGCACGACAAAGGGTTACCATATAACCCAGAAATTCCAATTCTGAATATATACTAAAGAGAAATGAAAAGACATGGCCAGACAAAACGTGTACACAAATGTTTACAACAGCAATATTCATACTGGCTTCAAAATGAAAATAATCTAAATGATGAATAAATTATGGTATAGTCATACAATATCCATCAACAAATAAATAAAAATTAAATAAACTTTAAAAATACATTTAATCAGCAATAAAAAAGTTTGATATAGGCTACAACACAGGTACACTTTGAAAATATAATATTAAGTGAATGAAGTCAGCCACACACATTTGGATTATTCCATTTACAGGGAAATCTATACAGAGAGGAAGTAAATTAGAGAGTGCATAGGGCTGGAAGTGAAGGAAATAGGGATGACCACTAGTGGGTACAGTGTTTCTTCCAAGTATGACAAAAATGTGCCAAAATTTAATCATGGTGATGACCGCAAAGCTCTGAGACTATACTGAAAATTGTACCATAACAAATTAAATGCATGAGTTACATGCATGTAATCTAAACTATTCTCAATAAAGATGTTATATAAAAAATTTTAATTCACATAATTTTTCAATAGAAATAATGAAAAAAATATCAATTACCTGAGATCTTCTGAATGCTTCTTGAAAATACAAAACCTTTTACTTGGACGGTTACTATGAAAGCTAGAGACAAAACAGATTTTATTAATGTTATTAGGTAGTACATTATATTAATTTATAGCTATACTTAAATTCTATACTTAAATTTCTACTTTGAGTATAATATAAATAACAAAATATTTGTTATCCCTATTTAATTCAACACTTCTTCTCATATTCCATTTTACTTATATTTATTTTCTTGAAACAAGTATTTTCCTAAACATATTCTTACATGATCTGTAACTCACATAAAAAAAAGGGAATGCTCAGGTTTTTTAAAAAACTAAAGCATATCAAATTCATTTTTTTTCAACTGTTAAGAGTTGAAACTATAAAAAATTTTGGTAGTGACATTTTTGCCATAATGTGAATAGTTATCAATAGTAATCATTATTTACTTTTTATCAATTACCAATTTTAACATGCTGTGTGGGGCCAGGGATACAGAATGCAAATGATCTTGGAAATAGACAGTACTTGAGCTAAATGTCACTCTCTAAATCTAACACTTAGAGACTTCCTTGCAATTATTAGTATAGATTTCATAAAACCAAAATAAAGCAGACCTCAGGAACTAAAACAATGCTTCCCCTAAGAACAGAACAGAAAACTGATTAAACTGTAGCTAATAATAGCTCTTATAAACCCTTTTAAAAATGCTAAGCAGCACAGAAATAAACCTACAACTATATGGACAGTTAATCTATGACAACAAGCCAAGAACATATGCTGGAACAAGGATAGCCTCTTCAATAAATGGTATTAAGAAACTGTACAGCTGTATGCAAAAGAATGAAACTAGACCACTGTCTCACACCATGCACAAAAATCAATTCAATATGGATAGAAGACTTGGAAACAAAACCTCACGCCATGAAATACACAGAAGAAAACATAGGCAAAACACCTCAAGAGACAAGCTTTAGTGATGTCTTTAGGAACTTATCATCAGTAGCAAGAAAAATGAGAGAATATAAACAGCTGGTACTACATCAAACTAAAAAGCTTCTGCACAGCAAAAGAAACTGTAACTAAAATGAAGACAGCCTACTGAATGGGCAAAAAAAATCTGCACACCATACATCTGACAAGAGACTGATAAACAAAGACATACAAGAACTTATAACACTTTACAAAAACAAAACAAATAATCCAATCAAAAAATGAGCAGAAGAACTAAACATACAATTGTCATTCAGACTGCAAACAGGCACATAAAAAATTGTTCACCATCACTTCTTATTAGAGAAATGCAAATTAAGACCAAAATGAGATAGATCTCACACCTGTGGGGATGGCCCACATCAAAAAGACCAGAAACAAGTGGCAGCATGGATGTAGAGAAAAGGGAAACTGTTTATACACTGCTGGCAGGAATGCAAACTGATTCAGCCCTTATGGAAAACAGTATAAAAGTGTCTCAAACATGAAAAATAGATATGTAATTCAACCCACTAATTTTACTCCTAGGTATCTACCTTCCTCCCAAATTAAAAAGCACTAATTTGAAAGGAAACCTGCAGTACAAAATTTATTGCAGCACTATTTAAGAATAGCCAAACTTGGAAAAAACCTAGGTGCTCTGAAACAGAGGAGTGGATCAAGATGTGGTATATATACATGGTGGAATATTACACAGCAATCAAAAATAAACTTACGCAATTTGTGGCAACATGGACACTAGTAAGTGAAATAAGTCAAAAAGAAAAATACTGGGTGGTGTCATTAATATGTGGAATATAAAGTAACTAAACTAAGAGGCAGATAAAAAAACAGCTTAAAAACTAACCCTGGATAGCTGACTAAAGCACTGAAGCACCAAGGTGGGGAAGGGTAAGAAAAAAGAGGGAAGAAAGTACAATGGGCTATTGTGGTAGACTAGGGGTGACTTGATTGGGTACACTATAGTGGCAATATCTGATGAGGGTATCAAATAGTACCTCAATTAAAAATAATCAAAATAAATAAATATGGTAAGGGAAAGTTTTCATATACTAAAAAAGCCAAGATTAGGTTTGCACAGTATTACCAAAAGTGGAACCATAGACTAACATCATCACCATCACCTGGGAGCTTATTTAGAAATATCAAACTCTTGTACCTCTCACACTAACTCAATTAATCTCTGGTAGTGGGGTTCAGGAATCTGTTCTTAAAATTTTTCCTAAAAATTCTTATGCAAACTAAAGTTTGAGTGCCAGACCTAACTTGCACTTATAGACCCAAAGTAGCCAATATACTAAGTGAATGGTCACCCTCAGATACCAGGAAACCATCACATATGTATGGGAAAAGAAATCTGCTGACTAGCTATAATTCCCAGAGAATATTCTCAGGAGATTTCTAATTATTTCTTCAATCTGGGGATAACTACTACTAAAGACTTCACAAATCCAATACAACATCACCAAAATAATTAATTAAGTGAACATTTTAGAAGGGCACACGGAGTTGGGAGGCACTGAAAACTGAAAACGTGCAAAAATTTATACACACTACTGTGTTTCCTCAGAGAAATGAGACGAAGATTTTATCTGATTCCCCAAAGTGAACCAAAATAAATTATTTTTTTAAATGAGAATTAAAAGTAACTTAAAAGTTTTATTTTCTTTTTTCTCCTAAGATCATCTTTTGGTTTATATATCTATTTGGCAAGAAAAAAGAAAAAAATACATTTAGTGTCTTTTTGATGGCTTCCACTTCTGTTTAGAATGCATCTTAATAAAATGTTGGTAATTTTAATACTGTAATTATCTGGATTCATTTTTAATTTAGGTACCCCTATTTTTAAAGAAAAGATTTGCACTGCCTCTTATATTTATTACACAAATTCCATGTGTATGATAGGAATGGAAAAGTGAATCTGCAGCTCACAAATAAAAAGGAAACAAAAACTATCCTTCTATTAGATTTGCATAGTTATTAGCAATACAGAAATAAGGAAATGGGGGAAGGTTAAGATTTTTATTAAAATAAAAATATGTTAAAATCAAGAATATAAAAATGTATCACCTAGTTATATAACTATATACAAATATCAAAACTTGTTAAGCTGTTCTCTTAAAATAGGTGAATTAGTAAAAACTGTATATGAATTGACTGTTGAGAAAAAATCCATTTGACCATATATTTTTTTTAATGCTTTTATTTTTTATAGGTTCTACACAGAAGAACTGCATAGAAGTGGGTCTGCGTATGCGAGAGGTGTAGGGGGTAAGAGGAATCACCAGAGACACAGTGGGTAGCAGAACAGGCAGAGCTGCTGAAATATACTGCTAAGGGGAGCAACGGTTGAGACGAGAGGTCTGCTGCACCATATGTGGGTTGGCTCCCTGGCCTGGGATCAAACTCAGACTGTGACAGTAACAGCGCTGAGACTTAACCCCCTGTGTCACCAGGGAGGCCCTGACCATATAGTCTTAATTATCTTGATTCAATATAAGTAACGACTTTACTTCCAAAGAAATACAAAAGGATCAATTTCCTAAGCACGTAACAATATTGATGGTATGACTCCCATTTTAAGACACTAGAGGTTGATGATGTAATAAGAAAGGCGGCAAATTGTGTGCTCTAAAGTTCATGGTGGGATGAGGAGTGGTGGGGAAGGAGACAAAGAGCAGCTGGCACAGAATATATGTTTAATAATTAACTGTTAAGCAATTGAACACATTCAAAAATAATTACCACAGGATAAACATTAAATAATAATACATACAAAGTTTTGTGGTTGCAAGAAGGTAACTTACATGTAGATGGAGTAGAAACTACCTAATACAAGTTCATTTCAGTTCATTTCCTTGCTTCAGGTAAAGAAAAGAGAAAGATATAAAGAGATATTTAAAAATAATAATAGTTGAAGGATCTGCAAAGGTAGTTAGAAATTTGATATTGAAAGCCCTTATATTCTCCAGAAAATTTGAATTTTATCCTATTCATGTTAGAAAGGCAAAGGATTTGAAGAGATAAAATGACCAGATGTCAGAATGGAAGAGGGTGTTGGGATTTAGCTGGGAGATAAATTATGATGCTCCAACTCGTCTTCTAATGGATATTATTTAGTGTCAATAAATCTATAAATAATACATAATGAATTCAAATATGGCTTGTAAAAGTTAATTCAGAACTCCACCTTATAAATGTTTAGGAACAAATTATTTTGCCAGCTTTCTTTTTCCCTGAAAATTCTTTAAATTACCCTGCAAAGTCTAAGTGACATGCCATTTATAGAACACTTTTCCTTATTTCTTGTTTAAAGAACATCATTTTTACTTCCCCTTTGCTCTCAGTCCTTCATTTACACATTGGGTGGCTAGGGAAATGCATCTCTCTACTAATAGTGAAAATTAAAGGCAAGGAGTTTATTTGCAATACATAGTAATAACAGCTTAATAATAGCAGCTATAATTACTTGAATGCCTCCTAAGCTCAAATAATTTTATTATGCACATTAAGTACAATTTTTCTAATAATCACAATTGCTTTTCTTTTCAAGAAAAGTGGGAATCAGATAATTGCCCATCGTCACATGGGTAATAAATAAATGGACAGAAATTCAGATTTGTCTGTTTTTCACTACCAGTATGCCATACTTCTTATGAAATAGTAAACTCTGCTAAAAAAAAAATATTAAATGAGTCCTTTAATGTAATTCTACTGTATGTAAAGAAAGTCTTATTATATATCATGTTGAGGAATAATAACAGCAGCAATTCATTTGCATTTTTTCAATTGACTTCTTAATGCTACCTAAAAGTTATAAAAAGCTATAGGCAAGCGAGATGCAAAAATTTAAACAACCACACTCAAAAAATATTACACTTAAAAATAAATCATTTTAAAACTGCATGTTTAATGATGGTCTTCTTTAAAAGTCTTACTTCAAGAGTGAGTATTTCAACAGCATCAAGATTATTTAATATCCTTGTTGGAGATTTTGATTCTTTTATAGTTACAGTAAATAATGATTATCACCTTCTGTTTGTCATGTGTTAGGTGATATGGTGAATACAATGAGCCCCTACTTAAGAAATGATACAGACACAAACAAACATAAAAAGCACAACAGTGGAGGACATACAAGTCAGAGTAAAGAGTGATCTCTGTGAGCTGTAGTGATGATGAGAGACTGCAAGAAAGTAAAATGAGAGGAAGGGCTGGAACACTCCAGGAACTAACAAAGAATAAGGAAAAGCAATTGTTAGAAAAGACAGTGAGAGAAACTTGACTCCGGGGAATATTAGTAAATTTATGGGAATGGGAGTCTCTATAGAATAGACTGGAATAGTTATGGGTTCAGAGGGGAAAAGAGTAGAGAGGTGCTATAGAATAGAGATTAAATTACTCATCCTCTGGAGAAAATGAAGTTGCTATAAATACAGAACTTGATCCTATAATAAGAATCCAAACTGGGCAGAGGTAACAGTGGGTCATTCAATAAGACATACCTAAGGCAGTAAGGAAAGTGTACCAGGGAAACAGAAAAAAATGAAAAGGGATCCTCAAATTTTAAGGGTGGCAATGGAAGCTTTCAATTCTTTATGAGGCTAATAAAAGACCTGAACACATATGAGAGCAATGAAGGGCTCACAAGGAATTGGGAAAAGGATATGAAAGGAGTTGGCATAACCAGAAATATTTTGGAATGGAATGGATTTGGAGATTCTATAGGACTGGTGGGAAGCATACGATAAATGAAGAAGGAAGTGCAGAATGACCCTTGGTTTAAGAAAATACAAAATATTTTCCAATTTGAGTTCTTAAAAATTAAGAGTAGAATTAATGCCCCATTTGGTTAACCATTATTTTTCACAAAATAAGAGACATTCTACCAAGAGTAAAGGATACCTGAGGGCTAGTTTAGAGGGAATGGAATATAGGTATAAACCACTATGGTAGTTGGCAGGCAGAGGTAAAGTACAGAAGCCAAGCTATGCCATTGCAGATTAAGAGAATTTCATGAGCTTACAAAACCTGGGACAGTGAATTATTTCTGGTGTTTCAGGTCTATACAAATGATGGCCCAAGAGAATGTTTGATGGTACTGTATAAATTCTGGGCAGATGATAGTGTTCGATTTGTGTTCTTTTCACATACCAGTGAGTCAAAAGGGTTAAAAGAGCTATCCAATATTTAGAACTGCTTCTCAGGAAAGCAAAGGATTGTAATAGGAGGATTTTAGGGTGAAAGGCAAGGTGAGATGAGTTAAGTTACAAAAAAAGGAAAGTTAAAGAGACAAGAAGAGCTGAAGGAAGAAAAGGCAATGAAATAGAAGAATAGCCCCCCCCCCAAAAAAGTTAACAGTTTAATAGAAGCTGAGGAGAATAGTTTTTAAAATGAATGACAATAATGTCACATAGTCTAAAGAAGTCATGGAGTAGTAAGAATGGGAAAAAGTGAGCAGATGCAATAAGTGCATGACAGATAATCTTTAATGGGATAGTATTAGTTGATAGGTAGGAATAAAACTCAAATCAAAGGGTAAAGTAATGAATCACAAATAAGCTACTAACAAATACTTTTTATGAATATTGATGGCAAGAAGACAAGAAAAAAGTAAAATAGACAGTGGAGACAAATCTCCCTCATCCTAAAAAGTAAAAAACCTAAAAATGCTGTAAGCAGAGGAACCTGATAGACTGAAGAGATGAAGCTGCAACTTAACTGAGTAAGGTTGTGAAAGAACTAGAGGAAATAAGGGATGGGATTAACTTAGAGAAGTGGAACACGTCTGATTTCTGAGATTATGTCTGAACAAAGGAAGATAGGAAAAAAAAAGAGGCTGAGCAGATAAATTAAAAGGATGATCTCCAACTGAGTAATCAGTAGGCCAGATTTTTTTTAAAGATTTATTTATTTATGCATACAAGCTGGGGTGCATACCAGAGGTGTTGGGTGGTGAGAGGGTTCACCAGAGACAAAATGAGGAGCACAACAGGCAGATCGATGGAAATACACTGCTGAGGGGAGCAGCGGGCGAGGCAGGAGAGGTCTGCTGTGCCATGTGGGAATCTCCCCGGCTGGGCATCGAACTCTTGTCGCAGCTGCGGACAGCTCCACAGTGCTGCGCTTAACCGTTGCACCACCAGGGAGGCTGAGTAGGCCAAATTTTTAAAGGATGAAATAAGAACTTTAGAGTACTGAAAACACTTAAATAGACATTTCAGGTAAAAATAAAGCAGCACTTAAAGACAGGAGTCAAGCAAAGCTACAGATCATGAAGTTCAGAGTTGATTGTATCAAGCACTATTTGGAAGTAAATTTCAGAAAGGGAAGACATTCATGTCTCAGCTTGGTCTTTAGGGTATGTGAGCATGACTAAAGGTATAAAGGAATCTAGAACAAAGACAAAGCAGCAATCCAAACAGATGACCCAAGGGTGATGCTGACTATAAAGTTAGATGAGTGCTGATGGGTGGGAAGAGCACACGTAAGTACAGTGACAATTCATGGTTGCAATGGTGGTAGGAGAGACTACACCTGAAGGGAAAACAGTGATGTAAGAAAAAAAATTAAAAAAAAAAATTACTAAAAAATAAAGTCATATGGGTGCTCTTGGAACTGGAAAAGGGATTTAAAGTTCTAAAAGGTAACAGGAATTCAAAAGAAATGAACAATGTATGATGAAATTTAAATAATTCTGAGGTAAAAAGGGGGTACAAAAACTTAAAAACTGATATGAAGGGCTGGCACTAAAGAAGTCAGGGTACCATAGGGGCCTCCGTGGTGGCCGAGGGCTTAAGTCTCAGAGCTTTCATTGCTACAGCCTGAGTTCAATATTCAGCCTGGGAGGTAACCCACATATGGTGCAGCAGACCTCTTCTGTCTCGCCTGTTGCTCCCTGTAGCAGTGTATTTCAGTAAATCTGCCTATTCTGTTCCCCCCTATGTATCTGGTAAATCTTTTCACCCCCTGTACCTCTGGCCTACACCCCAGTTCTTCTAGGAAAAAAAGAAGTTGGGGTACCAAAAAGTCAGGTTAGTCATCAAGGGGAGAAAAACTATGAGAGAGAAACTGAAACCATTAAGAAAGATGGGAGAATCGTAAAAGTAGTAACTGATAAGGACCAGAAAGTAAGACAAAGGTCATGTTATGATCTGTAAGAAAATCACTTTTTACTAGTTACATATTAACTGTTTTTTAAAAAAAGGAAACAATCTCTCTTTAAATATTCAACCCAACAGATTTATATCTGAATAATTTTAAACTATTTTTTTAAATAAAAATCATTCCTGAAGGATACCTCTGTTGATGTAATATGAAGGAAATATGGCTGTGTAGGCTATCTCTGGATACAGGAAATATTAGGTGCTCAATTTAAGTTGAATAAATTAGTGAAAAAGAATTTCAACAGGGCAACATGACTGGAATAGTCTCTTATTTTAATAAATGAATGCAAGGACAGCTGTCTTGGTGGACAGATGGACAAATAGAAAGAAACAATTCAATAAAGTTGCTAACATCATTCAAAATCCTAGTCTCAAAGTGACTGCTTTATTGAGAGTAACACTCATGCAATTACACGTATTTATCTGGCAAATATATTTAAATCATTTAAATTTTTATCTTTGAAAATAACCAGCTTTGACAGTTCTATAGAAAAAATAATTCCAATGGAAAAGCTATTTCCCTAAGAAACCTATTCTAATTTCATTATTCTGTTTTTACAATTTTAAGTCAAGGAATTTTGTAAGTTCTATGCTAAAAAGTAGTACTAAACATTGTCCTAGAAGTTCCCTACTGCTAGATGCTTTTAATACCTTTAAGAGAAAATAACTGGTTTTAGTAGAATAACTGTTTTCAATAAACAGATTTGCTGAATTCTAATTTTAATTGGTAATTATAAATGTTTAACTCATCTTACCTCATCATATGATTTACATAGGCTTTGCTACAGCTAGTGTTGTATCTGCAAAGACTACAGTGGACATATGTAGGAAAGTGGTTTGCAAAATCTTGTACTTCAGAACAACACTCAATGCACTTATGAATTCCCGGATGATACCTTATGAAAATATAAAGAAAATGATAGACAATAATATATTTTAAAACAAAAATAATAAGGAAGAGCCTTATTCTGTTCACTAAGAGCCAAGATATTTAAATCACTACCTTTAGACTTATAATTTGAAAATCAGCTATCGAACAAGAAGGTAGATTAAGTGTAAACAATCCAGTATTTCAATGTTTCTCACTTTAGTAAAAGGGGTTGAATTAACCAATTCAAACATGACAAGAGAGAAGTGCAACAAAAAATAACGGTGTGATAGATGAGTACTACAGAAAAAACATAGTAATTCAAGTACTGTTCAGCAGTTGTACAAATATCTTTTTATTATTTGCTTGACCTTTATGCTTTAAGTGATAGAATATAAATATACAAGATTATATAATAGGGTAAATTTATATTAAAATTTTGATACATAAGATTAAATTAGTATTGTATTCAGGAATAAAAGATTACCTTAAATTCCTCAATGCTGTATTGACTTTACTTTTTTTATTGCTACTAGTCAATGTGCTTTGTTTCTTTTGCATATTAGAGATTTTTGATTTGTACTTAGATTTACTTCCAATAGGCTTACTTGCATTGGGTTTACTTGCATTAGATTTAGTTGTGTTAGGTTTGTTTGTATTAGATTTTGTAGGATTTTTAGCAGTTATATTTTTAGTCCTTGGAGGTGAGAGCTGAAGGGTAGAAGTGCTTGCACTAATGGAAGGTGTAGTTGAAGATCCTGACTGAACAGGTCCAACTGAAGCTCGAATAGTAACCTACAAAAATGAAGATAATATTTGATTTAGAAAAGTAATTATTGCATTAGTATAAAAATATTACTGTATAACAGAAAGTTAAACATCAAGTATTTTGAAAAGAACAACTATAAACTATAATCAGCTAAGTCTTCCATTTATTTTAAAATGTTCATACAAATTAAATGAGATTAAACTTGATATTTATTCACTTGCAATTCTACATTTTTGTATTGAGATCAGTTACATGTTAACAAAATTATTAATGGATAATTAAGAGTTAATGCAAATTATATGAATATTAAAAGAGCACATTTCAAAGTTATTTTTATGCTCTAACTAAAAATATTCAGAGATAAAAATTTAAATCTCAAGGCCTGAAAAATAACTTTAGAAAAGCCTGCCTTAGCCTGTGACAACCACAAAACAAACAGAAGCACAGTAAATGTGGCCTCTTTCAAGTGCTTCATTGGATTTATGTTTATAAAGGTTATGAGAGGGGTTACATTAATTCATTATACCACATGGAGAGTTTAATAATATTTAAAATGTCCTTAAAAAGAACTAGTAAATTAAGTATTCAGAAATAATATTTGTTGGTTGACAGTGGGATACATAAATGGCTACCTTAATCTTGTTAATCACTTGACAATCCTTCCCTGCCCCATGTATTAGAACAACTTAAGAGGATGTGCTACAAAATACATGTGCTTTGGTATCAGGGTATCGCACAAAAGCACTAGACTGGGAATCAAAAGACCTAGGGTTAAATACTATTCCTTCCTAGCCATGGGACTTGAATAAGTAACTTATACTTTCTAAACCTTTTTAATGTATAATATGGGGTAATACATGCCCTGCTGTATGGTTTAAATAGCAGAATATATTTAAAAAGCATACAGAAAGCCTAACTCTAAAGTGCTATAAAACATTTCATATCATTATTATTAATATTATTACTACTATTTTTATTAATAAGGGAAAACATGAGAGAGGACTGCACTGCTTACATTAGTGTTCTGTATGTCTAGTCCCAGCATGGAATGAATGGATTGCAGGGAAGGATGGTGGATAGCTTCTTTTGCTCTAGATCTTCAGAGCATGGCTTTATATTTGTTTTAGTTAATTCAAATAACAGACATACCCACATTCAAAGGTAAGTACCCAAAGCCAAATATAAATGTTTTGGGGATTATTTCACTTTGGATTATCCATGCCTCTGTTTCCCTCCACTGGAACAAATATTCAAGAGCTGACTGTATATAAAGAAGTCAGAGAAAACAGATGTATATAAGGCAAAAGGGGAAAAGTAAATTGCATCATCAGTATGTAGTCAGACATGTGTTTGCTCACTTAAATCATCATGCTATCCAGCAGCAGAACTTGCTTCTTTTGAGAATAAACTCAGTAATGACAACTTTAACAAACATCTGAGAACCTACAGCATTCAAGGGAATATACCAGATGCTAAGGACACAAATATATGCAAATCATGACTCCTGGTCTCAAACATCTTAGAATTTAGCAGATAAAACCAACATACACAGTGCCAACTGGAATAGCTCAAAATAGTCCATATAACAATGACACAACCCACTGACCCAAGAAATAGTTATTTTAGTTACATTTTTTTTCCAAAGGAGCACCATTCTAGCAGAGCACATACCATCAATCATAAACCAATGATCAGGAATTTTTTTCTAAATATAAGCAATATTGATAGAACCTAAAATTAAAATCTCAGTAAAAGGGGAAACAATTTTTAACATTTTATTCCATAGACAAAATCAGGCAGTGTTAATTTTATTATCACATAAAATGTTAGAATAAAACATTTTTGAACTCACTTTTGTTCCAGGAGGCAATCCTTCTAGCTGTTTTGGTTTTATAAATGTTCGATGATGCTGAGTCTTATGATCCATTTTCTCTTTGCATGTCAAAAATTGCAGTCTACATTTTGTACAACGATGTATTCCTTTTTTCTATTTAAGAAACAGAAAAAGGAAGGAAAAATAATTTCCACAACCATAAACCCTATCTTCTGAAACTGCTCTGACTTGATTTTAATGATACCCCAATTGTCTCAAGGATTTTACATCTCCCTCAAATATAGTAAAATATTATTTTATTTTTAACAACATTCTTTGTAGTAATAGTGGGTTTTCAAAAATGTCTGTAGACATTTGAAGTTAAAGGCTCTATCAATAGGTTCTAATAAAAGTTCTCTCAATTGTGGAATAAAAATTATTTTAATTAAAATTTTAAACTATTTAGACACAATACTATGAAAATGAACTATATTATGAGCTATACTAGGCTTTTACCCTAGAAAAAAGTAAATTCTTTAAAAAAAAAAGATTTATTTATTTTTGCATAGAAGAGCTAGGGTATAATCCAGAGGTGCGGGAGGTGAGAGGATTCATCAGAGACAGAGTGGGGAGTAGAACAGATGGATCTACTGAAATACACTGCTGAGGAGAGCAGCAGGTGAGACAGAAGAGGTCTGCCTTGCCATGTGGGTTAGCTTCCTGGCCAGGGATGGAACTCCTGCTGTAGTGGCTGGCAATAGCTTGATAGTGCTGAGACTTTAACCCCTGTGCCACCAGAAAGGCCTGGAAAAAGTAAATTCTTTTTAATTTTTCCTATTTTCAGTCAGTTGCCAAGTTGGTAAAATAAATTCAAATATCTAACTACATATTTCAAAGAAGGTTGTTACAGAAATGATTATATAAAACAGTGCAATCTAATAAAGCTTTCTATTACAATTATCCGCATTGTGCAATAATGGTAGCCACTAGCCATAGCTAAAATAAGCACCGAAAATGTGCCAAGTGCAACTGAAGAACTGAATTTTTAATTAAATTAATTTTAATTTAAACAGTCACATGTGGCCAGCAGCTACTATACTGGACAGTACATATCTGGAAGCATAAAACAGAACAGCTGATCCCAATTTACCGCCTGGTTGCGAGCCCTTGACTGAGTCCCTCCTCAAACTAAATCTTATTAGAGATGAGAAACAAGACCCAAGAAAAATCTAAATTACATCACTATAACTAGTTAGTGACACTGCCAGACTTCTGATTTTATGGTTATTTCTAGTATTATACTGATCTAATCTCCTCATCTGGACTAATATAGTAAACTCCTATCTTATCCCTGTGAGGTTCTTTTCTCCCTTTTCCTCTCAGCCATCTATTCTTCCTATAGTTGCCATGAATCTTAAAACATGGCAAATCTTTCACATGCTTAAAATGTTCTGATAGCTTTCCAAAGTTCTGATTTTGGTATGTAAAGATCCACAGGAATTGCCCTGCATGCTATTGCTACAAGCTTATTTCCTACATTTTTCATCTTATGAGTTTACTTGTTTCAAGTCACAACTGGCCTCTTTGTTGTTCGTTGAGTGTCCCAGGTAAATACTACTTAACTGCCTACATAGTATTACCTATCACAGATTTCCAGGTGGCTTACCCTTTATTTCCTGCTGAGAGGCCCTTTTTCACTACTGTATACAGAACAGCAACCACTTCTCTATTCCCCAACACCTTCCCAATTCTTGGCACTCCCTGTCCTCCACATTTTACTTTTACAGTATTTACCATTAATTTGCAACATACACATTCAAATAAAAACATACACATATTAATTACTTTTCTCCACTATAATACAAATTTCAGAACGTACAAACTTTCTGTCCATAGCTATACTATCTAGAACACTACCAGGTACATAATTTGGCACTCAATAAATATTTACCAAATAAATGAATAGTTAGGCAGAAATAAGAGGCTGACAGAGAAAATATATATGAGCAGCAGGTAAATTTAACTATTCAAAATGTCTGCCCTCCACTTGATGAATATTTGTCAAGACTCTTGAGACAGAACACATTAATCTACCATTTTCTTAGTTGGACACAAGTCTTGCACATCTCTCTTATATATGTAAGCATTTCAGTGTGCTAAGGATGATAAAGACAGCATATTTTTTTAAATAACATGATGTTCAACCTAAGAAATACTGATCTATCCCAAAGGTAGAGAATTATTTGTGTTAAACTTTTTTACAAGCATACCACACTGTTTGGGAGAACTGACTGATTTAAAGATAATTTCAATTGTATGGCATTTCTGCCCTTAGACCTAATACCAATGTGATATCTGACTCTGTGGTAGACCAGTAAAAGCCTGGGCTCATAGGTCAAATTCTAAATCTTCTATTAGATAATATGAGCTTGCACAAGTTATTACTCTAGAATCTTGTTTCCTCATCTATAAGTTAGAAATAATAACATATATACATGGCTGTGAAGACTAAGTCAAATAATGCATGTAAAGGACCTGTTGCTGCCATAACATGATTATATATGCTAATGATTAATATTTTATTAATTAATTTTTATTATTATTAATAACATATTTAACAATCCAAAGCCACTTTAATTATTTCTTAAAAGTCAAACTGTAATATTAACTCTAACACCATCCAAGACTTGATATAAAGTTACAACCACAATCCTCAAAGACAATTAAAACGAACCAGTCAACAATTTTTAGTGTCTAATATTGTGTTAAGAGGTCATTTCAATTACAATTTACAAATCTGATCAGCCACGGTCTTACCATATTTTATAAATATTTATACAAATCACCAATACCTTGAAGGATGCTTGATGAATCCTTTTTATTAATATTGTCCCATCTTTATTACTGACTGTCTACCTCCTAGGTACTCCAAACAAGCAAAAAGAAAATTGGGCACTCATTACAAGTTAAGACATAAAACTCAGAGCATTAAAAATTGATTATAAATCACAAAGCCCACAGAGAGGGTTCACATAATTATTTTTCTTTCCATGTCTACATCTCACTCTATAGTGTTCAGTAAAACATTCGGGGGAAATATGTTAAAAGGATTACAATAACACAGATCTACTGATTTATATCTCATTCTCCCTTTCAAAATTAAAGATCAAAAATGAAACACAGAGTATCAATAATAGTATTTTCCACACACTCTTCCTCAAGAACGTTGTAAACAGGTATTTGCAAATACAGGGTTCAGTGGTTAAAAAAGTTTGGTTAAAAAAGTTTGTTTAAAGATTTCCAATGCTCATTAGCATATTAAAAGTTATAAAAAGTCTTATTTTAAAGAACATACAAAAAACTGTTTAATTTTGTGAATCTAGGCATTTACTAATTTATTTACTAACAATTTGGGGAAAATATCTTTTAACTCCTGAATGGAACACTTCCGGGGAAACCTAGAATAGAAAAATCTTGCCAGAACTTCTCAACGATATGTGACCTCAAATTCATTTTGGAATTACACTTTTATGATTTTTTCCCAATTGAAAAACACAAGTCAACTTCATGATTCTCTAAAGATTAGACTTGAAAGCAAAGTGAACAACTGCTGAATACATTGGTATGCCAATTTAATCAATAAGAAAAAGAAATGAGTCATTAACGGGTAGAAAACTTGATTAAAATGACTAAATGGCTTCTGATTGGGGCAAAGGCACTGTTGTTCCTACAAACAATCAAGAATGGTATCAGTGCCACAGAAAAGTTTTCAGTCCAAAGAAAAGATGTTTAAATTGTTTCCTAAAAATAACCAGCAAATATAACATCAGAATTCAAGAGAAGGGTATAAGTACTAATAATGAAGCCCAAAAATTACAAAGCAGAAGGGCCTCCCTGGTGATGCAGCGTTTAAGTGCTGCCCTGTGGAGCAGTCCACAGCGGCGATGCCAGTTCGACACCCAGCTAGGGAAATTTCCCACATGGTGCGGCAGACCTCTCCTGCCGTGCCCGCTGCTCCACTCAGCAGTGTATTTCCATCGATCTGCCTGTTCTGTTCTCTGGTCTGTCTCTGGTGAACCCTCTCGCCGCCCCACGCCTCTGGCCTGTACCCCAGCTTGTATGCATAAATAAATCTTAAAAAAAATTAAATTAAATTAAATTAAATTAAATTAAAAAAAGAAAATTACATAGAACTGGCAGAAGTCATCCACAAAAAAAGTGACCTAAATATAGTTTTTTGGCAGAATTCACGTATCAAACAGTATTACTGTTTTCTTTATCACTGGCAGCTAGAGAAGGCCCCACTTGGTCAATGATAATGGCGTGTCTTCTCTTAAGGGGACTATAAAGTGGAGACAAAGGTTGAAGAGAAAAAGGGAAACAAGATTATAAGTCCTCAACCTTTTTCTTTTTTTTTTTTTTTAGTTCAAACATCTTTTTCCCTGTTTTTGATATCTATCCTCAAAATAATTTTCACATCCACACATAGATTTTGAAATCCTTTGAATATTCCACTCATCTTCCTTTTTTCCTTCCCTCCTAGGTTTCCAATTTCTAGCTATCTTTCAGAATTTTCATTTATGAGCCACATCACCAGAAAGAAAGCAAGGATAAGTGGTGAAAGTTTCAGGCCTCAGTGGTGGTCTAGCGGTTAAGTCTCAGTAGCTATCACTGCTACAATCTTGAGTTCAGCCTGAGTTTGATCCTGGCCCAGGAAGCTAACCCACGTATGGCGTAGCAGACCTCTCCTATCTCACCTGCTGCTCCCCTTAACAGAATCTGCCTGTTCTGCTTCCCACTCTGTCTCAGGTGAATCCTCTCACCACTGGCACCTCTGGCCGACACCCCAGATCTTATATGCAAAATAAATTAAATCTTTTTTTAAAAAAAAGTGACAGTTTCACAATTCAGCAGAAATTGCAAATTAACTATATCATTTGGAACAATGCTACTTCTCTTACTGAATATATCTAATCAACATTCTAAGTAATAATCTATATTTTTGCTAAAACAACACAAATGAGAACTGTTAAATCTTACCTGATGCTTCATGTAATGATGCATATAAGGTGTTGCAATTTTAATAACTTTGAGGCAAAATGGACATAGCAAGTTCTTAGTATTTTCATGGGATGTTCTAAAATGAGTTTCTACATCAGAAAATGATGAAGATCTGTAATTGCAAACCTACAAATAAAAAGGCCCAATTTAACTTAAAAATGTAACATATATAAAATTACAAAATAAGAGTGATAGGTTATTTATTAGGATGTTGTGTACTACTAATTCAGCTCTGATGAATTAGTACACAACCAAGAAACCCATTAATCAATGTATCAAATGATAATCATTGAGATAAAAGTTATCTTTCAAAGTTTAGGGAACATTCGCAAAACATAACAAGGTTCCTTTCTTTTCAGAAGATCTTACTTTTCAATTTCTATTATGACCTGAATTTTCAAGTTCTTACACCTCTTGATCTATAAAGTTTTTTCTGCTACATACAAGAGCATTCTCCTTTACATTATAAATGGCTTCCAGAATATGGCAGTAACAATTTATTTTTATTTTGCTTTCCCATTCCTTCAAATTCTGGAAAAATACTGGCCCCACAGCATTTGGTAGGATTCTTTGCTACTTAAACATTTCATTCTTCCTTTATATGCCTATATTCTTCCTTACATTGTAAGATCAAACCATCTATTTGTCTTTCTCCTACAGGGTTTTTCTATGTTCATATAGGGATGGTTAAACAATGGCCTGTGGGTCATTTCCGACTCCCCGACTCAAAAACAATACGTAAGTTTAGACTCAAAGGCTTCCCACAAATAAACATTTTATAAGAGGAATGTTAATTTTAGTAACTAATTTTATCTAAATGGCTGTAAAAATAAAAGAATAATTTTATGACAAATAAAAATATAAGGGTATATTTCATGATACATGAAAATTACGTGAAATTCAAATTTTAGAGTCCATAAACTTTTACTGAAACACAGCCAAATCCATTCATTTACTCATTGTCTATGGATGCCTTTGTATTACAATGCCAGAGTTGATTAATTGCAATAGAACCATATGACCCTCAAAGCATGAATATTTACTCTCTAGCCCTGTATTTAGAGATGAAAATTTGCTGACTACTCAGTAATTAGTTAAAATCTTATAACCGAAACAACAGACAAACACACAATAATACAAAATAAAATATGTGCATACCTGGCAAATATATGGCATTTCACCGGGCTTATGATTGTCCTTCATATGTTGTAATAGAATATGTTCTGTTTCAAACGATAATTCACAGATTTTGCAAATGGCTAAAAAGAGCGGGGAAGAGAGAGATTCCACCATTTAAAAAACACACATATATATGTATCATTCATTTTATATACCTGTAGCAACAACAAAGAATAGTACTGGTGGAAGTGGTGGTAATCAATGGTTCTAAATATTATATTAACTCAATTTCTATAACAACATTATAAAACAAGATTTCTATTATTCCCATTATTCACATATTAGCTAACTTTCCTGAGATCACATAGCTGTACCAAGAGACAGAGCTTGGATTTTAACTCAAGCTATCTAACAACAAAATCTGTGAATTTAACTACCACTGTAGTGATTTTTTTTTATTAAAGTTTAAATGAAGGATGTTGATTACCAGACGGCCAAAACCTTCTATTTAGTCCCCACATATAAAGCACAGGCTATTTAATGAATGATTTACAAGAGAAATTTGAATTTGAGTAAAACAATTTTATTAAAAAGTTAATATAAATTAAACTTAATTTTTTCAATTTTGCCTTCAAATTCCAAAGTCTTATTCTTATTTTTCTAAGAGACTTCTTTAAAGTTTTGTCAGAATTTATATTATCAAAATCAACAATACTAAATACTTAAATGAAATTGTCACTTACTAGAAAATTCATGGGGTGTGTGTGTACTTTCAATGTGACACTGCAGTTGAAATGGTGTGGGAAACTGACGGTAGCAGTGCTGGCAGGTGGTGTGGTTTTCCCAGCTCTCACTGCTCTGCTTCTCAAGTTCCAAATGGTGTTTCATGTGGTTCATAAACCTACAAATGATTGTCAACAGGTGCAAAAATTCATATTTAAAAAGAAAAATCTCAAAAATAAGTATCTAAACCTAAGTCTTAAGAATATTAATGAAGTACTCAAAATGGACTCTCAAACGTCCTAAAAGTCCTCTAGAAAAGCATGCACTTAAGTAATCACTTTTATTAAGTAACTAAACTCTTTCCATCTTTGTATTAAAATAATTCATTAATATAATTAAAATATCATTAATTTTCTCTAATCTTACCCATTTTAGATTATTAAAAATTTTTTTAAAGATAAGCAGCAGACTTCTTTTCCATACATGAAGGACTATTTACATTTTTAAATAAAACTGTGAAGTGAAGGAAACCCTACCACTGAAATCAGCTACAAAGTCATGAGAAAAATCTTCTAAGCCCATGAAGGAGATACAACAGATTCCAGCTGTCTAAAAAAAAAAGTACTGGTACTTTTAGTTGGGTCTTGGTTTCTAAATGCATGTAATAGCAATTTTAACGCTTACAATTACAATTATTTAATGACACTGGTTTACTGTTAGCATGATTGTTCATTTTAACTTGCAGACTGTGCCCTTTGCAGGCAATGTCCATTTTTTAGTTTTACATTCTGCTATTTCAGCTTCCCTAAAAAGGCTTCTCTATGAGCAGGGAACTATGACCTCCACAGCAGATAGTGCAACATAAAGGAGAATACCTACTTAAAAGAGCTTACTGAAGCTTTTCACTGAATTTGAAAGTAAACTTACTCAATAAAAGTAACAATTTTTAGACTGGGTCAACTATTAACAATGACTCACTTTGAATCCCTAAAAGAAATAATCTTGAAACAATAGGATAAAGTCATTAATGATACGGATAGCAATCATCACCAAGGTTATAAGATTTATCTCTCATCCTTCCACAACACTACTTCTCTTTAAAGTGGGTATGTCACACCTTGAAATCTTTTCATCCTTCTTCGATTTTAATACCAGCTCCACAAACATCTATAGAAATTTTTATTCTCAGCTAAATATTAAAATGAGGGAAGCAAACTTCTTACAAGAATGTTCACAGAATAAATAAATCTGGTTTTGGTGACAATGTAGGAAAAACACACACACACACAAATGATGCGGGTGAAGAGAACAGAAATCTGTATAACAATCAGTTTCTTACCATTCTCTACAAATTCCCTTCCCAGTTTTTACTGTTAACATTAAATATTATTTAACATTATTTAACATATATAATTTCTTGGTCATTAAGTATTCATCATCAGTGTTCCACTTGATTGTTACTAAACAATCAATTTTTTAAAATGCTCAATTCCTGGATGTTAAAAATGCTTAAAATATCTGGGCATTTTGATAATCTACAAAAATACAATTAAGCTTCAGAAACAATAATCCAAAATTTTTTATGTTTAAATTAAATGAGCTAATATTAAAAGGAGAGCAAAGAACCTATTACTGAAATAACTAATATTAGGTACATCATGTTTAAGTATAATAAGGAACTGAGTGAAACATATTTCTATGCATCTTATCATATTTACTAACATGATTTTATTGGTGTATTTTGCAGTTGAAATGCTAGGAATATGAAATAGGTGACAAAATTTCAGTATTATACCACAAAGCATAGTATCATTTCTGTTAAACAAAAACCTTTGAAAAAGGAGATAGAGATATGAAAATGCGTGTGAAATAACCTATGAAAACTATAAAGAACTACTTAAACAAAGCATTAACAATTGTCATAGGAGAATATCGCAGTGCATATTTTTAGAATTTTCTATATGCTGCTTTTTGAACCCAAGAACTTGGAGGAAAATAAAACAAATGCTGAGTACAGAAGTAACCTGTTATAAATAAAAGTTATCACGGATAAACATAAAAAATTAGATGTAATTTTTTTTGTATATACAAACACGTGTACGCGCGTGCACACACACCTCCCTCACCAAAGGGAGCTACATCAATGTCTGCCACTTTGGGGGCGGGGAAAATCCTGAAATAGTTTGAAGGAAGGATGAAAAGATACCTGATAAAACAAGTAGAATAAAATGTTAATGTTAGAATCAAAGTGTTAAGTATACAAGTGTGCTCTGTAAAATATTTACAACTTTGCTGAATGTTGGAAAATGATGGAAAAACCACCTTATATCATATAAAAGTCAAGCTATATAATCAATGAAAATTACCGGTCATTATGTTTTGTTACTCTGTTTTTGTTATTCATTTGGGATGATAGCTACTAAAATGGCCTCTAGCGCAAAGATTACAAAATACAAATAAGGTCCTAAATTTTAAGCAGAGTGTATAAAATCTTCGAAATTTAAATCTCTAATTTTTAAAGGTGTTAAATTTTGAAATGACACAGGTATCTTTACTAGAACTGGTACTGCTCTAAACAAGATTCCAGCAAACTAAATATTTTAAAAATTTTAAATATGAATTGAGGGCCTCCCCGGTGGCACAGCGGTTAGGCGCTGCGCTGTGGAGCTGTCGACGCCTGGCCTGGCCTGGCCGGGCCGGGGAGATTCCCACATGGCTCAGCAGACCTCTCCTGCCTCGCCCGCTGCTCCCCTTCAGCAGTGTGTTTCAGTCAATCTGCCTATTCTGCTCCCCACTCTGTCTCTGGTGAACGCTCTTGCCGCCCCACCCCTCTGGTCTGTACCCCAGCCTGTATGCATAAATAAATAAAATCTTTTAAAAATAAATTGAAAGATATGCACATAATTACAATAATTATTAGGGTCAAAATGGACAAAGCAAAGAAGTGGTTCCTCTCTGTGATGTGAAAAAAAAATGAAACTCCAAAGCAGATAAAAACAAAAATTATCTCATGACAATGCCTTTGTAGAAAGAAGTTAATTTTTGCCTCATTTGAAATATTGTCCTCTCTTAAATTATTTAAAAGAAATACAACCTAGTGGATCCAGGAGTCCACTCTGAAATACAAAAATGGGCAAATTTTTTTCTACAAGAGATTCTGCCTTTATTCTTGGCAGAAAGTTAAGTCATTAATGGGAATGGCACAGAAAAATGCAAAACAAAAATAAACCATATCTTCAGCATTCTAATTTTCTGATGCATAAAATAAGTACTTACATACCTAATATTATTTTTAAGAATCTTCAAGCAACTGAAGCATTTAAAGGTTGTATGAGTCTTCTGTTCTTCCTGAACATCTCCTTCATGTTTTCCATAATAAAAGTCATTAACTAACATGATCAATTTTCCTTTCTCTGAATCAACAGTCTTATTTTTATTTGCTGTATTTGAAAGTTCTGTTTTAGCCAGTCCCAAAAAGTTATTTATCATGTCTGGACAACAGTACTGAAAGGCAAAAAACAGAAGCTTTATACATACCTTTGAAAATTATACACAAAAAATGATTCTAAGACCAAACCATGCAAAGCTATGTTTGGCAACATAATATATTCACCAAAAGTTCATAATACAGAGACAAACTCTAAAAATTCCAAACCAGGACTTAGCAATTGATCTTACAGCTTTTTTTACAATTACCTTCCAGATAGACATATTTAATAATAATTTAAATATTTAAATTAACTGAATAAAACAAAAACCAATTATTTTATATTTGTGTCAAGAAAGGTATATAAAAAAGAAATGCAGTTTTAGATGCCAAAATATGTTTAATTATTAAGTGATATACTAAACATTATAATTTCTAGGTGCAATGGACAATGCCTTTCTCCAGATTCAAGGTGTTAAAAATGTATGGGGCACAAAGAAGAATCAGTAATCCAGGAAATGATCCAAAGCCCTAATACCAATTTATGACATTGTAAAAACATTAGCTTTCAAAAAATAAAGATTCCTGTGGACAACCAGAAAAAAAGATCAAATCATTTATAAATAACTCAGCCTTATACCAGACTTCTGAACAGCAACATTTAATATTATAAAACAGAAGCACCACCACCCAAGATCCTCAACGTGGGGTTCAATTTACCTTGTATCTGGCCAAACTGACTTTCAAGAATAAATTATAGTCAATTGTTTTTGAACATGAAAAATACAGTGTTGTCACCATGCCCTTTATTAAGAAATTACTAGATAATAAACTTCAACCAAAGAAACCACAACAAAAATAACAGTGATGAACACTAAATATATATTTACTTTGGAAAAGGATTAAAATTAATGTGGAGATAAGGTTAAGAAAACTAAATGCAAATGTTGTATGCCCTGACTATAGAAAAATGATACAACCAACAAATGAAAATTGGGAGGGGACAGAAGCACAATGAATATGAATGGAGGAAGTTCATAGATTGTCTTACATTTGTTAACAGCACATGAAGGAATATCATGTCTAGCAAAAGAAAGTAGCATATGAAAGAGCATTTTAAAAATAGTACAATAAACACATTCAGAAAGGTAATATTGACTAAAATCAGGTAGGAGAGCAAAAGGGAAGGATGAGTGTATTAACAACAGGCAATTTAATGTGACACTAATAAATTTTAATAGTAGAGAATAGGCAAAGCAATAGAAGACAACTGGAACTGTAGAACATTAAAATCACAAGGATAAATAGTAAAAGAAAAATATAACTTCCCTAACTCCAAAATACATACATAAAAAACAACCATATAATAAAAGACTGTTTTAAAAGATAACAGAAAAATGTGACATAAATGAGTTTAGCTCAACTACTAAAATAAAAAGAATGTTGCTATAGAATAATAAAGGAAAAGGAAACTCAACTGAGAGCAAGAGACAAACCTAAAACGAAGTGATTCAGAAGGACTGAAAATAAAAGAAAAAGCAAATACTAGACAAATGAGAATCATAAGAAAACAAGGGTTGTGAGCCTGAAAGGCATGAAACATTATGATGTAATAGGACATAACAAAAATGCTAAAGAATGCACTCACATTGCAGTTGAAAGAATTAAATTTATCTATATTGCAAATAGCAACATCCTTAAAATGGTATTACAATGTATCAAAGAAAATACCAAGTAGTGAATGATGCAGATTGAGATGTGGTGTTTCTCAATGCATAACAGAACAAGCAGCAAAAAGGCAAGTGAAGACACAGAATTCTAAATAACATGATTAATAAATTAGATTTTGTTGATAAATATAAAATTCCATACCCTATGAAAGAAATAATATACCTATTATCAAGTTTCCATGTAACATTAAAGAGCCCATATACTTTACAAAATAAAAAAAATGTGTGCAAACTTGAATTTTTTTACCATGAAGGGTTTGAATGCAAATTGTGCCAATTAACTACTTATAAAGCAATGAGAAAAATTTTTGTCTCAAGGAATTGTCTAAGGATTAAATGAAATGAAACACTGTATTTCAAGTTTAGTGATCTGTCACATGGACTTAGATCATTTATTACTATAAAATATTTTATTTTTGTTTTAAATATTCTTCATCGAAAGAAAACATTTCTGTGGTACAGGCATGTACTTATCTATAGTAACAGTCCACAATCATTTACAAATAATCTGAAAATCACATTTTTTCAAAATGGAAATTGTTACCATAATAATAAAACTTTGCTATATAAAATCCATAAGCCAGAACATAAAAAGTTCAGTTTTAAATTTCCCTGTCCTAGAATTGTCCTAGGCAATTTTGGAAGATGGTTTCCAATTTCCCCAGGTACAGGACATATCATATGCTACAACTTGTATACAAAATAGAAAAGAAGTAAGAAATTTTGTGTTTACATATATATGCAGAAATAAAATCACGGAGAAGACAAAACTAACTAAATTTATTTTCTTTGAGAGTCACACTGTAAACCAGGTACATAAGAAACAGGGATTAAGATTTTTCACCTATATGCTTTTGTAAGCTTTTTTAAATTATGAATATGATTGTACTGACTACTCAAATACTTTAGAGATAGCTAAAGAATTTAGCCCTAGAATGTGAATCTACACTGCTAAAATACAGTATTATAAATCAATGTTACCTAAATTAACATAATAATAAAGAATTTAGCCCTTTCTTTTTTCTCTCCATCTATGATATGAAATATAAAAATCAACAGGTTATTCATCAAAATATTACATGATAAAATCAACAGAAGGAACATGTAAGATACTGAAAATGGAGCCCCCCAAATTGAACAGATAGTAAAATTGAAAGCGCTTGTACAGATCAATTCTCATAAAAGAAGAAAGAACAAATTGTACTTCTCAGAGACTACATTCTGGGTGCTGGAACTGGTAATAGACCAAATAAAGTTTTGTACATGAATAAAGAGACTGTATTTGAAATTCTGAAAAATTATTTTCCACCTTTTAATGAAATGTTGAATTTCAATAAAAACGTGTCCCAGCTTGTATGTATAAATAAAAAATAAATCTTTAAAAGAAAAAACAAAAAAAAAAAAAACGTGTCACAGTCACTGAAATAGTGAGCAAGAAATTTTTTAGTTATTTCTTTACCATTGCAATAGTCACCTTTTCTCTTATTTGCATATAATCTACACTGCCTTTTTCCTTGTCTCTTTTCTTCAACCTGCATTTATACAGGACATACAAGAATATAAAGCTATCCTTATAAGACAAACAGCAGGACAATATTTGCTAAAATATTTCAAGTGAAGTATTTCCTAAATTTTAACATCGCCTAAACCTTTAAGTTATCTGTAATTTAAAAAAAAATTTTTTTAATCTAATTTCAAGAGACTTCTATATCAATAAAAAGCTTAATTTATAATAACTGCACAAATGATATTCTGGAATGAGTTGATTATTTGATATGAAATGATCTATCATGTGGGATTTATTTATGAGTACTGAAAACTAAAATGTAAACCTCAAATTTTCATTGTGTAATATGATATATACATGTCCACGTGGACAGAAAATAAAGTATAGAACAAACAGTTCAATTGAATGAAAGATTAAATTCATAATAAAATTCCTATTTTATGAGAAGCTTGAAATCTGGTAAGGCATAATCTAGTGAGTAAAGTATTCTCATTTAAAATTAGACTATAAAAGCTGGAATTATAATGTATATGAACTTAATTTACCTAGGTAATGTAAAAACACCAAAATGAGAGGATTTCTTATCTAAATGTCTGCTCATTAGTAGTTTACTTGTTTACTACTACTCATTAGTAGTTTTGGGCATTTGTAATTTTTTTAAATTGAATTTTGAGAGTTTACCTTCATGTGATTTTTCAAAGGATCCAAAAGATTGAAATGAATATTGCACTTTGGGCAAGCTCTTGGAAAAGGTGTTCCATCTTTAGATTGATTTGATGAGGCATTTGTACCTAAAATAAATTCAAAATATTTATGATTCAAAATTCATCATTTTCTAACCTTAAATAACAATAATATATGTAAATTTAATATAATTTATAAAGTTCATGTATAAATAAATAAATATTATAATTTGTTACATAGCATATTTCATATTTACCTTTGGAAGGAACAGCCTGAGGAGATGTCACTGAAGGAGAATTAACTGTAGGAAATACAGCTGATGAATCTGCTCCAGAAACACCTTCACTGGGTTTTGGTTTCTTTGGATTAACACTGTTTACTTCAGAAGTAAAAGGACGTTTTGACAGAGAACTTTCATTCATACCTACAATGATTGAAGTTAAGCAAAAAAATACTTTAAAGCACTTCAGAATATTACTTACAACTAAGCAAGCATTAAATTGGAACTAAATTAAAGGGAATATAACTGAATTATACAAATAACGGTGACAAAATTAATGTAATCAAGTGTCAGGGGATGTAAAGACAAAAATACATCAAAATGTTTCAAGCAGGAAAGAAAAAAGTATGGAGAACGTTTCCAATTCTGTTCCTTCAACTGAATCATTTTTAGATGCTAATGTGCATTAGGGTTTAAAATATATGTATTTATTCCATAAACTCAGAAATACCCTTTACAAGCATTTTACTTAACAACTTAAAATATCTAATGGAGAGTCTATTCTTTTTCTATCTAACAAAGTTGCATATTCAGGTTTTAGGTTATATATTCCATTTTTTTCTTGGCGTACAAAGCAGAAACAAATAAACATTGAATGATAATACCTCATTAATTCATTCACGACATGAAAGTGCTCATAATGGAAGGAGTTAGTATAATGGCTTTCAAATTATGTTCCCCAGAGCCTTATGGACTCATCTTAGAGAATAAATTGGGCATATATGACAGAGAAACTCTTCTTTTGTATCTATTAGGTTTTTGCATAATAGTTTGTACACACAGGGATTTCATTCCTAAAAAGTTTCCAGTTTAAAAACATCATGTTAATGGTATACTTCTGGTAATCTACCCAAAGGACACAAAAACATTAAGCCAAAAAGATACATGCAACTGTATGTTTACTGCACCACTATTTACAATAGCGAAGGTATGGAAACAACCCAGATGCCCACAAATGGATGATTGGATCAAGAAGATGTGGTACATATACACAATGGAATACTATCCAGCATTCAAAAAAGATAACACATGCAATTCGCAACAACATGGATGGAGCTAGAAAGGATTATGTTCAGCGAAATAAGCCAGAAAGAAAGAGAAAAATATAGAATGGCTTCACTTATAACAGGAATATAGAGGAACCAAATAAGAGAGAGAGATTCAGCAAGGGAGGGGGAGGATAAGGGTTCAAAACGGGGGAGAAAAGCGCCAAGGGACTACAGTGATGGTTCACGAGTGAGTAGGTGGTGGGTAACCTACAGGGAATACACTATAATGTAAAAGATATGAATAATAATAATTTAAAAATTATAAATAAAAAGATGTGGTATATGTAGACAATGGAACACTACTCAGCACTCAAAAAAGTTAAATTCATGCCATTCACAGCAACATGGATGGAGCTGGAAGAGATTATGCTCAGCGAAATAAGTCAGAAGGAAAAAGAAAAATACAGGATGGTTTCATTCATTTCAGAATATAGGGAAATTGAACAGAGTGTCAAAAAAAAGACAAAACTTGCAGGCAAAATATAGATCTAAGGCATACAGCAGAGGAGGGGGAGTGACAGGGATCAAAACAGGGTAGGAAAGAGCACAATTGACTAGAGAGAGGATACACAGGTGATGTGCTAATAAGAGATTCAGGAACTACACTTGAGGGGAGAAATCAAATACCATACAAAAATGAACAACGATGTAAGAAAATAAGACAGTGACATTAAAAAAGAAAACAAGAAATTTTTAAGTCAGTAGGTCTAGGACAGGCCTAGAAATCTGCATTTACCATAGGCTTCCTTAGGTGATTCTAATGTTGATGTGGACCAGACTTAAATATTTACACCTCAAAAAAAATAAAAACCACTATCTTATAGTTAAGGGATTTTAGCATTATTCAGAGTTTTAGCAAAAGAAATGAGAATATTTAGGTTATAACTAGGCCAGAAAGCAAAATGTGCTTTCTGAAAATAACACAGAATTGTATATAGTAATAAGGATTCTAAAACTGTGCATCTTATTTAAATGCTCCCAACTATATATTAAAAGTAGAAGAAATGAAGTAACTATATTAAAGATAATTGTTTAGACTTTTAAGTCAAACAATACAAGTTCAAATTCAGGCTTTGTCACTGACTATGTATTATTGACTTAGTGAACTAATTTCTCTGAAACTGCTTCTTTTTCTGTAAAATGAAAGTTACATTACCTATTTTTACAGAGCTGTTTTAGGATCAAATAAGACAGTGTATTTTAAGTACCCAAGACAACATCTGGCAAATAGAAAGCATTCAATGAATAAATGACAGGTATTCTCATTGCTACTGAAATATTTTATATCTTAATTTACTTTAGAGCAAACAAATTATTCTAATGGATGTACCTGTAAGTTTTTTAATAAGGGGAAACATGCCAGAAAAATGATAGAGTATTGCTCTGATTAGTTCCTCTGTTTCATTCTTTGAGATAACATGAAAATGATCTGTTATCCATCTTCAAAGCACATGATTACTGAGAGCTACACTATGAGTACTTGAGAAAAACTATAATCATAGTATCATTCTTGTAAGATGCTAACATTACTTGAAGCAACCAGTGAGTCCTGGTATTTTCAATTAAGCATCTATTATGTAACAGGATGGATGGCTAAAACAGACTGTTTTATTGTGAGAATTTTTTTTACCTAATAAAATCATTCTGTATAAGAGTTTTAAATTTTTAAACTATCTCTGATGTCTTTGGGTTGTGCTGTTTCCTGCCTTCAATAGTGCTCTCTCTGACAGTAAAAATCTTATTCTCATTCAAGATCAAGCTCAAATCCGAACTTCTCCAAACTTCTCCAAACATTTGTGTCCACTTGACAGTGGTCAATCATGTTACTGAACATTTACACATACTCTCATTCATAACTATCAAACTTAACAACTCTCTGTCAAGTCCTATAAAGCTCATTATGCAATTTCACATGTTACTTATCTAATTTGAATTTCAAAAAGCTCTGACTAAAGTAGAGTAAAAATTTAAAATTTCATCTTTAAATGAATTACTTCAGATCTGGAAAATGAATGCATTATAAATCTCCATTTTAAACATATGAGAAAACCAAAGTGTGATGATTTGGTAAAGACTACAAAAATTTTTAAAATAACAGTTCAAATAAGCAGCTTCCAAATTATACTACTTACTCTATTTATTGCTCAGGCCAAAGTCTCACTACCAGTAATAGAAAACGTAAGAGGGTGAGTAGGAATCACTATCCTTATTCCCAAGAAGTTTCTACAACTTGGATTTTTTTTTTTTTTAATGACCATGCATTTTGTAAAACCATACTTAAGACACCTATTTTTCCTCATTGTTTCTTTTGGTTATTATCTGTTTAACTAACTAGATTTTAACACGAATATAAGTGATACTCAAAGAAGTGACTATCAAAAGAAGTACCTAAATGGAAACACATTGATATTTTAGGCACTAATATTACTATAGTAAAATTGGGAAATGTTTGGTAAATTCTCTACACTAATTTGTTAGTAAACAACATAAAAATTACCAAAAATCCTACATATCTCTAGTCAAATATTTGAAATATACCAAAATTGCTCAAAAATAAAATGCCTTGATTAGAGAGAATTTTCAGTCTAATTGCTCTAATTTTATTTTAGATAAAACTCTTTTGTAGTACATTAAGTTAGTGAAGGTCTTGGTAGAGTATACAATCTAAAAACTTTAGAACATTTCTACAATAGGAAAATGTCATTATTCCATCAACAGGCATTTACTAAGTACTTACTATATACAAATTTGTCTCAGTGACTTTATAATATCACTCTATAATTACATTTCACTGCCACATCTTAATGATTTCTTAAATAAAGATACTGACCTAATTAAGAAACCAACTATAAACATACACTTTTCTACATGGTGGCTTCAGAAACTAATTAATACTTCTTTTAACAGAACATTTAGGGTATCAAAAGTATTTCCCAACTTACAGAAATTATTTTAAGGGTTTTTTTGCCCATGTTTGGTGCGAAGTGAAAACAAGCTAAAAGTTGACTAGTCTACTTAGTCAACAGGAAGAAATAAAATATTCTATTATTAAATGAGATTTCATTTAAAATCATCCAAGAAAAGGAATTCATGATCTATTTGTGCGATTCCACCTTACAATACATGAAAAAATTAATATGAAAGCTTGGACTTCAAAACAGAAAGTCAATTTCATATATATGGTCATCAAGTTTATTTCCATAATTTTTCTAGTAAGTGCTAAAACCAACCTGTTATAGCAAGTGTTGGTCCCCCTTGGTAATGAGATAATCCTGTATCTTGAGTCAAATCAAAGAGTAACTCTGAAGAATTATTAGGTACAACTCGTGATGAGTTCGTTATATAACCCTGTTAAAATATTTCAAAGGAAGAATTTATTTACTCAACATAGTTATAACTATATGGTTTCATAAATTTTTACAAAGGTAAATTTAAGTGTATGTCAATATTAGAAGGATAACCTTTGATGACATTACTAATAAGTTGTAACACATAAAGGTAATTATTACTATCTGCAAAATTATAATCTCCTAAAATTGCAAATAGCTATTACTTAAAATTGGTTTATCCTGGACTGGTGAATTACAATAGGATACAAATGCTAGTTTTTTCAAAGTAAAAGAAACATACAAACTCATTTTAAATCATTAAGATTGATATACTTTAGAGGGCTACTAATAATGCAGTGTTCTCATCAAAGGGCAAACAATAAAACAGCATATGTATAAGGTAAAAAGGAAAAAATAGGTAAATACACTGACATTGATTCTAAATTTAAAAATTTCTCTACTTCTAAAAACCCCATACAAAATATCAGGACAAAAACACCCACATTCAATCTGCAGTATTGTACATCAAGATAGGAAACAAATATACCACATAATACATAAGTTTTAGAATCATCTTTATTGGAAAAATATATAAGGGTCAGGAAGAGAAATAGGTTTCCCACTCTTCTCACCACCCAACAAAAGGTCATTTTGGGCCCAAGCAATGTCTCATCTCACAGAGCAAATAGAAAACTGACTAGGTCATCAAGGGGAGCAAATAAAAAGCCAGGGAGACAAAATTTACATTGGACAGTGTTTAAAGGAATGACCTAGGTCAGCTCCTTTGTTCCTGGAGCCCTCTGGGCTCAAGGGAAGTTCCAGACCTTCCATCAGAGGAAAGGGTGGTCCCAACTGGCAGAAAAACCTCAAAGATCTCAAGGAGAGGAATGAAAAGTATAAGGTAAATCATGTGGTCAAGCATAAAGTACTATAAATTTATATGTTAACACACACATAAATTAGTATAATTATGAAATTATGGTCAATATTATACAAGGACATATACTCCAATACTATTACATATTAAATATACTGATACACACACAGAATTCCAGCGTAATATATAAAACACCACTGTAGAGAGTTGTGCTCTCAGAGTGACTTTTGGACTATTTTGTATGTCATAATATATAACAAGTCAATTTAAAAATTAACTATAATTAAAAATAAAAATTGAGAAAAAAAGTCACATAAAGAAGAAAATGAACAAAGGACAAAAGCGGAGACGCGTCAAACACAAAATACACATAACCTATATAAAAAATACACATAACACATACACACAAACTTTTTTCCAACTTACTAGACAAAAAGTTATAACTACAATGGCAATTTTTAACTACTGAACTGGCATTATTCTATAGATGATATTATCTAATATTGTAAAAAATATGAGAAAACTAAAAAGAAAGAACTGCAAGGTGTGATCCTGAGTATAGGACTCTAGGAAGGAAAAATATTAATGGAAAAACTTACAAAATTCAAATAAAGTCTAAAATTTAGTTAATTATCTGATTATAAAAAGTGAGATGTTAGCACCAGAGAAAATGGTAAAAGGACATGTGGGAAACTTTTGTATTATTTTTCCTCTAAGTCTAAAATTAGTTTGAAATAAATTCAACTTTAAAAAATAATAACACCCACTGTTGGTAAAATAGAGATTATATTTTGGCACAACTTTCTGCATGAAATTTTTGGTAGTAGCTATCAAAGGTTTCAGAAAGTTCACATCTTTTGGTCCAACTATGCTACTTTAAAAATTAATACTAAGGAAAATATTTAATGGAGAATTATTTATAATAACAAAAACATTAAAAGTCCTTAAGTCCAACAATGGAATGGGTAAATAAATTATAGACTATCATGTGACCAATGTTACTGTTTGTGAGAAATAACCAATAACACAGTCTCAGCAGAATGTTCAGTGAATAAAAAAGAGGATGTACCTGTATGTATAGTTCTAATTTGATATACTCTATATTCTTACACAGAGAGAAAAATTAAAAAATAGAATACACTCTTCTCTTTTTGCCATTTAGAATTAGGTAAACTAATGTTAGATATGGTTACCTAAAACTATGCATCCCAAATAACTAACATTTAAAAATAGAAACATAATGATTTTGTTTTATGCTTACAAACTGAGGGATAATTAAAGAACTTTCACTTTTCTGTTTACATAGGTCAACTAAAAAGTTACAAAAACAGGTATCTGAGGCCTAACAGAAAGTTATCTGCATTTGAATTTTAATGTAAACTATAAAAAAGTCAGTAATGCTGTATGATGATTTTACTTCAGGATAAATATTTTCTCCAAATATTTGCACTTAAAAAATAGAAAATATTCACTCATATTTTCCAAAATAGTTCTTTAACAAAAGAAAAAATAACTGTTAAAACATTTTCATAGGAAACAACTCTGGTTAATCAAGCACCAAAATTTCAGAGAGTAGGCAGGCCTTATTCAACAAATAATTAAATATTTAATAATTATTTATTGAATAATTAAAATAATTCTCCAACATGCAATTTTTAATGTCTGACAAAACAGTTCAGAAAGATATCAAATACAACAGTAAGGTGGAATAGTACCAGACTTGCATTCAGAAGATCTGTACATTTATTTAACTATATAACCTTGGGTAAATTTCTTCTGAGCTTTAAGTTACTGACTTTCAAATTGAAATAGTAGCCACTATTCCAAATGTACTTGCACTTCACAGTACCTGTATGTATTAAGTCAAGTAGCTATCACAACAGTACTAATAAAGACCTAATTTATGCCCCATTTTACAAAGAGGTAAACTAAGGCTAGGTGTGATTACATAAAATTCCTGAAACAGCCTGCTTGTTACTAACGGCACTAAAATTAGAACCCATGTCTAAAGCTCTATCCCTGCCTACATGAACAACAAGAGATGTTGAGGTATAGAAACATTCCATAAAAAGTAAACATATACACAAAACATGATAAATTGAAAACTATAATTATAACTTATCTAAAGCAATGGCTTCCCAAAATTCAGAATAGAATCCTTAAATCCTTAAATAGATTTTCAATTTATTCCCGAATACATTTGTCATTCCTAACTCTGCACATTAAAATCAGCTATGTTGTTTTTTTAATGTTACCATTTCCAGGACTCACCTAGACCAATTGACAAAATCTCTCTTTAAAAACTCTCTAGAGATTATAAAGCACCAATTGAGAATTTTTGATTAAAAATGATACCCATAGAAATAAAACAAGAAAAAGTTCTAGTTTCTAACTTTTGGAACACTCAAGACACAATCCCTCCCTTTTTTATTTTTTTCCTCCCTTGGGCCAATGTAGGAAAGATTTTTATCTATCAAACTACTTTAAATAATGAAGTTCCTTTCTCCAGTTTTCTTTCCCCCAAATGCCAAATAGTTTATTGTACGCATGAGAGAACCACTCAGCTAATTTAGCTTCAATAATAGCAAAGAATCTTTACACAGTTCTCCATCTTCTTAAAACTTTCTAGAAATGGCCAGTCAAATTCCTGGGATTCAAGGTTGAGTTAGTGGTCTGGGCAAAATTTTTCATTTTAGAAATGGACAAAATGATGTCCAGAAAGTTAGAAGAAGGCAGAATCAGTGCTCAAGTTTCCAGCTTCTACCTAAAGTTTTATTTCTATCTAAATTTTTTAAGCTACTAGTTCACATCACTACTTTATTACTTTAAGGTGCTTACAACGTAAGAAAAGATAAAAAGTATTCACCCAAAGGTGGTATTATTTTTTTAAGAACCACTGATATATCTTTAAAATACAAGCAGGAATTTATTTAACAATAGATTTTTTTTTTTAACAACAGATTTTAAAGGTTGTAGCTTTCCTTTTCATTTTTAAGCAAATTTACAGGTAACTCTTCTATAAAAGATACCATCTCAAAATATTTAGCACTAACACACATGCTGATTACCTTACAGTAATACAATGTGATATATTTTTAAAATATATTATTTATACTAAAAGTATTCTAATTCAATTTTGGTTGTGAACTTGGAAATTTACAAGAAAATCAATAGGGACTTTGGTAGTTGTTTCCGTTATTGTTAAAATAACAAACATTTTAAGGAAAAGTTATTATTACCCTGAGACCAATGCCAAATAGCTAATAAGCATGAGAAAACCACCAAATTAATTTGGTTCCAACTAATAACAAAGAATCTTTACATACTGAGTAATTTTTTTGTTTTAGAATTCTAATTATTTGGTTTCAAGACCTCTTTACATATTTAAATATTACTGAGGACTCTAATCTTGATTTATGTGGGCTTTATCTATTGATATTTATCATATTAGAAAGTAAAACAGAGAAATTTTTAAATTTTTATTTTTTATTTTAAAATAACAATAAACCCACTACAGATTAACATAAACAACATTTTTGTGAAAAATAACTATCTTGCAAACAGAAAAAAATTAGTGGAGTGACAATTTTACATTTTTGCAAACCATAAATGTCCAGTTTAATAAAAATTGATGTAGTTTTGTATTTGCTTATGCTTTCAATGTGAAGGACACAGTGTTTTGGTTGAAAAATATAAGAAAATCTGACTTCATAAACATAAGCAGTTGAAACAGGGAGTATTTTAATGGCAATTTGGGATAACTACAGATATATTTCTTTGATACTATACCAAAACTCAAGAGTTGGTATTTTCTTAAAAGTTGCAATGTAGAATCTGCCTTTTTTAATCATTAAACATATTATACTTTGTTACATTAAAATCCACTGGTCCATTTTACACTTTGAATAGATGTTTAATCCATACATGGTTTTATAACATCATGCATTATTTGGAAAACGGGGGTTCCTTAAAATTACGCAAATCTTTCAAATGCTGACAGATTCATTATATAAAATCACAAAGTCATATTTATTAATATGACCACCCACCTAAAAAATCTTTAGGTTCTGAGAAGCTTTCAAGATCATGGTGGGATACAAGTTTTCAAAAATTCTAATTTTTGCTTGAAATTTCCAATTTTATTACTGACAGAAATATTATGTTTCTTTCCTTTAAATGATATAAAGATTTTGTTCAATTTTGAAGAAAAGTCTGCCAAATAATCAAGAATGAATAACACTGGTCAACAAATTTTTACGAAAGTCATGTTACTGAAATAAAATTAGTTATTTCCTATCAATTTGTATGTGCTCAACATGAATATGACAGTCAAATTCTAATTTCGGCTCTAGTTTTTTTTGTAATCTGCAATGAATGGATGTTTACATCATGAAATGCATGCCAATAGTAATAGGCTTACAGTTAATATTGGTAAAAAAATCAAGTCACAGACTATTTCTTAGATTGCTTGTCTCTTGTATAGCTGTTCAGGAATAGAATAGATGGAAGACGGTTTCCACTGTGCAAAAGCACAGCTTTCAGACTCAGTTTCGAAGAGTCTAGAAATAGTCTCCATTCTTGTGGGTCATGAGTGATTTCTAAGGCATTCATGAGGTCCTCAATATCGGAACAGAATACCAGAGTACTTTCCTTTCTGAAGAAATGCTCCAACTGCTGGTGACGCTTTCGATAGAAAGTAATTGTGACATCTTCTTCTAGAGATTCCATTGTTGGAGTCTTGATCCTAGTAATTCTGCCTTGTTCTTGGGTAAGTCCAAATCACGAACCAGGTCATTTAGTTCTTCCTATGTTAGTCTGTGTGGGGTTGATGATGCACCACAGTGAAAATCTAGATGACTGCATGCTGATGGAACAGGAGAACAGGTCGGCTCACCCTTGTCCTCATCAGATCAATCAAGAGAATATTCTGCTGGAGGTTCTGGAATAGGAAGTTCCTTACCATGTGTAACTGGTCTCAATGTAGACGTAATGTTTGGGTAGACTATTCTTGACTTCTTTTGCTTCATTATTCCGCCAGAAAGAGGAAGAACCAAGCAGAAGGAAATATGCATGTGGTTGCTTGGCTATCTCCACACCATGGGAACTGCAAACGGCATTGATGATCTTTTGCCATTGAACCACTGTGGAAGCTGTGTGGTACATGTAGCACAGCATCTATGCGGGGCCCAAGGCTTGTCTTGGTCACCAACCTTGCATCCGAAGTAAAGATGACAAGCCTTCTTCACTTGAGAAGTGATATTTTGCTTCTGGTTGGCAAATGTCACTTCCCCACAAATACAGCAGAAATTGTCCACGCTATTAACGCACTTTTGAGGCATTACTGTTCTATATTGTGCCTAAATGGATAAAATAATAACAGTTCTATGGAAAAGAAGCTTCAACTGTCTCGCACGAAGTCTGAAATATTTTCAATGCTCATCTTTCCAACAGGGCTTTATATAGTGCACTACTGACGTCAGCTTACTTCAGCAGCCACCTGGCAGTAGTACTGCATTGCATCAGAAAATAATGCAATCAACCCTGGATGATGTGTGCATGACGGTATTATGCAATGCGATGCAACATTACATCATTCTAGGCTGATTTAGGATGTTGTTGCAGTCCTACTGGATAAATTTACACAGTAAAACATATAAAATGAATTGTATGCAATAGCTTCAAAATGAGATCTAATAAAAAATTTTCCGGGTTATATTCATATTCAGCACACCAAGATACTACAGATTAGGGCCTTTTTAAGTCAGTAACGATCTCACTGTTGACCAGTGTAATTCACTGTGTGTGGTAGACATAGTCTAAAATGGCCTCCATAATGCCTATCTCCAAGTATTCAAGTCTTGTGTGATTTTCTCCCTTCAAGTAGAGCTAAGACCTGTGACTTGCTTCCAAGCAAGAATAGAGCAAAGGTGACACAGTAAAAATGTTTTGTGTACTCATCACCTTATATAATATTGTAATGCCATTTTCCTAAGGATTCTCTCTCATTTGCTGGCTTTGAGGAAACAAGCATTCTTACTGAAAAGATCCATGTTATAAGGAGCAAGTAAGATACAGTATTGTCACTCAACAACAGGGATACTTACTAAGAAATGCATTGTTAGCTGATTTGCCATTGTGTGACTACCATAGAGTGTAATTACATAAACCTAGATTGTATAACCTACTACAGACCTATGCTAGCTATTGGGAGCACTGTCATCTATGTGTTCCATTATTGACTAAAACATCAGTAAGTGACATAACATATGACTGTACTGAGACTGTCAATCTGACAATTTTTAAGGAACTGAATGCTGACAATAATCATGTGAACTTGGAAGCAGATACTTCCCCAATCAAGCTTTAGATGAGACTGCACTCTTGGAGCTACAATCTGACTGTCACCTTGTGAGACCCTGAAGCAGAGGAGTCATGCCCTAACTCCTGAAACAAAACTATGAAATAATATGTGTGTGGTATTAAATCACTGAGTTCATGGCAATAATGCTACACTTAAATAATTAATACACTACAGTTTATCACGGCCTTCTATTTTAAAAGAGGAGGTAATTTGGATAACAATACAATCACATAAGTGCTTTTTTTCAAGATAACCATCGCACTTCAGACAGATGTACTTTATGCATACTACCCATTTCAATACATGAAATAAAATCTTTAAAAATATACATTCAGGGGTAGAGAGTTAACAAAATTGATGTTTTAATACTTAATCAAGGAAATTATAACTGAAATATTTTTTATTGTGAGTGCATGGTGATAACCAATACAAAAACTACTACGACAGCTTGGTACCACTGTCTTGATTCATACAAAGACACCAGTACTTTACCCTCTACTGCTTGTGCAGCATCAATACAAATGTCAACACACTGAAAAAAGCAAATAGTGTCTGTGTCTTATCATGACAAGTATTGATTTGGAAACCCCAAGCACTAAAGACTACACTTTAAAAATTACTGCAATACAGTCAATATTTCCATTTTTTAAGTACATATTTATACATAATATGTATGTATGTATATATGTATTGTGTATGTATGTACTTATAAACCATGGATTAGTCTGACTTGAAAATCCAGATCTATTATCTGCAAGTTATAGGACTTCCAGTGAATTGTTTAACCTCTGTGAGTCTGTTTCCTCAACTATGAAATAGGTGTGACAATAGTACCAATTCACAGGGATATTTAAGAATTAAATGAGATTAACTTACATGTAAGATTTAGCACTAAGCTTTATACATATTAACAGCTCAATAAATATTAACTATTATCACTAATTTTTAATTTTTAATTTTTCTAACTATGAATTAAACTGTAAACATATTATTTCCCGAATGAAAAGCTATGATCGCCCCTCAATAATTTTCCCAGTTAAGAATAAAGAACATTTGGCTCACGTTGTTTATAACTGTAAACAGTTTGCCATTATGCAGTATTTATTACTGATTATACCTTTATTACTTCATTCCTGTTTTCAATAGCAGTTTTCAGTAGTGTGTGTATTTAAGAATATTACCTGATTTATGAAAAAGCTGGTTAGCTGGTTTCTACAGTTATTATTTTGAGTACTGGTTGAGCTATCATAAAGATGGTGACATTTCCTAAAGTGAATTATGCTTCTACTAGAGAACTATCATTGATAGTCCAGATTTTTAACTAAGTATTGCTGATATTGATAAATAATATTCAATGTAGCCCTCAGCTGACTGTGCAGTTTTAGAAACACTTACAGGTTTAGACAAAGGCTGAACAATAACAGAACTATCTGAAGATCTAGATTCATGATGAAAATTTACTGGCGAGGCAGTCACTGGATTTGATGTTGGGTTCGTGTAGTGCTGACTTGCAGACTTGAATGCAGCAGTAATACCTGTATTTTAAAATTACACATTTTTAATTTTTAAAATTAAAAATAAATTGCATTTCTCTATAATCAATTATCAAAAAACTTTAAAATTAAAATAGTACAATAAACTGTACCTCGACTAAGTGCACCATTCTTGATTCCCCTTGAATATGAGCTGGGATTTACTCTGTTCAAAATATCTGTGAAAAGTATATTTATTTTTAAAATTCATTGTTTGAATGAAATATGTATTAAGATAATTAACTAAAAACATGTAAACAGATTCTTGAAAGGTATATATAAGTTATTACTTATTTAAGAATAATTAATTTTAAACAAATATATCTTCATCTACTAAAGGAAAAAAAGCAAGATTACCAGTCTTAATTTTCTTACAGAATAAGAACAAACTTTCTGGGGACTCCCTGGTGGCACAAGGGGTTAAGTGCCAGCACTGTGAAGCTATCTACAGCCACTGTAGCACAAGTTCGAGCCCAAGCCAGGGAGTTGACCCACATAGGACAGCAGAACTCACCTGTTTCACCCACTGCTCCCTCAGCAGTATATTTCATTAGATCTGCCTGTTGCGCTCCCCACACTGTTTCTGGTGAATCCTCTCACCGCCCCTCCCCCCCACCTTTGGCCTACACTCTAGCTCTTGTGTGAATAAATAAAACTTTAAAATAAAAAAAAAAAGAACAAACTTCCTAACTATAACTCTAAATCCAAAAACCAGAAGTAAAGGATTAATAAATAAATCTCCCCTGATTTTACATATTACTTCTATATATGCACTTCTATACATTTTTGAGTAGACATTTTAGTTACAGGTATCTTTGCTCTAACATTGTAACACTGTCAAATACAAGTACTCTGTTATCTAATAATTTACAAATACACCAAGATGTTCTGATAGAAAGTAATAAGGATTTAAGTGTTAACTGCTTCAGACAGTATTTCAGGACTATAAACATAAATTGGTGGAGAAGGCGTAGTCATGAGCTGGTACATAGGTCAGAAATTTACAATCATTCCTTTCCAAAATATTTTGTAAACAGGTATGGATTAGACAGTTGCCTGGATAAAAGAATCCTAATCTGGAATTAACAAACTTCTTTAGTGTATTCTGACATTTTAAGCAAGTATTCTAAACTCCTCCTTTTCTTGACTTCAGAGTTTAAGTGAAAAAAAAAAGAAAAATGTACAATTAAATAGGTTAGTTGATTCCACTAAAAATCATGATTTCCAGTCTCAAAAGAACCTCCAGTGTCACCAAATAATCTTATCCATTTCTTCCTCTGACAGCTGATAATTTAATCTCTTACCTCTTCCCTCATGTCCCCAATTAGATCTCTACTCTTATCTTCAAATTATTACTGATCACCCACCCAATCTCCTCTAGTCCTCTTAACAAAGGAAAAAGGACATTAAATACCTATAAGAGAGTTTGTAAGTTTTTCTTTTAGAAGTAGTATCTTATAAAACTTGTTTTCACCAAGGTGAATACTTACTTGAAATGGCTGGTTTTGAACTTGTTATCTCTCCAACAAAGATTGGCTCATCATCATCATCATCTTCAACCTCTTTTACTTTTTTCTGCCATGGTTCCAGTTCTTCTTCTTCACATTCCATAAATAGTTCTGCCATTTTTGAATTATCTAATTTTTGAAAGTAGAGAAGCAAATCTTAATTTCAAAAGAGAAAAATTCATTTTTTGTAATATGTAGTATGATATTTAAGATCTACTTTAATGATTTGAATAGCAATTTCTGAATTGGTATCTGTAGTTAGTGCATGATGGCAACACTAAAAAACTGAGAGTTTCTTCTCTAAAATATGATTAGTAAATTTAGATAGACATATAGATACACAGACAGACGAACAAAAAAATAATGGCTGACAATAATGACAGAAAAATCTGGGAACACGCAAAGTGAGTTACAGGCAGATGCCTGGAATATGATTATGTCTACAAAGAGGAAAATACCTTGCTATGATCTGAAACAAACAAACACACACACACACACACACACACACACACACACACACACACTACACACACGAGATAAACTAAGACTAAGAGGCAACAGGTGGGAGATACACTGGAAAAATGAACCAGATTCAGAAATGCCAAGCACAAAGCTAAGCAAGGATGAAGTGCTAGAGTAAAATATGGAAATAAAGTGAGGCTTATTCATTCAAGAGAAATTAGAAATTTCACATCTGAAGAAACAGACCAAAGAACATCAAGTAATTATCATCATTTGGGAAGTTCTGACCAAGACTATAGAGTTACTGAGAAGCATGTTAGTGCCTCACTTTTTTTTTTCAAGATTTATTTATTTATACATACAAGCTGGGGTACAGGCCAGAGGCGTGGGGCGATGAGAGGGTTCACCAGAGACAGGTGGGGAGCAGAACAGGCAGATCAGAAATACACTGCTGAGGGGAGCAGCGGGCGAGGCAGGAGAGGTCTGCCACACCATGTGGGATTCTCCCCTGCTGGGCATCGAACTCACATCAATGCTGCCGACAGCTCCACAGCGCAGCGCTTAACTGCTATGCCACCAGGGAGGTCCAGTGCCTCACTCTTAAAAACGGGTGGACAACAAACAAGCATTAGAAATTTTAGAAAAACTATCTTTCTTTCATATCAAAATCAATAAAGCAGATAAAGGACCCTAAGGAAAAGAAATAAAGCAGACGACAAGAAAAGCATTAAAGATAAAATCAACATCTATAGAAATATGAAACAAGAATGTTATTCAGAAAGCAAAAGAGTATGAAGTGTAATAGCCAAAGCTTGCAAGTTCAGTTAAAAAAAAATTATTCCAGAGTTAGAACCGAGAGGAAAAACAAATTGAGGAAAAATGTACTCTGAGGAAAAATGTACACACACCCCTAAAGAAAAAAGAGAACACATGGCTGTTAGAAAATCAATTTCAAGGTACCATTAAAATTTACAAAAAAAGAGAAGAAGCTAAAGTAGCTTATCTAAGAAATAACACAAGAAAATTTCCTAGACTGAAGGATATAAATCTCTGGCCCCACTAGGAAGATTTCTAAACACATTTTACAAGGCCAGTATCCTGACATGGAAAGAGAAAAAGAACAATACGAAAAAGAAAAAAAGAAAACTGTATTGTAGTAGTTATCAGAGCAGATGATGAGAAAAAAGGAGGAGGCAGGGAAAGGGAGAAGATAGGGTGTTGGCACAGGAGCTCTGGTGGAAAGTGAGTGAAGCATGTGCATATATGAAAGTATGTAGTTTTACTACCAAAATTATAGTTATGCAAACTATGGTTAAATCAATTTAAATTTGAATTTAAAAAAGAAAACTACAGACTAATATCTCTGAAGAACATAAATGAAAAAATCCTCAAGAAATCTTAGCAAATCAATCCAAAAATACTTTGAGAATTATTTATCATGACCAAGTGGAATTCTCCCAGGGTGCAAGGATGGTTCAAATACACAAATTCATTAATATAAGACATAAACTAATGATGAAAAGCACATGATCAGAGAAAGACAAATACCAGATGATTTCATTGATGTGGAATATGCAGAAATTATACAAATAAATAGAAAATCAAAACCAAAACAAACCCTAGATATCTGACCACAGAAGTGAGGTTGTATACAAAGGAAGGCGGCTAGTGGGAGGGGAGCAAGTGGGGAAGGGCACCCAACAGACTACGGTAGAGGTATTTTGGGAATCATGGTATGGGTATTTTAGCAGTGGACATGGTGTGGTGCCATACATGTGCAAAGCTATGAACCTACACCCCCAATTCATGTATGATGTTGTAAACCATTGTTACCTCAATAAAGAGAGTACAATATTTATAAAACATGATCATATCAATAGACACTGAAAAAACATTTTGCAAGATTCAACACCCATTTATGATTAAAACCATCAAAAAATGGGGGGGGGTGTCAACAAATTAAAGGCCCTTTATGACATACCTACAGCAAACATCATACTAAGTGGTGAAAACCTTAGTTTTCCCTTTAAGATCAGGAAAACAACAAGGATATACATTTTCATCACTAGTGTTTCAAAATAGTTTTGGAAGTCCTAGCCAGAGCAATTAGGAAAGAGAAAACTATAAAAGGAATCCAAATTGGAAAAGAAAAAAGACTATGATCATTTGTAGATGACATAATAATACACATAGAAAATCCTAAAGACTCCACCAAGATAATACTAGAAGAAGTGAATATAGTAAAGTGGTAGGGTACAAAACCAATATACAAAAACTGGTTGCATTTCTGTGTGTAAACAATCAGAGAAAAGAGAAATTAAGAAAATACCACTACAATCACATCAAAAAAGGGAAAGTACCGGAGAATAAATGTAACAAAAGAGGTGAAAGACCTATACACTGGACCTGTCTGACACTGCTGAAAGAAACACCAAAAAATGGAAAGATACTCTATGTCCATGGATTAAAGAATAAACATTTTTCAATGGCCATACTACCTTTAACAGTTTAGGGCCAATGCAATCCCTATCAAATCCCAATGGCATTTTTCAAGGAAACAGAACAAACAATTCTAAAATGTGTATAGTACACAAAAGACCCCAACCAACCAAGCAATCCTGAGGAAAAAAGGAAGGAAAATGGAAGCATCAACTTAAACCATACAGTGCAAGTATCAACTTATACTATAAAATGCTACCTAGCAAAATATAATGGTACTGGAACAAAATCAGACACACAGACCAATGGAATAAATTTAAAGTTCAGAAGTAAATGACCACATGTACAAGCAGTTAATCTATGAGAAAGGAATCATAATCATTCAGCAGAAAAAGGAAAAGTCTCTTCAACAAAAAGTGCTGGGAAAAGCAGATAGTCACATGCAAGGAAAAAAACTAGATCACTATTTAACACCATCCACAAAAACTAACTAAAAAATGGTATAACTTGGTACAAAACTTGAAACTATAAGATACATAGAAAAAGCAAGTGGGAGAAGATATTTGCTCATCATATATCTGACAAGGACTGAATATCCAAAATAAAGAGTATTTAAACAGACATTTCACCACAGAAGATATACAGATGGCTAGCAGGCACATGAAAAAAAAAGCTGAACTTCACTTGGAAATGCAAATCAAAACTATGAAATATCATTATAGAGAATGACCTACAGCAAAATAATATGAGTTGGCATGGGTGTGTTAAAAATGAAACTCTTGTTTGCTGTTGTTGGGAACATACTAGTGTAATCCTGTAGAAAAGAGTATGGAGATTCCGTAAAAATCTAAAAATAATAATAACCATGTGATTCAGCAAAACTTCTCCCAGATATTTATACAAAAAAATACAAAAACACTAATTCAAAGAGATGTATGTACCCCACACGTTGACAGCAGCATTGTCCAAATAGTTAAGACATGGAAACAGCCAAAATCAATGCCTTTTAATGAATGACTGGCTAAAGAAAGAGTGGTATACATACCAAATGGAGTATTAACCAAGCTATTTTTAAAAAGATAAAATCTTGCCTTTTGTGACAACATGGAAGGAACCTGCAGTGATTATGCTAAGTGAAGTTAAGTCAGAAAATAAAAGACAATTACTGAAAAGAAAGACAATTTCTTTCATCTGTGGAATATAAATATACAAAGTAAACAAACTAGCAAGTTACAACAAAAGTAACTCTTAGACTCAGTGGAAAACAGCAGTTACCAGAAAGGGACTGTGAGAAAGGGGGTGGGAGAAGGATAGAGAATGCCAACCTGGTAGTGGGAATGGCACTAGAACTTTGGTGGTGGGTGAGATGAGGTTTACATACACACAGAGGTAAAGATGTACACTCAAAACTTACTTAGTATGATTAATCAGTAAATTTTATTTAAAAAAGAATGTGTGCAAAAAAAATGCAAAGGAACTCTAACACTTTTCAATAAAGACTATGAGTTGAAATGACAGTATTTTAGATATATTTGGTTAAATATAGTATGTTAAAACAATTTCTAAAGCCCCCACTAGTACCTAGCAAGTTATGATCTAGAAAGATCAAGAAAAAGTTATACCAAGCCATATCATTATGAAATTTTAAAACAACAGAATTTAAGATAATATCCTCAGGTCACATGCACCCGTATGTTCATTGCGGCACTATTCACAATAGCAAAGGTATGGAAGCAACCCAGATGTCCAAAAATAGATGATTGGATCCAGAAGATGTGGTACATATACACAATGGAGTACTATTCAGCATGGAAAGAAGATAAACACATGCAATTTGCCGCAACATGGATGGAATTAGAGGGAATCATACTCAGTGAA
>PVIJ01001178.1:0-216013 GCA_004024925.1 Scalopus aquaticus | reverse complement strand
TGCCGGCTTCCCTGCAATTGCCTTGCAGACCGCAGTTCTGTTCCCGTTTTGGGACAGGATGAGCTCAGGGGCCACTGCAGAGAAGTAGGGGAAATGCTTCAGTCTTAACATGGGGACATGGAATTTAGAGAGACATTTGTCTCAGTCCCAAATCTGGTTATCTGAAACACCTCGGCTTGTGATGTTCCTTACCTAACACTTTGAGATGATGTCTATGGTGGTAATTCCCCTCAGAGGTTGCCACTTCACAAATGTAAGTCCCACTATGAGTGATGGACACTGGGTCAATCTGAAGGGCGGGGTTCTGGTCAGGTCCAGAGGTCCAGGTTATTCTCTGATCAGTACAATTTCCTGTCACGGTCTCATTCTTATCTGTCCTGTAGGCTCTGGTGCAGGCAAGCATGTCTCTGAGGGTTATTATCCATGTTACTACCACCACACATTTGCTCTGGACAAGAGGGCAGGAGAGCATCACCTTTGTGTCCACTTGTACAGAAAGGGAACTGTCAGCTGGACACAAATAAAAGGTGAATAATAAAAGAAAAGTTTAATAAAAACTTCTTGTTTTAAATCTATCCACAGCAATAATAATAACATAATAATAATAATAATAATAATAATATCCAAATATTATTGTTGGTGATCTTCTCCCAAAAATATTAGACTTACATAAGAAAGTAATATTCATGAAATATGTATGTGTGTATATATATAAAATGTATTATATCATGTATATACATAATGTATTAAATACATACAAAATTTAACTAATTTTCCCCTGTATTTATGCATCATTATGAGAACAACATTGTTGGGCCTCCCTGGTGGTGCAGGGGTTAAAGTCTCAGCGCTATCCAGCCACTGCCAGCCACTTCAGCATCAGTTGAAGCCCCGGTCAGGGGAGCTGACCCACATGGCACAGCAGACATCTCCTTCCTGGCCCGCTGCTCCCCTCAGCAGTGTATTTCAGTAGATCCACCTGTTCTGCTCCCCATTCTGTCTCTGGTGTATCCTCTCAACTTCCCACACCTCTGGCCTACACCCCAGCTCTTACATGCATAATTAAATAAATCTTAAAAAAAAAAGAAAACATTGTTATAGATGTGACATATTTGTTAAAGCATTTTGAAATTAATTCAAGAGATATGATCTATATAAAAGAAACAAATGAGAAAATAGGATTCTATTCAAAGACAAAGACAATCTTATAAATCTACCTTAGGTCATAAATAAAACTTGCTTTATCACATGACTCATGCTCCTCCGGAAAGAAGATAGAAAAATTAGAAAAATTAGAAAAATTCTTATGTTTCTATTAAATAAAACAAATTAGTAACATTAGAGATAAATTCCTGTCCCTATATGTGTCATTTCAGGCAAGCATAGATAGAGAAAGCATATGTCACTTTTACTTAAAACAATGAAGAGGACATTAAGGTCAAACAAGTGGAAATTTTTTTTCTTTTATTTTTATTCAAAATATCACAAAATCATTGAAATCAACAGATTTTTAAATAATCTGTAATTTCACAGATGGACTATTGAGGTTATTAAGAGTATTAACTCTAGTGGGAAAAGTAGTATTGTATGTAAATATAAAACAACAAGAATCGTTTTTCTCTGTACATTTTATGTTAAAAAATGAATTTGATTACAAATATGCGATGTTATTAAATGTGGCCTTTGAGTGAGTTTCCCTTCCTTCCTATTCTGTCACATACGTGCTCTCAAACAGGTCAGCTGTGAACTTTATTTACAGATTTTGTTTCCATACATTCAATGCAATTACTAGGATTGAATATAAAATTGAGCTCTTTTTTCACATTTTAAAGTAAAAATTAAGACCTGTGAGCATCATCCAATGTAGAAGCTCATGCTTTGCCATAAACGGACACGTGTCCATGACTGATAGAGTTTTGCTGAGACGTAATTAGGTATATCTCTTGCAACTCACCTGTAACAAAGATGGTGTCAGCGCATTCATCCATTTTAACAAGAACAGAACCAGCTACAATTGGGTAAAATTTTTATGTGAATGAAGCTAATTGTTTTAACTCTGCATTTACTATATCTCTTCTCCTCTTTTAGTGTCACCTGCCTCTTCTGTGACATAGTCAAGCCTTTGCATTTCTTGACCAAATAAAGATCACATAACTAGATAAAAGAAGAGGGGCAACTTTAAAACAGATCTGAGATGGTAGTTAAATCCATACTCTTTTCACACTAGAGTGCAGGGGGAACCTCCAACTGGGCAAAGGCTTAGAGGAAAGCAAGAACATCTTTTGCTAGAGAACAGTTAGAAGCTGGGTATGGGTAAGCACATATGTGTATGTGAGAAAGAGTTGAAAATAAAACCAAAAAGTAAACTGGCAAGAGAGCAAGTTATGAAGGCTCCTTTGTGTTCTGTGGAGTTTGAATTTTAGCTTATCAGCAGTAGAAGAATCCAATGCCTTGTCTAATATTTATCTTGAGCAGTTGAGCCTATTTTTTTTAAAGGAAAGCACTAGCTAATAAAGTAAATACTAGAATTTTAACAGGGGCACATGATCCAAAGAAGTAACTCCAAAAGTGAGGATGCAAAGCACTATGGGTAGTCTGTCAATCACCCTTTACCTATGGCCTCAATTTTTATGTTAATGATACTACTTCACCAGAAATAATTCAGAAATAATTATGACATTTCTTCATCCTGCTCTTTTTTCCCCCACCCCCACACTCACTGGGTTGGGCACCTTTCTAACAAATATATTCTCCATATACTCCTGTGATCAGCTGGGGCGATTTCACCTCTTACATCCCTGAGAAGATAGTGTAGATTCTCATATTTGCTCCAGAACCAATAATTATATCCCACCTTTTGTGCATGTGTGCGGGATAGGAAAAGGCTCTCATACCCTCCCCCAGAGAAGCATGGCTGCATTTCTACCACCCCACAGTCCAGCTGGGGCAACAGCTTTGTTTCAAGGACCCGGTAAGGTCTGGGAGGCCTGGGAAGAGTCTTTTAACTGCAACTTCTCCCTGACTCAGAAAGAAGGGGGAGCAATGGTTCCAGTTAGTATAGAAATAAAGATGAATGACGGGAACAGGTATACATAAGGGACACCACACCACACAGTAAGAAAAAAAAAACCAAAAACTTAAAACCCCTACTGTTGTCCTACTCAAAGCAGCTCTCTACTTTCTGAGATCTGCCCACCGCCTTCTGGTGCAATGACTTTTGCTCCCTCATAAACTTTGTTGCTGCTTTATTCTGGTACTTCATGAAATTCTTTTCTCAATGGACACCAAGGACCCTCAGGTGTCATGGTTTCCAACATATCCTTCTACAAATATCTTCCAAACTCATCCAGCCTTATGGACACTAACAAATCCCAACTGACTTTTGGGCATTTCATTTCTCATCTCACTGCTCTACCCTAATGAATATTCCCATCACCACACATGTAGATTACTGACTAAATTGTCTCCTAACTTCTGTCTCTGTCCCAAAACTCTCCTTTCTTCAGTTCGTATCTTACCTGCAGCCAGTACATCATTTCATAACACAGATGTGATTCACTCACTGCATGAAGAAAATGTTTAAATGTCTCTGCATTGGCTTTGCAAGCATTTTTCAAATTGACTCACCCTGGCAATCTTATCCCCCCAAGTTTCCCCACACTCCAACCACAATTGCATTTCTGTATCTCTCCTCACATTGTTCCCACAGTCTGGGGTGCCCTACACAAGACTCACTATTTACTGAATATCCCTCTGCCTTCAAGACCCAACTCTCAAGCTGCAGCCTCTGTGAAGCCTTCTCTGAGGCTCAGTGCTTAACCACTCCTCCTCTGAAGTCCTGGATGGGAGGGCTTATTTCCTCTGTTTTCCGGGTGTTCCTGTCTCATTTCCCTCACAAAACTGCACTCTGGGAAGGGCCTCTGACAGCCTTACTCATCATTGTGTTCTCTCAAAAACCTAGCACGGTGCCTGAGAGAGAAAGTTCCGTAGTCTCCAAAAATTATCGAACACTTCAGGGAAGAATGAGCGGGGTCATTCAGTGCCCCTCACACTCAGGCCACCACATTCTTCGAACTGAAACAAGCCTGCTCCTCAGACCAGACCATCAAACATCTTTCTAGTTCATCTCTTCAGTATCAGCCTTTAGATTAAAACAAAAAAATTACCTTCTGAAGGTGGTATTGAATTATGCTTTCTGTCCAGAGTTGAGTTAGTTACTGAAGCTGGAAAATAAACAAGGAAAATGAAATGAAATCAATTTCATATATTTAGATGAAGATGAAATCACTATTTCTCCATAAAAACTTACTCATAACACATTAGTATACATCAGTAAACACATAATCAGTTGACCATGACTAAATTACACAAAAATTCTTGCAAAACAGACATTAAAACTTAAATGAAAAAAATTAAAAACTACATTTATAAGCCTTTAAGCTTTGAAATCATCAAGAGGAAAATATAAATTGTTATTGGGAATAAGGAATGCAAGTAAGGTAGAGTAGGAGAACTAGAAGAGGAGAATCAATATTGGTAAAATTTTCCAACAGAGGTCAAAGAGTAAACATTTTAGACTTTGCTGTCATATGGTCTTTGATACAAGTATTCAATTCTGCTGCTGCATCAAGAAAGTAGACAGTTATACAGATACATACATTTAAAAAATGAGCAGGTATGTGTTCCAAAAAAATATTATCTCCAAATACAGGTAGTTGAGTGGATTTTGCCAATGAACTATAGTTTGCTGATTCTTGATATATAGTGTTTTGTTTATTCTAATTTCTTACATTAACTACAATTAAAAGGAAAAACAATAAAACTTTTATTCAATATTCTATTTTCTTTGTGTACTTTGCCTTTAAAATAAAACAAATCTCCATTAAGAACTCCAAGTTCTCCCTCAGAGTGAATACATTTCCTATTTATTTTTACCATAAGTAACAAATTCTTTTCTTTCTTTCTTCCTCCCTCCCTCTCTTCCTCCCTTTCATGCTTCTCCCTCTTTCCTTCTTCTCTTACCTTAGATGAAAGTGTGGCAAATATTGAGGGCATCCAGTAGGATTTTCTATTGAATAAGAAAACTACAATGACCTCTGCCACTTCCCAGCTGAGAGAGCCACTGGTGATCAGAAGGCAGCAGCCATGACCTGCCTGGCTACTCCAGTGTTTAGGATCTTCTAACGTGGCCATTTTGGCCTCTGCATCCCGGAGCAGCGGGCAAGGCAGGAGGGGTCTGCCACGCCATCGGGAATCTCCCCGGCTGGGCATCGAACTCGCGTCGCCCGCTGTCAACAGCTCCATATCGCAGCGCTTAACCGCTGCACCACCAGGGAGGCCCTTAAAGTTTATTTTTAAGTGTGCAAAAATCATTGCTTTCGGAAGGCAAAAAATATGCTTGCTTTCATAAATAGTCTTTTGGTTATTTTAAAAATATTTTAAAAACTTCAAACTAATGGCTAGTACATAGCTCCTTTGTTTTATATCTTGAGTCACAGCTAGTTGCTATAGAATGCTAATTCCATGTCAAGTATCATGTTTTCAGTGAAAATAGAAAGTATCTTTCTTGTTCAATCTTTCTTGACGATGTGTATGCAATGAAGCATTACAAAAAAAATTTAAAGCTTCAGATCAATGATCCTGTGATTTCTTTCTTTAATTTACTCATATGAAACCAACTTTCTTTAAAGTTAAAAAGATTATAGTTTTACATTGTTATCATCAAAAGTCTTATTTAACTCTTTCACAATGTACAAATATAGAGACTGAAACAAATGTAAATTGTGTTTTTTAAACATACTTATAGCAACAAAGTAACTAATTAATCATATTATTTTTCTAGGGCTGTTTTGATATGTAACCCTACAAATTTGGTCACTTAAACAGCAGAAATTTATTCTCTTTCTTCTGAATTCAGAAGTCTGAAACCAAGCTGTCAGCAGACCTGTGTTTCTTCCAAAGGCAAGAATCCTTCCTTGCTTCTTCCAGCTTTTGGTGGTTGCCAACAAACCTTGTTGTTCCTTGGCTAGTAGACGTTTCTTTTCAGTCTCTGCTTCCCCCTTTGGATTACCTTCTCCCCTGAATCCTCGCCTCTTCTCTTTTCTTCTCTTCCACAGACACTCACCATTAAAGTAGCATCTACTCTAATCCAGGATAATCTCATCTCAAGGGCCTTTACTTAAACATATCTTCTTTTTCCAAATACAGTCATATTCATAGATTCTGGGTAGATCTATCTTTGGGGGACCACCATTCAACCTATGCATTGTTCCCAACCCTGACATTGGCAGTATACAGAATTATTTTACTTATTTTTATTCTGCAGATAAACTACAGTAGATGTTGAAAAAGTGGGTATAATTAGAAAAGATATTTACTGAGTCCAAGAATGCATTTTGAAACACTGAAATTATTTTTCTATGAAGTGCTCAATGTAAGACATATGACAAGCATCCTTATTCTGTATCTTATATGCAAAAGTAGGTTATATTTTTCTAAAATGTGAAAAAAAGTAACAGATGCAAACAAAAGTTTGGGAAAGGATAAGATTGAGTGGGAGTTATGAATCACTAAAACTTGTTAAGACTTACTTTCCAAAAGTTTGCTAATATATTAAATGAAAAAACTGGGATATGCCATGGTTTGTTCAATGATTGCATTCTCAAAATAGTATTAAATAAACACAGAAATAATTTCAGCATAAAAAATGTATCCACACCCTTAAGCACAAGCACCATTATTTATTTAGATTGTTTTAGACAACATTCCATAAACACATATAAGGCAATTCAAGATGTTAAAATGTAAAAACGATACAAGCTTCAAACACTCTATTAGAAATATCATTAAAAGAGGAACATTACCTGAAGAGCGATTGCCCGCTGACTGCATTAATGGTTTGTGTGAGGTAGCGGTACCATTTGATGCTGTACTTAAGCATTCTGAAAGATATATGGGGTGGAGAGAGGAATATACATTAATACTGCTGACTTCTACTTGAAACCACACTATTTTCATATTCTTCAGGCCATTTTTTAATGTCATTGCCTGTGTAAACATAAATTATGATTAACAAGCAAAGTCTCAGAAAAATTGCTCCAATATGAACTTTTGACTTGATATTCCTGCTTTAGGCATACCCCTACTTTAGCTCCAGAGTGTCCTTTACTAATCTACCCTCATTAAATCTGTTACATCTCCCAAGCTTATACTCATTGAGTCTATCTTCAATTATGGGGAAAAAAATCTTTACTATCTATTACAGATCTTTCAAGCACAAATGAATAAGCAGAAAAGGTGTATTAATTTATGTATTAATATGGATGTTAGTACAGAACAAAAACAGATTTTTCCAAGATTGCTGAAATCATAGCAAACAGATAACAGTCTACTACCTTTTACAAGGTAAGGTCTAAGTGGAAATTGTTAGTAAACATTTTTCGAGCAGCAACTACTGGCAAAATACTCATTAGACATAGAAGATCATAATAAACAATACCATCATCTCTCCAATTTTAATTTCTAGGTGAAGAAGCAGGTACATAAAACATATATAATGTAAAGTTTTCAGTGGGGTGATAGAAACACACACAGTGTCCAGAAGCTAAAAATTGTCTCTATTTGCAGATGACACTGAGTGTTAGGAATCTATAAAACAACTCCACAACTAATGGAATTTAGCAAGGTCAGAGGATAAAAATTTAACACTACTTTCAAATAATTATACTTTTGTATATTAGCAACAAACAATTCTCAAAAATGAATTTTTAAAGATCAATTTCATTTACAATAGTGCAAATGAAAAAATATTTAGGAATAGATTTAACAAAAGATGTGCAAGGTCTGTATACTGAAAACTACAAAACATTCTGGGAAAAAAAGAATACCTATGGAGCTGAAGATAAACACTTAGTTCTTGGACTAAAGTAATAATACCAAAAGGTCATTTCTTCAATAGGTCTATAGTATCAACACAATCTTAGTCAAAATCTGATAGTCTTTATATGAAAATTGAGAAGGTGATTCTGAAATTTATGTGGGAATGTAAATCTAGAATCGTCAAAGCAATGTTAAAAAAAAAATAAGACTGGGAGATTTATACTACTTAATTTCAAATTTCACTGAAGCTCTAGTAACCCAGGCTGTCTGACATTGAGTAAGGGATAGACACATAATTCAATGGGACCGAAGAGAGTCTAGAAATAGACTCACAAATATATGACTTACTGATTTTCAACAAGGGTGTAAATGCAATTTAAAAAGGAGAAAAAACGTTTTCAACAACTAATGATGAAACGATATCCAAATGCAAAAGAAAAAAAAGAACTTTAACCCTTAACACCATTCATAAAACATTAACTTAAATTGGATTATTGACTTAAACAAAAACTATGACTGCAGAACTTCTTGAAAAAACCTAAGACATAATCTCTAAGACTTTGGCATACACAACGTTTTCTTTGAAAAAGAGAAAACAAATCATGAAATAACACTAAATGTTATCAAATTTTACACTTTTGTTCTTTGAAAAACGTCATTAAGAAAATGAAAAGGTAAACCACAGACTAGAAGAAATCATTACAATACACATATGTAACAAAAGCCAACTGCTATCTAGAATATATGAAGAATATTTACAATTTAATAACCTGAAAAATCAGTTTAGAAACACAGGCAATATAAATTGACAAGAATGGAAAGCAATTGAAAGTCCCACCTATCACTAATGGGAATGTAAAATAGTATAACTACAAAGAAAATTTTCTGGCAGTTTTCTTTTCTTCAAAAGTCAAACATGCACCTACCATAAAGCCGATTCACAGCTAGATACAAATGTCAAAACTTATTCAATTTATCCTTTAAATGCATGGAGTTAACTGTATGTAAATTACCCCTCAATTTAATTTAAAGTAATATAAGAAACCTCAGGTTTTGACACACATAACATCAGTACATGCATCCACACAAGTAACACAAAACAAAAGCAAACAAAAACCCGATTCTGAAAATCAAGTTCAGAAAAAAAACTTTTTCCATCCAAGTCAAAATCATCAATAGAAGTAAGACTGTTTCGTGATTTTACTAGTAACGAAACCTCTTACTCACTTTGAGCATGAGAAATTTCCTTTCCCAAAAAGTCACTGTCACATGCCTGAGCAAGCACACACACCCATGCCATCGCGGCGCACTAGCGTGACTGTGCAACTGACTCCTGCTTCTTCCAGGAGGGGAAAGGCTGTCAGAGACAGAACATGGTTTTCATGTGATGGTAAATTCGTAAAATCCTGTGCTCACTGACTGAAAAAACTAGAGATCGGGATTCCTGACATGTTACCATTCCCAAAAAAATCCTCTGATTCCATAATGATTATGAACCAAAATAGACTGTGAATCGCTACATTCTCAAATGGCTAATAGAGCAACTTAGGTTTATTATATCTAATAATGAAGATTAGAAACAAAAAAGGTAATGAGTTCCATTCATTTGCAAGTGTTTTTTGTTTGCTTTTTTTTTTTGTAGAAGCTGCAAACAAAGTAGTAAAGAGTCTGATCAAATAAATTTTAAGCTAAAAGAACTTTTAAATTAGGGTAAAATTATAGCCTAAAATATTTGGCTATTTAGTAACACGAGAGTAATGCAAAACAATTTTGTTTTTACATTGCTTTGGATATCTCTCTACAGGATTTGAGGCCTCTATGTTAGTACTGAACTAATTAGAAATCATTCTTATTGCTTATTATGGTCTTCTTGTCATCTTTATTGTTGTTTAACATCTAATGATCTAACATCTAAAAATGGAACAGAGTATACATTGAGTTACATTTCAAAACATTGAAATCTGTGAAAATATCCTGATGTTTTACAAATAATAGATATTTTCAGTCTTCGTTTTCTGCTTAAAGCTTTCAAACTTTAAAACTGCAAGTTATTGTAACAAAGATAGAGTGGAACCACTATGGATTAATCAATGGTTGAAAAATATGAGGGATATGAGTTTTACTTCTGTATTTTAAACCGTGATAGTTGTTTTTTCCTTTCGTAATGCAGGTGCCTGACTTAAGCTTTTATGTCCAGGAAGCATCCTCTTCAAAGAGGGTTCACTTACTTAACTAGGGCACATTTACTACTTTATGCTAATCAAAATCAATATAGTCAAAATAGACAAATTCACTGAAAGATACAGCTTTCCAAACTCATTTGGGGTTAAATAGAGACCGCTTGAATAAATGACAATGCCAGCCACATAACTTGATAAAGGGCAAGGTTGCCTCCCCCTCCCCACTGGGCTCCTTTATTTTACAAAATCTTGTTTGATTGAGATTAAGACCAAATTATGATTTTTCTTTCCTTTTTTTCTTTTGCTTTTTGTCTCTCTCCTTGCACTTTAAATTTCCACTTCTATGTTTTAAATTCACCAATAAAGAATGAGACCATGATGGCCTCCCTGGTGGTGCAATGTATTAAATGCAGCACTGTGAAGCTGTCCAGAGCCACTGAAGCAGGAGTTCGATACCCACCCAGGGAGATTTCCAATGGTGCAGCAGGTCTCTCCTGCCTCGCTCGCTCCCCTCGGCAGTGTACTTCAGTCAATCTGCCTGATCTGCTCCCCACACTGTCTCTGGTGAATCCTCTCACCACCCCACAACTCTGGCCAACACCCCAGTTTATATGCATAAAAAAATAAATCTTAAAAAAAAAAAGAATGAGCCCATGAAACCCCACCCTCCATACCAATAAAATCAAGACTCCAAGCCCATGAGATTTGTCTACCCGTGACCTCACTGTGGCCCAGGCATGCTGTGTAATTTCCAGGTCTTGTCAGTAATAAACCTCTATTTTCTCTAAGTTTCCTATGGTAATCGCTGAAGGACTTCTTGCAGTCATGGTAACCACAAGAACCGATGCAGCCACAACATTGGTTATTCATAATTCATGTTGTGTGAAAAATGCACACAACAATTTCTTCTTCTGCTTCTTTTTTTCTTATTCATTTTAGATAATCAGAAGAATTTTTACACTCTGGTTTTCCCCTCTGCAAAAGAGACTATTGTCCTTACTTAGCAAGTAAGAAATAACTCATGAAAAGTATTCAAAGAACTTTATAAATTGAATTAAACCCAGTAAAAATGAAGCAATACATCTCTCCCAAAGGTTCAAAGTTTCATTTTAAATGAATGCAACTGTGGGACTGAGAAATTAATCACAGAAAAATGTGGAATTCAAATTTCATTGTGAGAATAACTATTATTTAACTACACTAAGCAATAACTTTTCTCACCAATTTGATAGTCAATACTGTACAGAAACATTCACTATTATTAATCTTCTCACTCCAGAAAACTTAAAATATCTACCTTAACATTTGAGTTAGTGAATGTTGTACTATGTTTTTATAAAACTGGATACTGTGGATGTTAGATGTGAAAGTATTTTTCCCAACAATTTTTAGAGTTATGAATGAATTCAAGCTACAAGTTGTAAATAAATTGTCTCCTTTTTTAGACACCCTGAAAATTAGATGCATTATTATCCAAATAGGTTAATTATATTTCTGCCAATAATGCAGTAGTTTTCGCTTATGATTTGGGGACTAATAGAATTCTATAATAGCCAGAAAACCCATGAACTTTTTAACTTTGGGGGAGGGAGTCTAATTTACAATTTTATTTCTGATTTATGATTTAAAAGTAGTGTCCCTTTAGGAATAACTAAGATCATCACCAACTTTCATCAATTTCTGTTATTTTTTAAATAGCAAACAGGAATGGTTGCAATAAGATTCATGTGATTGTTTTCTCTACTGAAGCAATCTGGTGATAAATGCATTAATTTTATGATACATTTTGGAAGTAAAGGAAATGTTTCCTTTTCAGTCTTCTAAGACAATGATCAGGCTTTTGCCAGTATTTTCATTCAGATGGCATCTGAGTGAATACCTGTTAAGTATATTAGAACTTTGGTACTAGTAGAGGAAAGTTAAATATTAAATTAATATTCATTAGAAAATAATATTTATATTTTAATTAAACTAGCCAGTTACTCAATGAATATGCATATGTCCTTGGATCTTTCAACCTAAATGCGGATAATAAATATTAATCAAAAAATAAAATAACTACATAGTTACGTGAAATTTATAGCAGTAAGTGAAAAGATGGAAAACGTACCATAAACAACTAGTATTGAGGTGGCAAGCAGTTTTCAAGATGTTTCCTAATATTCTCCTCTGTTGGTATTCATGTCTTTGAAAAATTTCCTCCTCTTGAGTATGAACTGTACTAACTCATTTAACAAACAGAATACATTAGAAATGATGGACTGATACTAATAAGAGTTATAAAAAAAATAAGACTATGGCTTCTGTCTTAGTTTGCTTTCTCTCTCATTCTAGGGTCACAGTGAGAAAATAAATGTTTGTTTGGGGACAATTTATTATGCCTCAATTGGTAATTAATATAACGCCCAATAGATGTGATCAATAATAAGCAAAAGAAAAAGAGAGAAAGAAAGTAAAAAGCATGTCAAATAAAACTAATAATATGTACAGAGAATGTGTGTATGGAGGGACTACAGGAAATACCATGATCTGATGAAAGACCAGGACTATAAGAAAAGAGTCTCAGCTTTGCAATTACGCTTATTGCACATAACGATTTCAGGATTTTTTCCCCAGAGATATGTGTTTTCATATGGAAGGAAAACAGAAAGGAAAAATAAATGTTTGTATTTTGGGAATATGAAATGAAGCATGTTTTCAAAATTAGTATTTTCTCCTTCATGTGTTTCATAGCTAAATATTCCAATTAACCTGAATCCTTGCTTCCAAAAAGGAAAGAAACTAAAACACAAAATATGACATTTCTTATTTTAATCATGTTTGTTATTTCTGCAACAGAATTTTTTCAGGAAAGAAGATTATTTTGAAGCCATTTGAAATTTTGGGATAAAAATTATTTCTATTAATGAACTACAATTGCAAACAAACATGAATGAATATCAAATAAAATATTGACTAAATGAAAAAAGTTATAAAATAATATACTCTAGGTCAAGATGGTAATGTAAGAAGAACCTGAACTAATTCACCTCCTCTCATGGGCACAACAAATCTACCACATAAGAAAAAAACTTTCACAGAACAGCTAAAATCAGATAAATAGAGCTCCCACAACAAATAGAATAGACCCAGACAAATACGAAAGACAGAGACATCCTTTTGCCAAGGAAGAAACCCAGGGCCTCCCTGGTAGTGCGAGGGGTTAAGTCTCAGCACTATGAAGTTATTGGTAGCCACTGCAGCATGAGTTCTGAGCCCCCACCAGAGGGCTAACCCACATGGTGCAGCAGACTGCCCCCCTCAGCAGTATATTTCAATAGATCTACCTGTTCTGCTCCCCACTCTGTCTCTGGTGAATCCTCTCACCCACCACCACACACACACACACACACACACACACACACACACACACACACACATCTCAGGCCTATACCCCAGCTCTTGTATGCATAAATTAAAAAAAAAATTTTAGAAGAAAGAAACCCAGCCCAGGGCTTATTGTCAGGAGGGACCCCAGAGGTCTCCTATTCTCTGGACAGCAGGGAAGGGGTTATGCCATATCAGGCACTCCGACCCCTCAACTGGTCCAGTGGAGACAAATTCCTAGATTCCATGCATTGAGGACCAGTAGGAAATATACCCAGAAGAATCAAAGAATTATAGCAAACAAAGATCCCACCCTTAAACCACACAGACTAACTCATTCTGGGATCCAGCACAATAACATAGGTCCAAAAAGTGCCTGAATCATAGGCAAAACAATCCCAAATTACTAATGCATCTGGTTAAAAGACAAGAAACTTAATGGATGAGGGAAATACTGGCACATGCCTTCTTGGCAAAGTCTCATATCCCTGCTAATACCAGCATGGGCAGGAGCCATTTTGGTGTATTTTCCCAACCTACCATAGCCTATGTGGAAGCCCCACTGTGAACTCCATCCATCTTTGCAATGTAGCAGCACATGGAAGCTCCATTCCTTTGACGTATGTAACAAATTTGCACCAAGCCATTCAGCTACCCTATGTTGGATCAATGGATGGTGTTTGCTGGGCTTCCAGACACCATGTATGTCATATCACAAGTCAAGTAAACTGGGGTGGCAGCTCTGTCCACTTTCCAAGCAGTGTCAGTGGGCCAAGCCTGGGTCACTACCTACTTAGATCACTACAGCCATGCACCTCAACAAAGTACAACCATTGCAGTGCAGCTGAATCAGGTCAACAATTCATCCCACCACACCACCCTAACATAGCAGGTGACCAGGTACAGTACACACTTTGCTGCACCTTGAGTGCCTAGCATGAAAGACCAAAAAGTATGGTGCTTCGAACTCCAGAAACATCTTTAAAAAAATGGAGATAAGCAAACTAGCTTATGGAGAGTTCAGAGTAATGGTTATAAAGATATTCCCACACTTGGGAGAAGAACAGAGGAAGTATAAAATTTTTAAAGTTCCAAACAAGTTACAGCACTGAAGAATGTAATAACAGAACTCACAAATACAGCAGATGGCCTTAACAGAAAAATGAATGAAGCAGAGGAGCAGATAAGTGAAAGACTTATCTTTGGAAGACAAAACAATAGAACTCATCCTGAGAAGCAAAATGAAAAGAAAAACAAATTTAAAAGAGTGAAGTTACTTTAAGTGACCTCTAGGACAATATGAAGAGGAATGTTATTTTCATGATAGAGGATCCCAGAGAAGAAGAAAGAGAAAAAGCCAAAAAAATTATTTGAGGAAATAATGGCCAATTTACCTGAGGAAACAGACATCCAGGTACAGGAAGCTCAGACAGTTCCAAATCAAAGGAACCAAGACACATCATTCTTAAATGGGAAAAGTTAAAGAGAGGATCATAAAAGGCAAGGCAAAAGCAGTGTGTCACATACAAAGAACCCATAAGGCTTTTCAATAGAAAATAGAAATCCTAGAGGCCAGAGAGAGTGGCAAGACAAACTCACAGTACTGAAAGGGAAAAACTTTCGACCAATAATTTTATACTTGGTGAGACAAACATTCAGAGTTTTAGAAGCAAATAAGAGTTTCCCAGACAAGGAAAAACAAAAGGAATCATCACCACTAAACTGGTCTTTCAAGTCATGTTAAAAGAACTTCTCTAAACTGAAAATAAAGAGTAATAACTAATACCAAGTAAGCACACATAAGAAAAAAATCACTAGAAAAGGGAACATAGTAATAGTCACTTATAAAGGAAGCAGTGAAAACTAAGATACAGAAGTAGTAAAAATAATATCTCAAGAATAAGTTAATGGGTACTAATAAGATAAAGATGTTAAAAGAGGCATCAAAAATATAAAATGTAGGAGGGAAAAAAAATATAACATTTTAGAGTGTGTTCAAATTTAAGTAACTCCCAAACCAAAACAGAATATAATACATATAGAAAGGCATATCTGAACTTCACGATAACCACAAAGTAAAAACTTAGAGCACAAGGAAACAAAGCAAATTAACAAACATGACAAAAGTAAAATAAACCTTTAGACTCTGACAATAGAATTGTGCTTACCAAAGGGGGAAGGGGATGGGAGGTGGGCGAATTAGCTAAAGGTAGTCAACTGTATGATGATAGATGGAAACTACACTTTTGGTGGTACTCAAAATACAGTATATATAGATGTAAACCTGAAATCTTATATAAAGAAATAAATAATAAATCCATTGATCATTAAAAAATTATACAGTATGATTGCATTTATGCATAACATTTTAAAAAATTTATTTTTAGGGATTGCACATATGCATGAGAAAATTTAAAGAAAAGTAAGGATGATTACCTCCCTAAGAAAATGATTCCCACCCCCAAATGGCTACCTTTATAGCTTAAGTTTGAGGGATATAAGTAGGGAAGAACTAGTAATATTCTGTCTTTTAACTTACGTGATATGTATTGTTAATTGCTCTTTGAAATGTGCATGTATCATACGCTCTGCAAAATATAGTATATATGTTAACATAAAAGAAAAATTAAATTAATATTTACAAAGAAATACAGAAGTACTAGTATTTGTTTTTTATTTTTAACATATCAATTTGAACACCATCCTGGCATCCAACTTCCTACACTTTAATTTATGAAAGTGATTTATATTTTAAAAGACATTGATTTGGTAGCAGACAGTATCTAATTAGGTGTTCAGTAAGCAGAATATTATTGGGTGATAACCCAAAACTTTAGCAGAGACTAAAATTTTTAAAACACCAAAGTTAGAGTAAGAAAATTGACTAACATCTTTCTCTCCAATTAATACTCTTGTAATCTTGCAGAGATTACTCTCTAAACCTCTGAAGCTCTTACGTTTCGTCTCAACACATGCACAAGAATTCAGTATCTGATAAAAGTAGCCATTCAAAATCACAGGAGAAAGAATGATTTTATCATTGCTAAATACTATTAGAAGTACTAGCTATCCACATGGAAAAAAAATCAGATTCTAATCTCACTTCTTACACTAAAATAAAATAAATCAAAGATGTAAATATTTTTAAAAATATTTAAATTAATAGAAGAAAACATGAGTAATTTATTTTTCTTAAGCAGGAAATAGAATGAGTAACATCTTGGTTTGCCAGAGACAGGGGTTTCTTGGGATGCAGCACATTCAATACTAGGAAAGATAGGAAAATCCAAAGCAAACTGAAAAGGCACCTCAAGTGAGGAAATTTTTGCAACCTGATACAAAACACAAAAATCACAAAGGGAAATATTGAGAAATTGTAGAAAGGATTCTAAACTTCTATATGACGGGCCTCCCTGGTGGCACAACGGGTTAAGTACAGCACTATGAAGCTATCCAGAGCCACTGTACCACAAGTTCGATACCCCAGTTTGGTACCTGGCCAGGGAGATTCCCACATGGGGCAGCAGACCTCTTCTGCCTTGTCCGCTGCTCCCCTCAGCAGTGTATTTCAGTCAGTCTGCCTATTCTGCTCTCCACTCTGTCTCTGGTGAATTGTCTCACCACCCCACATCTCTGGCTTACACCCCAGCTTGTATGCATAAATAAATAAATATTTAACAAAAAAAACTTCTATATGACAAAAGAAAAAAGAAAGATTGCATAAAATAAATGTATGCAAGCAAAAACCTATAGAATATTCATAGCATTTATGGTAAGCAAAGGGCTCAATTTCTCCCAAAATTGTACAGATAACGTATAAAACAATAAAAAGAGAGATGGACAATGAAAACAATAAAAAAAGAGTTGAATAAATGTACAAAAGATATAAACAGACTGACCAATGATTAGGTTAAGTAGTTTGTGGAAGGGTCACTTAAGTTGTAACTATAATTATTCTTTTCAGACACAAAATAGAGAGAAAAATCAAACGCCCAATGATTTATAAAAAAGTAAGGTAAGAAACATTTAAGTAGCAAACTCTAAAACACAAGGTTTATGAATTCAGTGGATGAATAAAATTTAGAAAGCAAAATAAATCATGGTAAATAAAAACTCTGACCCTATTTTCTAAAGCAACTTAATCACAAAGTCTGTATCATTTCGTTAGGACCTTGCTAATAAAAACCATATTGCTGAGCTCACTTTTTTTTGAGGCAGTTACCATCACAGTTCAAAAATAGGTCATAAAGATAAATTTAGTATCTGGCCCATGCCAGATATTGTCCAAATATATGTCAATGATCACATGAGACAATGTGTTCAATGGACACACAGTGTGCGTGTGTGCGCGCATATCTACTAGGTAAAGATTTGTGTAGTAGGATATTAATTTCAACATAGTTTTACATTTATTGAATGTAAAGTTCAGAGAGTACGAAGTGCTTTACATGTATCATTTAATTTAATTCTCAAATCAACGTTAGACACTAGGTCAGGAGTTTGGGATAAAATTTAAGATATTGACAACTAATTCAAATTTTTAAAAAATATTACATGAGCCAACTAAAAGTATCTGCAAGTCAGAACTACACCATATGTTGCCAAATTACAGTCTCTGCTATGGAAATTAGAAAAGTGGCCAAAACCAGAGTCTTGAAAACACTTCTCATTACACATCTGTTAGAGGAAGTGGAGTTAGCCAAAACAGTGAAGCAAACTGAAAAATAAGTGCAGTGTCTTAAAGCCAATGAAACAAACTTCAGTGTGGGAAAAGTCTTAAAGCAAGGACTAAGAAGAGGATTTAGGATTTGCTAACAAGATGGTCAGAGAACTTTGGAACTGAGAGAGAGAAAGAAGTGTAGGTAGAGAGAGAGGAACAGAACTGGACCGCAAGCAGCCAAGTAGAAGCAATTGTCAACAATACTTGTCTTTCAAGTATTTTGACCTTCAGAGGTGTGAACCTTACCTCTGAATCATATACAGTAATGTAAACCAATGTTACCTCAATAAACAACAATTTTAACCCAGAACATATGGGAGAGTGAGACATTGGTTTTATCTTTTTGTGTTGAAAGAGCTGAGCCAATGTTTGGGACTATGAGGACAGAGAGGCCATGTAAGAATAGAGGAAAACATAGCACATTTATAAATAGAAAGGGGGACAGCTGGAAGGTGTAAGAATGAAGACGATTAACTATGAGCATATCCTGGAGGAGAAGGAAAAGAGACAAAAGCAAAGTAGAGATTTGCTTTTGAAAAAGACCGATATTTAGTCTCTGTGTGAGAAGCAGAAAGGACAGGAGTAGATATAGATGCCAGAGACATTTTGAGGGACGTCAAGCGGACAGAATTTTCTGAGAATATCTATTCCAAGTCACATAGCTATTCAGAGCTCTGGGGATGGAATAATGAATGAGGCAAGGTCTCTGGTCCCAGAAACCCCATCGTATGAGGAAGTTGAAGAAGTCTGCTTTGGACAGTGCGTCAATTAGAAGGTCAGCAGTCATCTGCCGAGTATCAGGGAAAACCGGGATGTCCCAGGAGGATAGTCTGGGTGATAAAAGACCTAGGACTTTGTTCTTCTCCCTTTCAGAATCTCCTGTAAAGAATCATGAAGGTCTAGATGGAAGGTCTAGATGGCCAAACTCTCCACCTTGAAGTCTTAAGTCACATGGGATGGCACCACCTTATCTTTAATATTTTAGATTCTATAGGTGACTGTTGTTCACAACTCATTTCAGATCACTAGTTTAGCCCAGCTGCAGGTGAACATTGAGGAGGGAGCCAATGAAGGCTAAATCAAATGATATCTTGAAGAATAAAAATGACTAATTTCATTATTTTGAATCTACTGATTTTTATCAATACTACTGGGCTAAGTTTTTGAAAAATTGCCAGTAACACAAAATGGATCATATAACCTAGATAGTCTCATATCTATATAGACAAACCTTGCGGAAAGGAAGTAATTCATGGTAAAATAATAAAAAAAAAAAAGCAAGAGAAAAGGAAAGAAATCATTTAGCTACGTCAAGGCACATCTGCACACACCCAGTTCGGAAAAATATCCGAATGTTCTCAAATAATACCTTTTGAAGACAGTCAGGTTTCCCCTATGTTAATAGAAAAAAAAATTAAATGGTCTCTCCTTCTAGCTTTGATCTTTTCTCCTTTATTTGCTGCAAACTTCTAGAATGCATGGTCTTTGTCTGCAGTCTTAATCTCCTCCCCACCCACTCTCTCCTCGATACCAAAATTCTTGTGGCTCCTACACTCTTCCAATGCAAACCGCAATTTAGAAGATTATTATCAAAAGTTTAAAGTCAAACTTCTTCCTTTCTTCAGTAGTTACTCTCCTGGATTTCTTGGTAGATTTTGAAACTATTAACCACTTTTCTTATTTTGTAAAACCCCTTCCTTCACTTCTACCACTCCCCCTGTTCTTTTCCCTGACTGTCTCTGTCTTCTCTGCAAGCCTGTTTTTCTATCTACGAATAATTAATATGGGTGCTCCCTAAAGTCTCACCTCTTTTTCTCTGTACATCTCTTATTTTCCCTCACCACCAGAATTTCAATTGGACCACGGTTGATTACTCTTTCTTTCTCCACTTCATAGTTAGCTCCCTCTGTCCTTCACAGTGGCTGCCTGATCTATCTGAAAGGTTCAGTCCTTCAACTCTTCTTCCTGGATGTTTTTGCTCCTCTTTAGCTTAAGCATCATTACCAGAGGAAGTCCACCCTAACCCTCAGACCAGATTACACTTACCAATTATAAATTTTTCTGTTACCATCTAATTCTTCTGATACCATGTGGTATTTAATTATTTGCAATAATTTAATGGATATCTTTCTTGCTAGTTTCTGAGTTCCTTGAGTGAAGAATCTATGCTGTTTTGTTCAAGTATCCCCAGCTCAGGGTACGACACATGACTAACTCTCTGTTCCTTATTAACTGATGCAAAAACTGACCCACATTTTAGCTTTGACTTATTCCTAAACAAGTGCCTCAAACCTTTTGCTATTTCTCTCCACTCAAATATTTGCTGTCATTTTAAGTGCAAACATACAAAAAAAATCATAGAGTTTCCCACACATACATGGCACATCTCTTTTCTCCTCTATTTTTGGTTCAGGTGGAAGTGACAAGTTCATTCATCCACTACAAATTAGGTAATTCCATGAACACCACTGGTATTTATTTGCCCATATGTAGAACAAAACAATTTAATTTGAGAGTTTCTTAAGTCCTTCCATCTGAAAGTGTTGTGCTTCTTAAAAGTATCACAAATGAGGAAATCTCCTTTTCACATTTGAGGAAATCACTATCTAAAGAGGGTGATTTCTTAAATGTGACACATGATTAGAATTATATTCAATGACAGATCTCAGACCCAACACAGAGAGATATAAGAATCTAGAAATTGGGAAGAAAGGAAGTGAGATTTTATTGAGGGAAAAAAAAACATCAAAACTTTCAAAACAACTATGTGAAGCCACTGTAAAAGTGGAAAAACCAAGCATATTCTTGAGGAGTGTCACTTCTTGGAAGAAGAAAATGACTCAGGGTTGGGGGAGTGGGCCCTCATTTCTACCACAGTTAGTCTTAGGGAAGGCTGCAGCTGGCACTGCAATTGGACAGCTACAGCTCAAATGGAAACTCATGGTTTTCTGAGAAACAAGGGGACAGATTTTGGAACCCTGGTCTCTGGAAGACAGAGAGGGAGAGATCTGCAAACTCTACCCACATCTCTGATTGATCCTACATGGCAGAACACACTTGAAGCCAGTTAGTTAAAGGTAAAAGTAATGAGATCTTAAACACTTTCCAAAGAACAGTTTTCGATTTGAGTCTAAGTTATATGCTTCCAGTGAGGGGAGGAAGGAGAAATGAACAGAGAAATATAACAGAATCCAGGAACTCTACAATAGAATATTCACACCCCAGATAAAATTATTTAACATATTGAAAACTAGGAATATGTATACTTCTGAGGATAGAAAAGAGAGAGAAACCTCAAGTTAATCCTGATATTAGAATTATCAGAAAAAGCAGACATATAATGCTCAGCGATGTAAAAGAAAATAAGCTCATGATGAATGAATGAAAAGACAGAAAAATCTCAACAGAGGAAAAGAAACAAGTTAAAAAAATGGAAATTCTAAAATTAAAAAATACAGTAAAGTAAAATAATATTCATTGGGTGGGCTTAACAAAAGAATGGAGATGAGAAAGAAAAATGTTAATAAGCTTGAAAATACATCAATAGAAATGATTTAATCTGAAGAACAGGGAGAAAAACAGATGGGGGGGGTGAAACACAAATAGCCACTGAAACCTAAAGGAAGGCCTCTTCATTTGCAATGAACTTGTCAAAGTTCTAACATAGAAAGTTGGTAGATAAAGCAGTTAAAGAAATAGTAATTGAAAATTTGCAAAAATTTGCTGCAGACATAAATTTACAGATTCAAGAATTTAGTAATCACCAAGCAGGATCTATATGAAAATAACCTTGAAAGCAACCAGAAAAAAATGATAGAATATATTTAAGTCAACAGTAATTTGACTGTCTGCTAACTTTTCATCAGAGATGATAACACATTTTTAAATTGTTGAAAGAAAAAAACGTCAAACCAGAATTCTGTATTTGGCCAAAATATACTTCAAGAATGAAATACATTCAGGGAAAAGGAAACTAAGAGCGCTTCTTTTCACCAAACCAATACTACTAGTGATGAAAAAAGAAATTATTTGGACTTAAGGGAAATAATACCAGACAGAAACTCAGAAATTCAGGAAGGAATGAAAAGCACTGGAGCTGGCAGCTTTGGTGAACATAGAATCTGCAGCAGAATCCCCTTCAAGGAATGGGTTTTTGCTCCTGCTACTACTAGCACTGTCAGCAGTCTTCAGTTTTCACCATCTTTAATGATCACTTCAGTTTCTTTGCCCAAAATCCCACCCTTCTGTGGGCAGGCCATGTGCAATTGAGATGCAAGTATAATGACCAGCTTTTCTGACTCAAAGCAGAGCCTCTCTGGGTCATTCTAACTCTAGTGTTTCCCATGGGGTCAGACGAGGGTATCAATGGGTGTAAATGGAGACTGACTTAGCCTCGGTGTCCTTGCCCTTTCTATCAGGTGTTTCTTCCCAGGGTCCTCCCAAATAAACATTCTCTACTCAAAACTCTGAGTCTTGATTCCTGGAGAAACCACAATGGCATCAACAACTCAAGGAAACATAGAATTAAAAAAAAAATAGTTTGCTTCTAAAACCTTTCAGTTCTGTTTTGGGATTTTTTATACTGCCTTTCTTAAACACAAATAAGGTTTTTTTGCTTAGAATTATAATATTTCTAGGTGTTCTATACAAAAGTAATATAAATTCTAATTAGGAAAACTTCATAATTGTTTGTTCAGTGTTAACTAGCTAACTGAAACTCTTATTTGTGTGTGTGCGTGTATATGTATTTATGTACATATATATATATATATATATATATATATACTTGTTATTTATATAATTGTTTTCATAATTACACTTTTTCAATACTATAAAAAAGTGGTGGTTTTGGGTTTGACTGTTAGGCACTATTAGTGTCATTCAGTTCAGAGGCAATCTGCTCCCAATCATAACCCTAAATCTGCTCTATAACCCCAGTCAAGAGTTGATTAACTGCATGCTAACAAGGGAGAGGAGCAAAAATTTATCAGTGGTCACTGATTTTAATCACTGCACAGACTGATTTTTTTCATATACAACATAAACACGAAATGCCAAGTGAGTTATTTAACTAACTAACACCATTAGCTGAAATAATTTTGACCTTATTGGGGGGCCAGTTTACATTCTGTAAACTCTTTCATTTCATCCCATCTCCTTACTGCTATTCTCAACCTATTAATTTCTTACTCCTCAACCTCAGAAGTTTCCCTCCTTGTATTTTAAGATTTAGCACTCCATTTGCCTTGGTTGTCTCCCTTCCCATCTCTTGTTAGATCTACTCTGTGTTCTAGAGAAGATAATTATCACTATGAGGACCCAGTTCCAAAAATCACTAATGCTTATTCAACTGTTTATATCTCTATGTGTCTTTTGTGGGATCCTCCACTCCATGAATGATTTCTAAAACCTAGATTGTTCTATACTTCCAAATACCCTATGAGATTTTTCCTCTTAGTTGTAACCCTTCTTATACTGAATTTAACATTTTCCTCTGCAAAAAACCTTCCCTTATCACCTACCGATGTTCCTCAGTAATATCATGGAACTTCCTAAAGGGCAACCCAAGGGTAACAATTCTTCATTTCTGCTTCAAAATAAATCTTTTACCAAGTGCCACTCTTACTCAGAGGGATACTGCTATCATAGTATTCTTCAAAAACATTGCTTTCCTGTATTATTTTCTTGTTCACTAAAGAACAGATGGCTCCTCATTTTGTGTTACAAAACCGTATTCAGGTTCCTCTGGTTAGAGATCAAGGGCCACTGAAATTCAACCTTACTTCCTACAATCATATAACATACAATCTCTATTCCATCCAGCTAGTTTTTTCTCTCCCTAAACTAATTTGTCTTAGTTTATGCAAATCCCCTCTTCTCAGTTTATATCTCTACCTTTCCTCACTTGTCCAAGTTTATCCGTCATTGAAGGTCTAGCTCTTCCATAAAGCCTTCAACAACTTCAACTGCCTAATTTCTCCAATTTTTGGATTTTCACTAGATTCATAGACATTTTCAAGATTTAGTGATTTAAAATGTTTTCCAGTTGTTTCATCTTATTTTAGCTCCCTAATTTATAGTACTAGTAACTTTGAAGCACTATTAACAACCAAACATATGCCCTCTATATACACTCAGTGTATAAAGACTTTTGATTAAGCATGAATATTTAGAGGAAAACACACCTAAAGATGATCATAATATGTAAATTCAGAATCATCACAATCTAGGAAAGAAAGATAAGACTGAAATTAATGATGATTAACTCGTTTTTCATGATTGCTTTTAATCTTTCTTCCATCTTTTGCAAAGCTGCTGAAGCTACCAACCAGCCCTAGCTTGATTTTTATCTCTTCTTGTTACTGCTTGCCCCCTAGTGGAAGATAACAATAAATGGTCAAAATTGAGAAAAAAAGTGGAGGCTTCCTTTTTAGCAATTCATAATCTCAACATCAGTAACTTTTATAAAAGGTAGATTCATTTTGATTAGAACATCAAAATAGTAATATGAACATAAGAGGAAAACTTAGATAATAATAAGTTAAAATAAAGAGGGAGAAGTGATACCAGGTGAAAGAAATAAGAGGTCCCACAGAGTTGGTGAACTTTGTTCTGCAGTGGACAACTGAGTTGCTTCTGTTTTTCCCCTCAGGCATTTTCTTACTAATCTTGTCTGCAGACTACCACATTTCTTGTACTTATGAACAAATAAGTAAAAAAAATAGATTCTTTAATGATGTTTTATATTTAAGTCACTCTCTCTTGTGCCTTTGTGAATTTATTTTGTATAGTAATGTGACTTATTTCTGTTTGGCATTAATAACAAAGCAGCATTAATTAAAAAATCATAAATAAATTCATAAATTCATGCCCCAAGTGATTTGCTTCTCATATTCTGAATCATTTCATGGTAAAATTATCATGTCAAATCACTGAACATAAAGTTTCTTTATATTTGCTTTTTGTTTCTTTACCTATACATTTTGATAACTTTATCATTATCAAGAACAGACTTCAGAGATTTGATATGTGTAGCATCTCTTAGCTGTGCTCAGGAACAGTTTTAGAACTCAACCAGTTAAACCATTAAAAGTCAAAATTATCAAGTGTTTAGATCTTGGTGTTTTGTTTTTTTTTTCTTTACCCAATGCCCAAAAGTCATAGTGCAACTTGACACACATAGCTCCTTGCCTCATTAGTTTTCCCTGCCACATTGGGTCTTGCTCAGATTTTTGTCAGAGCTTTCTACAAGATCTCAACTACTGACAGATTAAGATCATTTGATTTCTTTTTAGGTGAGAAGTAGTCCATTAAGTTCATAACTAAGTATTGACTTAACTTTGTTCCAACAGTATTGCTCTTTAGTAAAAAGCATAAACACTAAATATTGAGGAAAACTGTCTGTTCAACTGTTAGTGATGCTTACGACATGTATTATTACCAGGCATGACTCTGTGACTCCAATAGACAAATCATGTCACCTCTCTAAGCCTCAGTTTCTACCTTTGTAAAACAGAGAAATGTCTTTCACGCCTACTTCACTGGGTTGCCGTACAGATCAAAGGAGAGAAAGCATGTGAAAGTTGTCTGTGCATTAACAGTAGAGGTACTTTAGGTGTGCTCACCAGGAAGAGTAACATGCAGAAAACAGATTTTGGGGTGGAAGACAGCAAAATTTTAAAGCCATTCACATGAGAAAAAATTTTTTTCAATTACCAAATGATAAAATTTAAAACCAGCTACATGTTTCCTTGCAGCTGCTCCCATTTACTAAAAGTGAAACCTGAAAACTCCCTCCCACATCAACTCCTACTAGAGTGAACCCAGGACACCACAACAGCCCCGAGGTCTCTTCAACTCCTACAGGAACCTAGATATTGAAGGTGTTCTCTAACCCAGAGAGTGTCTCTTCCGGTTCACACATCTTAGATAAGTACAGACACACATCACAGACACACCACCAAACTACATGGATTATATTTTTTTTAAGTGCCTGGTCATAAAAAGTGATGGAAAGCAGTAAACTTTGCTAATCTGTTAACAATCTGGACCGAAACTGGTTGAGATATATTTAATTTTCTCTTTTAAAAAAGGAAGAAGATAAAGAGAAACAAGGTGACTTGGGTTGTGACTAGAAGTAACTTCATTTATTCTGCCTCGTTCATAAAAGGGTGGGGGGGAATGAGGAAGTGGGCACTGAGGCAAATTATAGACTTGTAAGCTATAGTAGGATATAAAGTAAAATAACAAAGACAAAGAGGAAAAGAGGAAAATGAGGATAATAACGTGAAATAAATCTGAGAGTAACTCTCTCCTTCACATCTATGATTGCATGTATCCTGTATTGCTCCGTTAATAAAAGCAAAGAACCTGGACTTCAGGAAAAGCTGAGGGCAGGTTTCTAACCCATCATTGTCCTCTCACTCTCCTAAAAACAATCTACACTTACCAGCCACAAACACAGCCACAGTCAGTAGCAGCTGTAGGTCAGCAGTCCTCCAAGTACAGGGCATTTCTGTTTTCTTGTTGATTGCCCTTCACTCAGCACTTGCCCTCCACGCAGGTGTAGAAGCAGCAGAGGGCATGTTGAGGCTCTCTCGGGTTTACTTCTCCGTACTGGATACTCTTAGTCCAACAGCTTTAGGACAAAGTTTTTCTCCTAGTCTCTTCCTTCAACGCTATGTTATCACCTGATTGGTAACTTTGGACAGAAGAAACTCTTCTCTGGAACTTGACACAGCAATAGATTTCCTGTATGAAGCGCTGAAGCAAAGACGGAGGAAGCAGATTGATGGGGCTGTCTTTCAGCTCATTGGTCCTCTTCTCACTTCTGCTTGCACAGATAAGCTTTACAGTAGGGCCTTGAACTTACCCAAGACCAACAGATATCTCTAAACTTGGATTTAAAAAAAGTAAACCAGATATTTATCTATTTTGGGCCCATTCCTTTAAATTTCCCAGTCACAATAACTTTAAGAAGCTTTCTGCAGGTTGAAGAGTTTGAAATAAAATATTTTCCTTTGAAAATTCTTGCATGAAATTACTGTCTATAATGTCTCTATGATGCTGAAGGGCATCATAAGGGCATTATTTTTTACTGCTATTAAAACAATGGCCACAAACCAGTGGCTTAAAATGACACATATTCACCTCACATTTCTAGGTCAAGAGTCCAAAATAGATCTGATAGGGCAAAAAGCAAGGTGCTGACAGAGTTGTGTTCTTTCTAGACACAAAAGAGATTTATTGGGCTTCCTTCTCCAGGTTCTAGAGGCCACCTCATTCTTTGGCTTGTGACTGCATCATCCCACCTTTGTTCTGTTGTAAAATCTCCTTTTCTGATTGCAACCCTTCCTCTTAATAAAGATCTTTGTGCTAATTATCAGAACATCCAGATAATCCAGCATAATCTCCCCACCTCAAAATTTCTAATTTAAATCTCATCTGCAAAGTTCCTTTATCCATGTAAAGTTACATATTTATACTTTTCAGAGATTAGGACATGGACATCTTGGTAGGACCATTATTTACCTCAATTCAGTACTTATTTCTATCCATTTTCACCTTTGAAGAGCTAGGCTGGACATCTGAGCCATCGTTATTTGACAAATATCTGGAATTCAGATTTACCTCCCTCCAAAAACCACTCTACCTTAATGTAGCTAGTTTATATGCATCTAGATTATATTTGAGAGGGAAGAAATTCTCTGCTAAAAATTTCCTACCACAAGGCAAAACTCTCCAGGAAGAGGAAGAAAACAGTGCAAACAGCAAAAAAAAAAAAAATTAAACATGCACTTATTTTCTTTCAAGTTAGCAATTTCATCTTCCCTTTTGCCAAACCTTAAACCATATATACCTTCCTCCTTCCCCTCCTCAAGTTTTCCTTTCAGTGAATCAAATCAATTAGACAGAGAAACCAGATGCTCAAAAACACAGAATACTTGAAAATATGAGCTATGTGACAACAGTGTACCCCCCCAAAATGACATTAAACACTTTTCTGCTAACATTTTACCAGGTGTCAGAAAATCAGTGATGAAATGTCATTTAAAATAAAACATTCTGGTTTCTACCACATGGAGGTTAAGGTTTTTAGTGGTTAAAACCATGGGTTTTGAAAACAGACCTAGGATTGAATCTCTGTTAGGCAATTACTAATCTGGTAATATTGCAAGTTTCTTAATTAAATCTATAACCTGCTTTTTCCACATAGTGTTTTATTGACATGAGCATTTTCTGATGGCATCAGAAATTCTTGATAACCAGATTTCAATGCCTGTTCAAGGACACAGCCAAAACTAAAGTAGAGAATGGCCTCCTTAAGGCTCAAAGTGATTTGGTGACACGACTGGGAGTAAGACTCACCTCTCCTGTTGGCTAGCCCTGTGTTCTTTTCACTCAATTCCTCTGGCCTGAAACTCCAAGTAACAATTTCCATGGACACATCCCCTCGTACCCATCTCAGGTCAGAACACAATCTACAATCAGCAATTTAAGAGTCAAGAGAATGCTATTCAAAACCACAGCTCTCATAAAGTAGATTTGGCAGGATGAGACTTCCTCTCCCACATCTTAATCCCTGACACCAAAACCCCCTCCCCCAATATCCCAACTCCCGACTTTACCTCTTAGGGAGAGTGAGTGTTTAGAACAGAAAAAAAAGACCAAGATTTGCAAAGATATGCCATAAAAGTCAATGCCCGGCCGGGGAGAATCCCATATGGCGCGGCAGACCTCTCCTGCCTCGCCCGCTGCTCCCCTCAGCAGTGTATTTCTGATCTGCCTGTTCTGCTCCCCGCTCTGTCTCTGGTGGACCCTCTCGCCACCCCACACCTCTGTCCTGTACCCCAGCTTGTATGTATAAATAAAAAATAAATCTTTAAAAAAAAAAGTCAATGTAATAAGAGAAAGATAACCTTGTCTAGTAAATGCATCTATCTGAAAAATCTGAAGATTTCAGATTCTCCTTAGCTGTGCCCTTTGGGTAGAGGGGTCCAAGAAGCAGAGCAGAAGAGCAAGACAAAGGAAATGTGTAGTTCAAGACAAGAGAAAGGTTTACTCTACCTGTCTTTCAAGACTCTTCAAACTACCAGTTAAGAATCAGTGTACACAAGAGACAGACAAAACAATGTGATGCTGGTTAATGTTGTAGTAGTGAAAGTAAAAAGGCTTTGTAAGTTTTACTAAGCTAGAGCTACTGTAACTTATAATATCCCTAACTTTTCATTCTTTACTCAAAAAATTGATTTATCTGCCCATAAATGTTTTTTGAAGCAAACTTCTTCCAGTCAGATATATTTCTTGATTTTAAATGTTAGACTCTGACTTAGCCACAACCTGAAACCAGTTAAGAAGACTTTGTTATATTGCTCTTGGAATCTTTCCCCATAATGTGGAAACTCTGCATGGATCTTGAATACTTACCACAAAAACTCTAGTGACCTTTTCTTCTTGACCTATTGTTCCTCATTCCCTGCTCTTTCACCTCCTAGATTTGAGTCTTGACTGCCTAGAACTTGCCTGCCCATCTGAGCTGAATTTTCTGTGTGTGTATCCATATAAAAAATAGACCAGTACTTACTTGCCATGTTATTTTTACTTTCTGTGAGGTCGTTGGGTAAGACTTATGATCTGACTTACTGATCCACACATATGTGTGTGCACACACCAGTTAAACACACCAGTTAAACACTTAGTCCCAAGTCTACCCTATCCTACTTACTATTTGCTGCCCAGTACAAATGTAACAATTTCACAGAGGTGGAAGAACAATGTCTAACAGCATGAATTTCAAGGAGCTCAAACTCTTTAACACTCTACTCATTATTTTACTTCTGTCCTGCCCTCATGGTTAGAGATTTATTGCAGACTAATAATTTACCAGAGAGGCACCATGAAATTTTTTCAATATAAATTTATAGATTGTTAAAAAAGAAAAATTCAGAAATGTTTAAAAACAAAATATGCAAAATCAAATAAAAGTGGAGAAGAGCAATTAGTAACCATGTTTTGTATTTTACTAGATATTAGTATTCTCACAGAAAATAGCATTTATTGGGTTCTTTGCTTAATACCCATGGCCTTATTCTAAGCACTTTATAAATATAATCTCATCTAATACTCTCAACAACCCTATAAAATAAATATCATCCTTATCCCCTTAATGTAATTAAGGAAACTGAAGTCAGAGAGGTTAACTAAATTCTCTAGTCATACAGCTAATAAGTGATAGAGATAGAATTCAAGTCCAATAAATCTCACTTCAGTCTCTCTTAGTTATGTGACTTATCAATCTAATAGTTATTTTTTAACTCTGTCTTGTCCTCAGTAATCTGTCACCCTCTTCAGCCCTCCTGAATCTATTTATCTGTCCACTCAGTCTGTCTTCCAATTGTGCACTCTACAACTCTAGGGTTTGTCTTCTTTTAGTAGGGGTGGGGAGAGAAAGAGCTAGAAAAAGAGGAGGGAAGAGGGAAGAGGACAGGGAGAGAGAAAAAGAAAAGAAAACTTTTATCTCTAATCTTTTTTGCATTAATATCACTCTGCTGCCCCCTGGAGATAATTTGGTGAAACCAAAACTAATGTTTCTATAAATTTATTTAGCAAATTCAGTAACAGTTGCACTTTATGATTTACATCACAAAGTATGTTAACATGGCAAACATTGCACATTTATTTGCATCTTTTGGAAACTAGTTAAACAAAACAAATGTCTACCTAAAGAACAGTAAAGAATTATTACTTAAAGAAATACTGAAAAGAATAATAATGTCCTTTCGGAAATGACAGGAAGATTTAATAAAAACAGTAGTGTAAAGAGACAGGTGAGATGAAGTGATAGATGGAAGGATGGATGAAAGGTTGGAGGATAGTCCTATGCCTCATTGCAGGGAAATTTCATATAGATTGTCACAAGCTGTATAGTCTGGGAAGCAAATCACTAAATGGCATTTAGTGCAAAAGGTGGTTATTAAGGAGTAACCTTAGATCACCACTTGTGAAAATGAAGGGACAGAAAGTGATATGGGAAGAGGAAGACAAACGGTAAGATAGTACCAGGCTGGGCTTATCTAAATCCCTGAAGTGGTCTGAAGCTTGAAGTGTCCTGTAACAAACAGTTTCCTCTGTTGGGCTGAAAAGGTCATTTCATTATATTCCTGCACCTTTCAGTCATAGAGATATCCCTAGCCCTGGATATGTAACTCCAGGAAGAAATATAACGTTGGGTGAGGCAATCCATGAACAGGCTAACTTTGAACTGCCAACAACACTATCAACACTGGATCAAAAATTTCTTCATGAGTGAGTATCCATGGCATGATTACTTTAGTAAGTCCTCACAATGTCTGTGGTATGTGGATAAATAATCTAATCTAATTCTGGTCTCAGGTACAGTGGTATTCCAGGCAACCAATCACCATCCATTCCCAAGAAGCTTGCTGAAATTTTAACCTTGGGGGTGTTCTGTGTTAAGATGTTTCCTACTTTAAAGACAGTTATGTTATTTTTATTTATGATTGACGAGCAGAAAATGAATTGAAAAGAATGAAAAGTCAAGTGACATAACTTGACTAGCAACTAACTTTCAAGCGGAACATTCTTAAGAGTCAGGTCTCCAACATACCCTAATTTTTAAAGTCAAGAAGTAAGTGGGATCGTCTTGGACGTCTCACACAGTATTAAATTAATTAGTAAATAATTTTTGTGCAACCTTTTAATGAAAGAATATGAAACATGAAAATCATATCAGTCATAGTAGCTGATAACCCTCTGCAACTTCATTCAATTTTTAATGGACCTTCTTCAAAGGACTGACAAAAGTTTTATTGAACTTCATGAGTTTTTTTTTATATTGGTGCCTTAAAATTTTTGTTATCAAATTGCATACTTGACCATATTTGCATATTTGCTGTCTATTTTTTATAAGATGATGTAATGTTTCCAATAAATAGTATTTTAAGTTGGTTAAACTCTAATTAGTTAAATTTGGAAAGTATTTTAAGTTGGTTAAACTCTAATTAGTTAAATTTGGAGTTCAAAATTCCAAAATATTTTCCCCTAGTTTTGAGAGTAGCCCTTAGGTCTACACCAAACTTCCTAGATTCAAATTTCAGTTTTGCCACTTGATTTTTAGTTACTGTATTTTTTCTTTTTTCTACAATGTCTAGAATGTTTTCAAGTGTGCTGTCATTTTTATAATCTCTGCTTCTCCACTGAAAGTTTTGATTTTGTCTCTTTGACCATAAATGAGTCTTTTAAAATCTCGATTTGGAGTTCTCAAGACTTCCCAGTAGCCACCGCTCTTCCTCTTCCCGTAAGCGGCCTTAGTGATCTCAAAATGGTCCTCTATTCACTTGACCCAGAGAACCCGACAAAATTATGCAAATCAAGAGGTTCAAATCTTCGTGTTCATTTTAAGAACACTCGTGAAACTGCCCAGGCCATCAAGGGTATGCATATCCAAAAAGCCACCAAGTATCTGAAGGATGTCACTCTACAGAAGCAATGCGTGCCATTCCGTCGTTACAACTGTGGCGTTGGTAGGTGTGCCCAGGCCAAACAGTGGGGTCGTGCGCAGGTTCAGTCGCCCGAAAAGAGTGCTGAATTTTTACTGTACATGCTTAAAAATGCAGCGAGTAATGCCGAACTTAAGGGTTTAGATGTAGGTTCTGTGGTCATTGAAGCACATCCATGTGAACAAAGCCCCTAAAATGCATCACAGAACTTAACAGAGCACATGGTCAGATTAACCCATACATGAGCTCTCCCTGTCACATCGAGATGATCCTTACTGAAAAAGAACAGATTGTTCCTCAACTGGAGGAGGAGGTTGCGCAGAAGAAAAAGATATCTCAGAAGAAACTGAAGAAACAAAAACTTATGGCTAGGGAATAAGTTTAAGTTAAAATAAAAGGAAATAGAAGTAAAAAAAAAATCTCGATCTGATAATTTCAATATATAGGATGGCTGTGGGTAAATCTCTGTTACCTGTTTTTCTTTTGGTTTTTTCATGAAATCTGCTTTCCTCATGTGCCAGGTATTGTGCTTTGCTTTTGAAATGGTAGAAATCATTTGAGGCCCTGTATGACTTTATCTTTCTCCCAAGAGGATTTTTATTTACTTTTGCCAGAAGTCTACAGACATTAACAATCTGAGATTATCTTAATCCAGTTTTAAGGGTGGATTTTCTAAGCCATCAGGTGCTTCAAAACTCTGTTGAAATCTATGTGAAGAGTGGATTCGTAGTCTCTCCACTTTCCTTACCTTTCCCAGCCCCAAGCTGCTATGAAAGCACCACTTAGCCTTGCAACCAGCTCTTTTAGGTCAACAAATGTGCACTGGTAAAGTAACCCCAATGTCTAGTCTTCCCAATCTGTGGGTTTTTTTTTTCTGAATCTTTGGCCAGGTAATTCTTCATTACCTTGAGAGCTTTCTAATACCTTCCAGAAGATTTGTTATTACTGTTGTGATGAGGAGGAGGAGGAGGACTAGTTTTTCTATTTGTCTGCAGTAAAAGGGCTTGTCTAAATTTTTCTCTGCCATTACATGGAATAGAATGTCCATCCTTTCATTCTTTCCTTTTCCTCGTCTCTCACAATCCAACGGCAAGTCTTTTTGATTCCTCCATAAAAATATTTTCCTGAACTTGACCATTTCACCCATCTTCATTGTAATTAGCTAAGAAAAAAAGGATGTAGTCATGAATTCCCAAGTAGCATCAAAATGATAAACAGACACCAGACTGAAGAATCCTGTCTTTGATGGTTGCTCCCTTTTCTTACAACGTTCTTGATCTGTGTTATTAAAATCTTTACTTATTTTAATCACTTGCAGTATGTTAATGAAACATAAGAGTTCAAGTAGTCATATATCAAACATAAGAATTTTAAGAAGTCAGAAATCCTACATTAAAATATTTTCTTTGAGATAATTTTTGCTGCATTAACACCTATCTAAACTATGTTTCTGTGAGTACTTTCCTTCTCATGACCTCTAATTTAGCTTATTTAATATGCTGCCAATAATTTTGGAGTGGTTTATTTAATTTGAAAGTGGGTGTAGGGGAATTTTTGAAAGAATACTGTTATGATCATCTCACCTTTGGAAAAGAAGTGTTCATCAAACTGTTAAAAATGTTTAGATGTTTGTGCTCTGTATTGAGAAAAGGAAGTAGATAAGATCTTTTCTTGATTTAGTGTTTCTATATTTTACTTAGCTGAACATGATAAAGCAATCAAACCAATAAGAAGCAGAGCCCAGCTTGTAGAAAATTTGTCTTAAATGTGAATAAATTAATTATGACTGGGCTCTTATGGGCAATGCTGCAACTTCAGGGAGAATAAACCAGGGACTAGCTTGTGCCATAAATCCATGTACAAACGCTAATTATTCAAAATGCGAACCCCAGAACCAACAGCAGTGGAAAGGAACACAAGCAGTCATACTTCCATCTTTGAAAATAAATTACTGTCACAATATTTATCACGGACACCGCCATCCTAACAGAAGACACCCAGACCACCAGAATGCTTGGGAGATACTTTTGGAAGAGGAGATGTGAGCAGCTAAGCTGCTTTTATCTTTGTCCACTATATTAAATAATCTCTGATTTAAGATAATACATTTTATGACAGCTTAAATTTATTTTGTTGATAAGAAGGAGTCAGCAAGAGAGGCTAAAAAATATATTATTATGCTAAAAGAGTTAAGCTTTCCCAGGAATATGTCATCAAGTGTTTATTTAACTTAATTCTTATCTCAGGCTTATTTGGAAGCAAATAACAACCTAACACTGTCACCTCTGGGATACTGGTATTAGTGAATAAGACTTACTATACATATGGAAACTAGTTTTGGGGAAGTGTCGTGCTGAAATATTTTTTGAACTTATTTGACCTTGTTTAGTTTACAATCATTATTCCACTGCTACTCTTCTTCCAAAAGATATTCTCTTTATGCAAGTACAAAATTAATTAACTCAATTATGTTCCATGTAAACCAATTTGTATCACTATTAAATTGGATTATTTAAACACAGTGACTTTAAGAGATTATCAAAATAATGCAAAGAGATGCATGTTATAAAATTTACTTTCTGTTAAAAGGAACAAAACTGGCTAAGAGAATAAAAAGGGGTTTTAAACTATTATTTTTATTAAAGTAATGTCTTTTTGGGAAAAAATTAACAGCAGTACAAAGTGACATAAAGTAAAAAGTGAAAATTTTCCTCCACGGGCCCAAATTCTGTCTGCCTTCCCATTCTCCCTTCTTCTTTTTGGTGGATAGAATAATGTTCTGTGTCCCCCACTCTCCTCCCCCACAAAAAAACGAAATCTATGGCCTGATCCTGTAGTTACATTCTCTGACTTGGCAGACCAGACATTGTAAATGTGATGAAGTAAAGGACCTTGAACTGGGGATATTTTCTTGTATTATCTGGGTGAGTCCAATGTAATCACAGGATCCTTATAAGGAAGGCTGGAGGAGACAAAGAGTCAGAGAAGGAGGGAAGACATTACAGGTGACTTTGAACATGGAAGGAGCCACCAGCCAAGGGATGGAAGCTGTGCTAGAAGCTCGAAAATGCAAGCAAGCAGCTTCTCCTCTGGAGCATCCAGGAGGAACACAGCTTTGCCTACACCTTAATTTTAGCTCAGTTAAAGCCATTTCAGACTTTTGACACCTAGGGCTATAAGACAATAAATCTGTGCCATTATGATCCATGAAGTTGGTAGGACTTTGTTAGTGCAGCAATAGGAAATTAATTCACTGTTTAACCACTGTTGTATAATATAGCAGCACTTAAGATGTACAAAGGCCTGGTATAATTTTCTTTTATTTATCTTCTTTATTTGTCCAGAGGCTCACCTCTTAATATTTGGTATCTAGTATGTGGAGTCTAGGTGAGAGTGCAGATGGAAGCCCACATACAATATCTCTAAATATTTTTAATTTATAAATCAAAATAAAATAATAAATATGTAACTTCAAAACAAAACTCTTTTTATTATAAATCTATGGTTTGAATAAAATCAAACATTGGCAAAATATCAAGACAATCAAATCCAACTACAAGTATATAAATCTGTAATTAATAATCCATCTACATTTGGAAGAGTTATAAATCAGAAAGCACTACAAATTATATCATAAGTCCTATTGCTGTTTCTACATAGCTCATGTTTCCTCCTCAGTGAGCTGACAATTCATAAGTTTATGTTTAGCTCTTTCTCTTTCTCTTTGGGTAAACTCAATTTTTGGAAATATACTAGAGTTCCTTATATTTTAGATATTAATCCCCTCAGTTGCCTCCTGACTTGGCCTCAACCTATCTGTCTGCTTCCAATAAATGGTTTAGAAGGCTACATAATTTTATTTTAAACTTTGTCCCAAAGACAACATATAGATTTCTCTGATGGATTTGAACTTTGGATTTTGTTGTCTTGTTTTTAACTGTTTTTACTTTAAATTCTTTGTCTATCAAATCCATTCACATGGATTATTTCTAAAACCTTTGTTTTTTTTTTTTTTTTTGGTTTTGTATTTTTGGCTTGTGGGTTCATAATGTGAGATTGTGCTCATATTAGCAAGGTAATTATCAGCTTGTTTCCTTAGCAAACAATTCCACTGGGTGAGGACTCTTTGAAGCCTGAGACTAGTTTCCTTCGGACTTCAGCCTGAGTGTCATTTCCCTTTACCAAATTTGCTTTGTATTATTTTACTCTAAGAAATCATAGCTATGAATATGACCATAGACTGAGTGTTGTGAATACTCCTAGTGGATCATCAAATTTGGAGGAACTATCTTAGGAGCTCTGACACAATATACCTGTGAGTGAATTAAACAATCTGAATAATTCTCAACATATCTGTCTCTGGAATGCCCTCACATATGTTTAGGTATCAGAGACTGAACCACTTACTTCCAATAAGACAATGAAGATGTAAATTTGAGGCATACCACAAAATAAACTTGCCCATTAAAATAACCTTGCCTAATTAATAGGTAACAAATACTAAAGAATTGATCAGTCAGAACAACAAAATTCATGGTTCTTTAAAAAAAAACACTGAGTTTGTGAATAATATAAAAACACAAGTGTACTAAAATTTTTAAATAGCACTAATATGGCAGAGATCAAATATACACTTACAAATGAGAAAAAGTAAGACTACATTAAACAATCACTTTTCTATTGAGAAAAACAGCCTTGAGGGAAGTTAAGCTTTACACTACTCCTCGGCCAAACCCAAATCATTCTAAGAACTCACCTCCTACACATGAGCACTTTCTGACATTTAATCTTCAAATCTCTTTAGGGAAATGTTAGCACAGCAGGCACAACCTTAAAATAAAGTTCAAAAAGCTTCTCTGAAGAAGAAACCCTCTCCAAAGTTAGAGATATTCTCTAAAGTTACATTAATGCGATACAAAGTGAAATTAAATGACTTTGATGAGCCCTCAGAGAAGAAGGATCATGGGAAATATGTCTCTTGGATAATGATAAAAAATGAATTTTAAGAGTAATGATAATTTAACTTAATTAGGAATCTAGATGGACAAGTTGTACATCATGTTGCAGGTGTGTGCCATCAATTGGTGTTAATGTGTTAGTAATATCTGATGCAAATATTTTTAATGAACTGTTGCACAGAAAAATTGAGAAAAAAATGTAATTAAGTACATTATTAAAATCATTCATTCAGACAGTAATTACTACAATTCAAGCTATTTAAGTTACACATGGAAAGTCCTTCCATATCATTCTCATTCATATTCACCTCTCTTTTTCCTCTCCTCTAATATTTTTCTTTCTAACATAAGAGTTTGAGGCCCCAGTCAGATTATATCCATCTTTTTTCTCATACTTTATTACTAGCACTCAGATTAATTCCTGCCATAGCAGTCACTCAACGAATGTTAATTGTTGTTGTTAACAAAGGGAGAAATCTTATAAAGGAAAAAAAGCTTTATGCAAATTGGACACCAACACCTAATCCATTACCTCTCTCTCTCTGCCTTTGCTTCTGTCAGAGCATTCAAACCATTTCTAGCCTAGAATGAGAGTTAATCTACATGTATATTGTCCTTGCTGACACTGATGTCCCACTTGTGCCTACCTAACTAGGTCTACAAGATTTGCTTTCTTCATATTTCAGATGGATTCCCTAAACTTGACACCTATACAACTTACACATAAATTGCGATCATTCTAGATTTAATGGCCCTCCATTCATTATAGAGGCTAATATCACTGGAGGAATAATTGAGATGATCCTGTCCTAATAGTAAGATCCCTTCCATTCTGAATATGACAGACTATATAGTCAACATGACAGAGAATAACTATAATATTTAAGTTAGATTTTTATCAATGAGTTGATTCTAAGCAATGTGCACAAAGTATGTATTATTTTCCCAATTCATATTAAATACTAAAATCTTGTTAACTTTGTGGTGAAATTTCTCCTAATTTGTCATACAGAAGGCACTTTTTCTCAGGAGGATGACCATAAACACATTCTGAAGTCTGCTAATTTCCCCAATGGAACCAGATTACTGACCTTTACCAAAGATCATAATCCACTGAATGAGAAATACCGTGAGTGGAAGGATGACGCTTGAACTTCTTCAAGTCCTTCTAGTATATTAAGGATGAATGCTTAACATTCTCTGGAACTCTAAGCCCTAAAATTTTACCTTCACTTCTATATAATAGCGTTGAAATTGACATAGGATACTCTATCCTGCACAGTAGTCTGATGGTCCTGGAATGACTCAAAGAAACACTCAGCTTTTTACAACGTTGTATCAGGACAGACTATTGGCTTCAGTAACAGAAAATCCAAGTCAAATTTGGTTTCAGCAAAAACAAGGAAAGGAACACACTGACTTGTGTGATTGGCAATCAGAGGGAAAAGAACATGATATACAAAATATGTCATCAGGAGTCATACACTCACCCTCCCCATCCCCAACTCTTAATATAACTTTTCTTCGTGTGTTAGCTGCAATCTCTCTTAAAACTCATGCATTATGAGCCGTATCCTTCACATAGCCAAGAGGAATGGTCATCATGAATGTGGGACACACATTCAAGCATCAAGACAAGAGGCTCAATGACAGAGCCAGCTGTCAGTCCAACATTAATGTAATGGTTGACTTGATTGGTACCACTTCCCCCTGACACACCTACTGAAACCAAGATGTTGCCATCAGTCAGAATATTTCCAGCGCACAGAGAATACTTTTGCAATATCCCATTCACCATATCAATTTGACCAAATTTCCTGTACTTTGACAATTTCCTGTGAACTTATGAGTTCCATCACAACTCTGCAGTAGACTTAGTTCCCTAAGCTAATTTCTCCCCTTTCTAGCTATTTTTCCTTCTCACTAGTTGAGTTTGATCACATTTACAAGGGAAAGCACAATGTATTATTTACTCTATACCATCTTCCTGATCAGATGCTATTTACATAAATATTTTTAAAAATAGAATGGATAAGAAAAAAGAATGATTAAATAAATGAAGTTGTTTTCTTTTTCATATTTATTTCCAGTGGGTTGTTTGATCCCTCAGCTTTTGGATAATAAAACAATTTACTTATTTTGCAAAAACTGTCCTGTCAAATGATTCTAGATTCAGAACTACGTCGTATTACAAAACCAGTATTGTGATGTCTATTTCAAAACTCCTCTAAAAATTGGCAGAAGTACTTTATGTTCTGGTTTATTTCCAAATCTGGGCCCCAAGACCTAGAAATGAAATGGCACACATGAAAGCACTTTCAAATTTCATGAAGCCACATATGTATGGAAATTGTTATTATGATACAAGTAGCACTATCAATCAGTGATGTAAAGATGAGCTGTTGAATAAATATTGTTGAGATAACTAACCAGTTGGGGAAAAAAGGGAAGTTGGATTCACAGTGCTCTATTTTGATTAAAATAAATGCCAGATGCATTAGATATTAAATGAAGAGAACACTGAACATTTCATTCCTAGAAGAAAAGATAGGTTAAATTGTTTTTTATCTTAGGAGACTTTTCTAAACATAAAACAGAATACATAACAGACTGCTTAGTTTGGCTACCAACAAATTAAAAATCTGTATAACCAAAAACACTATTAAAAGTCAAAAGATAAATGAGTTGAGAAAAATATTTGGAAAACATGGCAGATAAAATGTCAATGTTCTCAATAATTATATGGTGAATAACCTAATAGAAAACATGATATTTACCGAGAAAGTAATACAGATGGTCAAACAAAATGTCAAAATATGATTGTCCTCACCAATAATCAGGAAAATATGAATTAAAACAATATTTTTCATCTATTAGATTGTGAAGTATATACAACTTGACAATAACTAGTTTTATAATGTCTATTTTAGTACTGTAATATCTTAACAGGGAGTAGTTCGGTACAATTTAGAGAATAATTTTTTTAATAAAGATATAAAAAACATAAGGGGGCACATCCTATGACTGCCAAGTTCTCTCCTAGGAATATATCATTCTTCCACAAGTGTGTAAAGATATTTATGAGTGCTCACAGCAGCATTATTGTAATATCAAATCCACTAGGGGAAAAATGGAATATGCTTCCATTAAAAACAAGCATATAGGTTGGCACGCATCACTAGAGAAAGATTTTCAAATATACTGTTTAAAGAAAAAAAAGGCTATTGAACAGTATTTTTAATTAAAACAAATACTCAGAAATATCTGTATTCATTCTGTTCTGAAGTTTATAACAAAGTGGGGGAGGGGACGGGGCGGTGAGTAATATTAAGAGAAGCTTCAAGGACTAATGCAAAGGATATAATCGGACCAATTTAGGACAAATAGTGGCAAAATTAATATAGTATATACACACGTTGATTATTAGTGATGCACAACTGAAACTTAGATGTTACAAAGTAATGATACTTTAATTCTTTAAAAAACTGTTGGCAGCCACAGACCAACTTGCTCTCAAAATTCTTGGTCGTGTTCATTAAGTTTTGTATCATATTCATTTGCTGAACACCTGGGGAACCGCTCGAGAAGCCATTAATTAACATTCTTCTGATGTTAGCTGGGGTTTTTTTTTAGAAGCTCTGTCCTCTTTTAAGCAGGATTATCTTTCAGTTACTTATTTCATCATATCATACCTGTAGCTCCCAGGCCAACCCTGATCAGTTTGAATCGTTTTGAGAAGAAACTTTTGAAATAAGATATCATTATATAACTTCCGTGAGACAACTCTGTAATCCATGTGCAACTTTGTGTTTGCTTTTATTATGTAAGAAATATCTATACTACAATGACATTTCTTGCAGATAAAGAAATATGGGTTGTCTTTCAATTGAAAACGAGAAATTGTTTCAACAACATTTCTCACTAGTTCTTTTCTTTTTTGCGAAAATTGGTGTGTGGTAGGTAACATAACTTATACTGTGAAGAGTAAACCGACATGTTTTCTACCCCGTTTGAGACTGAAGAGCCGCACGGACAGGTTTGTCTTCTCACCACTGGAAACCGTTAAACACAGAAGTGCATGTCAAAGGCGCAAAACAGTCATCAGGATCAGAGTGTGAACGGAAATCAGCAGTGTTTTTTCTGCTTCAGCAATGTTTGTTCCCATTCGGTGGAGTGAAAAAAGATTGAGGAAAAGCAGCAAGGCCAGTGGAAACTACAATTCCCAGCAGGCGTAGCGAGGTGAGGTCACGCACACACAGCTCTAGGACAGAGGTCGCACTGTGGGGCTTCTGGGCGAGGAAAATGGCAGCGCCCTGGCTGTGGCCTTGCGTTAGCAGACTCTTTGAAGTGCCGGCTGCGCTGCGGTGCGCGAACCGAGTTTATAGCACTTCTCATGCCTTTGCGGAGGTGCTAAGACTGCCGAGGAAACAAATGACAAAGCTCGTGTTTCCACTACAGGAACTCGAGCGGCACCTCGTCTCGGACTGGAAATCGGATCTTCACCTGAAGATTTTCGACCCGAGTCTCGAAGACCTCGCGAAGGCAGAGAGGTTCTTCACCGCCTCGGCCAGAAACCGCATCGATTATCTCAGCTCAGCAGAGCGTCTCGACCATGCTCCGGATCTTCGCCTCCCAGAGGTGAGAGCTCCAACCCCCAGCCAGTCCTGAAGGCTTGGACAGGAATTTTGCTATCACCTATTTCTTGTCACCTAATGAGGTTTGTTTTTTTTTTTTGTTTGTTTGTTTGTTTTGTAGCTTTGTGCGGATGCATATAATTATTTTAACTAAGCAAATACAATTTTAACTGTTTTGGTAATAAATATAAAGGACTTTAAAGGGTTTTAAAATTCCAACTACTCTTTCCCCAAAATGAGCTAGCTTTTTATTATCTTTTTGCAATTTAATCGAAGTAAGAAAACATGCCAGGACAAATTATACAAGGTGAAGAACATATGTAGTATGATAATTTCACAAATGACCTGATACTTATAAATATGTAATTTTCCCTCTGTGTAAATTTCCTGTCATGTGCAAAAATAATAATTATGTATAGATAGCAATATATAGATTTTTTTTAAACTTCAGTGAAATTCCGGAAGTGCATTTTGTGCATATCCTGCTGTTTAATATTTTATTCTAAGTCTTATAAAAGAAGGCTCATATCTCATGTGTTTGCAGTAATTGTAACACTGTATTGGAACTGTTCTAATATATTTAGTACTGCTATAATTTAATAATTTTGACATGGCATTGCTTTTCAGTAAGCTTCTAAATTACTAAAAGGAGAAAAGATTAATTGCAATCAGCAAGGTCCAGGGAATGGTAAAACCTTATAATTACAATGGTGTACTCGGGATTTGTGGGGAAATGTCGTTCTAACATGTAGTTCTACATTAGAATCTGTCGTGATAAAATGCATGTCATTTTGTAATTCAAAAATTTTGTGACATGTTTAATAAATGTTGCAAATATTCTTGTAATTAAAGCGCAGACCCTAGAGACAGATGTCCTGAGTTTAAATTCCATCTCCATCATTTTCTAGCTGTATAATTTTGGATCAGTTATTTAACCTCCCTCTACCTCTAATTTTATCATGTGTAAAACAGGAATAATGTTAGTTGCTTCATAGATACATTTTAAAAATATATAACAAAATATATATTAAGTGCTTTGAACAGTACCTGGCACGTTGAAATCATTCAGTGGATAGTAGCTATATGAGGTTGACTAAACTTAAGCCACTTTTTATGGTCAAGCAAAACTGAAGTTTGACAGATTTTCAGTATATAATATACACATACACACATAAGTAAGCTAGTTTTCAATTATCTTCTTTTTTCTTGATTAAGGTGTGTTTTATAGGCAGAAGCAATGTTGGCAAATCCTCCTTAATAAAGGCTTTATTTTCACTGGCCCCAGACGTTGAAGTCAGAATGTCCAAAAAACCGGTATGTGAGCGTCTCTGTATTAACTCTGAGTTGACTAAGATAGATAAAAGTTCCTAGAAAAGTGTTTTCTTTCAAGTAGTGAAGTAAAATATTTCATTAATACCTACATATTTCTTTGATGAAAAGCAAGTGTGTTTAATTTTAGTAGTCTTGCCAGTATTTTGAAGAAATCTTCCTTTTTCTTGATCTTTTCCAAATAGTTGCCAGTAGTGTTTACTGTCATTCTATATTTGCTTCTATGAGAAAGATTTATTTCTACATTGATTTTAAAGGAAACAGCTTTAAAGTGGTGGTTTTTCCTCGTTTATCGAGGACCAAATTATGTGATTATTATCCCAGCCGGTCTGCTGTGGTTACCTTGTGTCATTTTCTAATTCCCTCTACTTCCTTCTCAGTAATGCAGATTCTCCCAATCTATAAGATACCCTCTCTTCAAAACTCATCCCTAATTCCCCTCATCTTATTATCTATGCATAGTAAAATATTTCCATCAGCCCATGCTTATTACCCCCACCCCCCCTCCCCCATTTCTTTGTAACCCTCCCACTAGGCTTCACTGCTCTTTCATAATAGATACAGCGGCTCCTTGGCTGATGATTGTTTCTGTTTGTTAATGCTAACTCCTGCCTTCCTCACCGCTTCTGGATAGGATGGTTCCGGTCATGCTGTGAGAAAACAGTGGAAGAAATGAATTCTTGACATTCCTAATCTATAATTCTAAAGTTTTTTTTTCATATAGGTAGACACATAGGCTGACTGGGAACCTAAGCACCATTTATAAACTTTTCTCTGAAAATATTTGTTCTATCACAAACAATTGACATTTAAAATTATTTATCTTAATCTTTCCTTTACTGATTGGACATATAACCATTAATAAACTACCTTTTATCATATTTACATCAGTCTTAGTTGCACAAATATTTTATAGTGTTGTACAGATTTTTTTAAAGATGTTTTAATCAAAGTACTAAGACCCATCTAATGGAATGTGCAAAATATCTTGATTTTAGGGAAGCAGTAGTGATAATAAACTCAGTCTTTAGATCTAGGTTTTATGAAAACCTGTAGGACTGATAAACATTTTATCCTATCTGTCCATGATTCATTTCTCTTTAGAGTAGAGTTATTTTTCATAAGAGAGTATTAAGTAATGAGATCACACCATTAAGAACAGGGTGAGAGAACTAATGTCATAGGAAAGATTCTAAAATATTTTGTCTACATATTTCTAATATGGAATCTGAATTTCTTCCTAAATCATACAGATTCTCTTAGAAAAATGAATTGGAGGGGGAAAGTATCATTCAACCTTATCTCCAGCCACTTCCCTTCTATCTTCCTTTCCTGTGTCATCATCGGCATTGCTAGGATTATATACATGATGCTTAGGGTTTTAGTAAATATTGATTGAAACAAAAGAATTTGAGTCATTAAATATATAAAGAACTTTTTTTTAAAAGATTTTCTTTTTCCATTTACTTTGTCAGGGGCACACAAAGAAAATGAATTTTTTCAAAGTTGGAAAATACTTTACATTGGTGGACATGCCAGGTTATGGCTATAGAGCACCTGAAGATTTTGTTGACATGGTAGAGACATATCTAAAAGAACGAAGGAAGTAAGGAAAAAATTTTTCTTATAATAGTTACTCATTTAACTCAAGAGCACATCTTCATTAATAGAACTATATATGATGAACACTTTAGTTTTATCAAATAACTTCTTTTGGAAAGTCTATCTTATTCTCTTAATATTCTACAATATAATATTTAAGACCAAGGTATGTACTGCTTTGGTTCTGCTGATAGGTTAATTTTAAATTCAAGTGTTCCCCTAAGTTGAGACCATAAATTGTACTTCAACAGAATCTACTAATTTTGGTACACCAGACTCTTAGCTAATTTTGAAAGTGAAAATTGTTGATGTGGTATTTGCCAGATATAAATAAACTTCAGTAAATTCTGACTATTCTTAAGATACTTCTGACATCACATCCTCTGTAAATGTCACCCTTTTTTCTCTTGGTAGGTAGTTAAGAGGCAGTTCAGTTTCAAGTATTACGTGATAGAATAGAAAAATTAAAGTTTTGAAGTGTAAAAGTGTGTACGAGTATCTTGCTTGTTGTAATTTTACATAGAAACTAAGATGAAGCATTCACACCGGAAAATACAAACTGTAATGTACCTAGCTTACGTCTGTTTCTCCCATTTAGACGAGTGGACTCACTTATTTTTACATCCAGTGTCTTGCAGAGTGCCTTATATTTAATATATGCTATTGCTATAAGTTAATACTTAGTAAATTAGGTTATTAAGAATAAATACCACTGAGAACTATTGGACTGTAGGGTGGACTTCCTGTAAATTGGGAATTCCTTTTACCTAAAGACATTGTTTAGTTTTGGATTGAGAATTAGTCAAAGGAAGTTTTCTTAGTATAGTGTGGGTGAGGGGAAAAATGAAGGAGTTTCTTGTATATTGCCATTAATCTTCATTTCTGCATTCTTGTAGTTTGATGAGAACATTTTTGTTAGTGGATAGTGTTGTTGGAATTCAAAAGACAGACAATATTGCCATAGAAATGTGTGAAGAATTTGCATTACCTTATGTGGTAAGTACAGTGTTGTCTTTTAATCATGGTTTCTGTTAGAAATACCAATTATGTGAAGAAATGAGTACCTTTTGAAGTAATCTTTTCACTTAATCAGCGTTTAATAGTACAGTTAAGTTTTATGGCACTTTTATTCTCCTTTCAACTTTTAAATTTTCAAAATTATAGTCAGTGTAACCTTTTTAAAAGCTGTTTATTTAGTCTTCCTAAGTTTTTCACTTCTTCATGGTTTTTCTTTCACCCGAAATATAAATACCTGTCATATACATGCTAGTAGCTATTAACAGCAGGTGGTATTTATTAGATGTAAATAAAACTGCAGCTGAAAAATTTGCTAAACTAATTTAGATTTGAAGAACCATTATAAAAACATAGCAAGCTCCAGTAAACACAAGTAAGATTTTTTTATTTTTAAGAAAACAAAATTTTTTCCAAGAATGTCTTACCAGTGTTTGTCTTTCTGTTGTTTGTCCTAGACTAGAATACAATTTAGTAGGTTGGCATCCATTTGTTTTGCTCTGTTAGTTCTCCAGATATTATAGAGTTCTTAAAGTCCTTTCTAAGGAAAAGGGAAGAAGCCAGTGAAGATAGTTTGGTTTCAAAAATAAGTCAGAGAAACCATCAAAATGTAACAGTGGCGGTTATGCAAATTAAACCATGTCACTAGTTAGCAACTCTTTGGTATTCTTGGTGTTAATGGAATTCCTGGGGTTTATAAAAGCCCTGTGCAGCATTAGAGAGAACTTAACATATGAGGATCCAAAGCATTCATAAATACCATCTACAGAATACCCACATATTACTCAACTGGTTTTATTAAATGATAGTATTCCTGATTTAGTATTATAGGTACCAGTTTGTGAAATCATGTATTTCCTTTTTAACTTTAAAGAAACATTACTTTCTCCTTTGGAGAAGAGGTTGTGATAGATTAGGTCTCCTTTTAAACACCAGCGTATTTGCCTTCATGAGCAGACTTTCATTTGTAGAGAGGGACTCACAAGTCATTAGAAACCACACACTTTGTGCTTCAGCCATTAACATTTTTTATAACTGAAAAGCATAAATGATTAGTCATGAAATTCAATTTTATAGTAATTCTCCAGGAAAGCTGAATATAGCAAGATTTTACTTTTTAATTAATTTTGTAATCAGGGCCTCCCTGGTGGTGTAGCAGTTAAGCGCTGCGCTGTGGAGCTGTCGGCAGGCAGCAGCAACGCGAATTTGATGCCCGGCCAGGGAGAATCCCACATGGCATGGCAGGCTTCTCCTGCCTCGCCCGCTGCTCCCCTTAGCAGTGTATTTCTGATCTGCCTGTTCTGCTCCCCACTCTGTCTCTGGTGAACCCTCTTGCCACCCCACACCTCTGGCCTGTACCCCAGCTTGTATGGATAAATAAATCTTAAAAAATATATATTTTGTAATCATATGTGCTTTGACCTTCCTTGAGTACATAATTATCTTTGAGTAAGTAAATTATTCAAAGTATTTACTAGTAAGCCTACTAAATTCTAGCTTTACCTGGAATATAACTGTTATAACTTGGAATATAAATATAGTGGATACAACCTAAAATTAGCCTTACCCTGACTTCTAATTTTTCTTCTATATTATTACACATAAGGTGGAATCAGATATGTTATAATTGGCAATTTTGTATAGATCAACTTAGTAATACTTATAAATCTTAGACTACTAGATATACAGTGATCATTTAAAACATTGACTTAAGGCAATTGCATGTATGTCACTAAGGTTCTTTTCACTGGTCTTGAATCTAAGATATTACGGCCCTTTGTAGTTTAAACACCAGTAAGTAGCAGACACATTGTGTATGCTTTATATGTTTTATACATTAATTCATTTAATTGTCAGAGCAGCTCCTTTAGGGGGTACTGCTTTTATTTAATAGAAAACAAGTACAGAGAGCTTAAGTAACTTGCACATGTCACCTAGCTTTAACTACTTAATTTGTAATTAAAATGTAAAACTGTATATTCCAAAATACTTTATTTCTGAGGCTTAAATGTTTATTTTCTTGCAGATGGTATTAACAAAAATTGACAAATCTTCCAAGGGACATCTTTTAAAACAAGTGCTTCAGATCCAAAGATTTGTTGATACTAAAACACAAGGATGTTTTCCTCAGTTGTTTCCTGTAAGGTAAGAGTTGAATTATTTTTATGACTTTATGGACTAGCAATCTTTAGTATTAAATCAGTGTTTCTTAAATTGAGGTATCATTTAAACTTGGAGGAGTTTAGAAGATTACCCCCTTAGCTGTGATTTACTGTTACAACCATCAGCACATTTATGTTTCTCTTCCTTCTATTCTGTCCTGCTTCTGCAGGTTCTTGCTGGATCTTTCCTATAGGTATCTTTATTCTCTTTCTGCTCTAATCTGGTCCAGTCTACCTCCATAATAGCAGAAGTACAAACATTTTCCTTCTTAAAAGTTAAACAACAGTCACAGTAGGGATGCTTCCATTCCTTTCTCAATTTAGCTCATTTAGCTGTGCAAGATAAAAACTTTCCTTTAAAAGGACCATATATAAAGAAGAAATGCTTCATATAAATGTAAAATATATTGTGACCAGTATACACACGGAGGCACATAACAAATGGTAGTTCCTTTCCTTTCCAAAGGTCAGGAGAACAGTAAATGGTATGTCAGACCAGTAACCCAGATTATCAGATTTCCACTATTTTTAGAGGCATTCTCTTTTTAAATATGCCAGCATTCTTTGCTACGTAACTCTGGAATCACTACTGCCACCCTACTCGCCAGGATACAACACTCAAAGTCTAAGAATTGGAACACAGGAGGCTGCTGGCTTTCAAGAACTTCAACCTTCGTTACACAGCAGTGACCACATACAGGAAGTTATCGGGCTGTACTCCATAGCTCTCAATACCCAGTTCAGCAAGTAGTTATATATATACACACACATGCGTGTGCGCGCGCGTTTCTGTGTGTATATAAAGTGAGGAGTATACACACACACACACACACACACACACACACACTAAAATAAGTCAGAATTTATTTCCTTCTCGTCTTGTAATCTTGATAGAAGAAAGGTGGAATATAAGATATACATGTAGTCCAGTGAGGTTTGGCCTGTAAGCTTCTAGGCAACTATTAAATGCTTGCTTCGTATCTGAACTCAGCTCTAGCTGAGCAGAGAATTATAAATGGTAAAAGGACCTTAAAGAATGATGCAGGGATAGTCAGACTTTATAAATGATGTGAAAGAACAGCCACTGTTTCTATGGTTTTCCATGTAGTGAAATTCTAAGCAATAAGTATTAACTCTAAGGACAAAGAAAATCCTGAATTGACAGAAATGTTGCCAGTGAGTTCAAGGTGCCATACAGAATGTGAACTGTCCAACTTGTAGCTCTCCTTTAAACTGTATCTTTAGTTGTAACACAGGATTCACCATGGTTATTCTCAAGCAGGCAGCTTTGGTCAGAATGTCAAAATGCTATACTTTATCAAGAACGGAATTCAATATATAGGAGATAATATTTTACCTTTTTTATATACAAATACACCCTATACCTATATCCATAAAAGTCCATGTATCCTGAGAAAACTTGTGGTCATCTCTATGCCAACAAATTATTTTTTTAAAATCATTTAAAAGTGTTTAAATTACTAAGATGATTGAATCTTGTTAAAAAATAAACTAAGGAGATTGAAACTTTCATTCTGGAAAAGAAAAATCATGCAATTCGCAGCAACATGGATGGAGCTAGAACGAAATAAGCCAGAAAGAATGAGAAAAATATTGAATGGTTTCACTTATAACAGGAATACAGGGGAACCAAATAAGAGAGACATTCAGCAAGGGAAGAGGATGATAAGGGCTCAAAACAGGGGAGAAAACAGCACAAGGCACTATGGTGATGGTTCACGGGTGAATTGGTGGTGGGTAACCTACGGGGAAGACACAATAATGTAAAAAATAAGAAGAAGAAAAGAAAAATCAAAATAGAAGATAATGTGAAATGTTTCGATTCATGAGGGAACTATATTTTAGAACACTACAAGAAACTGGGGAAGAGGAAACAAATTAAGGCATTCTGTTTGATACCCAGAACTCACAAGAGTTTTTAGCAAATTTTAAGTTAGATTAAGATCTCTTGCCATTTCTAAAATAAGGGAAGAAAATTTCTTTTTTTTTTTTTTTCAGTGCTGTGACCTATTCTGGGATCCACCTGTTACAATGCTTTATAGCAAATATAACAGGGAATCTCAAGACTGATAGCTTCCAGATTCAAAAATCTTCTTGTCAATTAGAATTAAACACCTAGAATTTCAACATTTTAAATGTTCTGTATCTAAAACTTTTAGAAGAATCACTTAAGCTTTAAAACCCGCATCCTCCCAAAACAAGAATGAATTTGTGCCTAGAGGAAAAGGGTTTATAAATTATAAGATTATACGGATCATCAGAACAGATAATGGCAGTTTTTCCTGTTTTAACAAACTGACAAACAAGAGCATATGGAGTTCACCAAATGAAAATGATTTACTACAGTATAGTAAGGGTTTGTCATGTTATTTATTATATTGTTTGCCTTCTATAGAAAATGTTTATTATGTATATATTTTTAAAAATTAAAATGAACTAAGTAGGGGGTCTCTTTTGTGTTAAGCAGTGATAGGCAGGTTGAATACTCCTATATGTTCCTATAATTTATCTTTTTTTTCTGAGTTCTTTAATGAGTCACCCTCAGAGAAACATAGGATTCAGAATCAGAAGATCATATTATTAGGTGTTCCAATTCTATTATTATATTTTGGACCTTGGGAAAATCACTAGATTTCTTTTGACTTGTATTTATAACACTAGCCTCCAAAGCAGTAAGAATTATGATGATATAATTAAAAGGACATATGCATATTTGTAAAAAAAAAAAAAGCAACAGCAAAATTCACAGGAATTTTTTATAGAAAATATTCTGTCACGGAAGTAACATTTTATCTTGTGAAAGACCCAAAAAAAAAATTAGTTTTGAAAGTGAGAAAACTTAAGGCCAAGAGATAAAATTGTTGGGACAATTTAGAATTGATAACTTAAGATTCAGAATTGAAAAGTAAAGTGTTAGTTTGAATTAAAATTAATAGAAAAGATTTTTATGAAGATGCTATTGATCTATTCATGTAAGTGACTTAGGTTTTCAAAGTAAGGCAGAATAATGAAAGGTTATAGCAATAACTGGACAGAATATTAAGACTAAAACAACTCCGTAGCTTTTTTAGAAAATTCAATTTTTAAGCAGCAGTGTTTTCAGCTAAAAAAAAAAAAAGAACTTTATATAGGCATTCACAAAGTAAAATATATGATGACAATAGAATTACCTTAGAAATCATCTTTCTGCTTGACAGTGTTACTGCTTGTTTTAGCTCTGGTTTTTCTAAAAGCAGAATCTAAGACAAAAGCTTATATGTGGGGAATTATTTTGGATGTGATCCCAAGGAACAGACATGGTAGGAAAACAACAGAAGCCAACCAAGGATGTATCGAGTCAGACATGACATCAGCAGTAGTGCTGACCTCAAGGGTCCTTCTTAGCCTTATAAAATGTGCCACTGAATTGTCTTTGAATGGGGTAGAGGATGGCCCTACACCTCTTCCAAATTGCACCTGTCTGAATACAAAACGGCTCCTTCTGGCTTGCCAGACGCCAGGAAACAGGACATGGGAGGCCCTTGGAGCAAGTGGTAAAGTGCAGTTAACTGCCTAGTCCTACTCAAAATTGGTTGCCCAGAAGGGGCTGAAGAAAGACCAAGAGAATCTGAAGTAACATATGGAAGATCTCACCATACTATCTCACGACCTGAGTGTTCCAGTGCCACTAAAAGTGATAAAATTGATATTCACTATGATGACACCAACAATTTTGAATCTACTTAGGTAAACTATGCTTTTGTGTATTTCAGATTTCACTTAAATATGTGTAACATTTAAGTTGTTTGGAAAAATGAACTGATAGAGAATACTACATTACTTATATAAATTATCATTTTGTGTGTGAAGCCTTTTTACCATTTTTCCCAGAATTTTAAGGTCAGGAAATGGAGATGAAAAAAGTTACTCCAGAAGAACATTAATAAAGTAGAAAATACCAGATTTATCATCCAACTCAGGCTTACCACTGTGGTTTTTCCAGTGAGGAATCTCCAGTCTCTCTTGTTTGTAAAGTTTGATTCTTGAACAACGATGCCACCTCAAATGAAGGAGCCAATACCCAGGAAAACAAATAGCTTATTGGTTCACGTGCAAATAGAAACAGAAACAAGACTGAAACTTACATCTTCTAATTCCAAAGGATCATTTTGATTGCCCTTATCTTCTAAATCAAAATTGGGGCATGAAGTCTCATAACAAAGAGGTCATTTACAACAGTAGGCATGTGAATACGGATAGCTCCCAGAAAATAAGCAAAGAAAATTAAGTTTATGGCTATTTCAAGGCTTGTCGTGAATGAGATCTCCTTGGTATTACCCACATTTTAAGACAGTAAGTAGAGACTACTACTTGGTAGAAGCTGGAATAAGTGCAAATAATAAAAAGCTTGATTAAGAACTGAGTCAATCAGAATTTAATTAAATCAGCTACACTTTAGGAAACGAAACCAGCGTTTAACTGCATTGTGGACTACTTGCATCCACTCATCTGAGCTCCTTTAAAAAATGCAGATTCCTCGGATAAGGGCACAAAATGGAATAGAAAAGAACACAAGGGACCATGGAGATGGGTCACGGGTGAATTGGTGGTGGGCTACCCAAAGGGAATACAAAATGTAAAAGACATAAATAACAATAATAAAAATTTTTTTTTAAAAATGCAGATTCCTGGCCCTATTCCCGGTTAGTTTATCAAACTCTCCAGGACTAAGAGTCTGCATATTAAACAACCCATTGGATGATTCATAGTTTGAGAGCCATTGGCATAGGTGAGTAAATGTGCAGAAATGAGACAGGAAAAGGCCAGATAATGGAAAAGAAAAAGATAGAATGGGCAAGGAAAAGATGGATGCAATATATACCGGGGCACTTTCACTTTGTCTATAAATCTATATATAATATAAAACTTAAGGCTGTAACCTACTTAACAAATAGAAACTTACTAACCTAATTCTGGTAAGCTAAAATATTTGAAAGATACTGGAAACTTCCTCTCTTTGAATTTTAAAATGCCTAAGATTTCTCTTCTCGGCAGCTGTATGAGCAACATACAAATATCAGATGCTAGCTAGTATCAGCACCAAAGTATAAATTTATGTTTAGTCTCATTCCTGGATCTATTTTGTGTAATGCTTAATTTTTTCACCTAACTTTCTCACCTTTTATTTTGTTGTCCTGTTGTATTCCATTTAGAGTATACCTTTTGGGAAAAAGTTTATTGGAATCAATCACTAACATTCAAACAAACAAAACCTTTCAGTGAATTCCCAAAGCATATTAATAGGCCTTCCTATGAGAGATGGTAAACAAAAGAAGTGAAATAATGGTGGGACCAGTCCCTGGTAATATAATCAGTAGAAAATCTTTTGATTCTGCTATATAAGCAAAACGGCACAATCATTAGAAGTTCCTATATTCCGAGGTAGACAATCACAAACACTGTCAGTAAGGCCTGAGTAAACTTTTAAGCACCTCTAGTTACTTAACTTGCTACTCCCCATTCCAATACCCATTTAACCTTAGGCACAGAATAGGTTTTTGTAGACCAAATTATTCAGGTCTGGTTTCCTATACATCATAAAAATACTAAGATTTCAGGAACCCAACAGTCTTAATCAAGGAATCACATCTGCTTCTCAAGAGCAGAAAATGGTACATTTTTTTATCTTAAAACCTGGCACAAAGTCACAGTCAAAATTTGACAACAGTCAAATACTTGTCAAAATAATACAAAGCTACTAAGAAAGTTTACTGAACTGCCGTACAGTGTTGCACTATAACAGCTCCTCTGTGAATCCAAGTGGTACAGCAGACCTTTCTACATCTCAGCAGTTCTACTTAAAGCAGCAGAACACTGGACCAATTTGTTAATCACAGAGCAGTCTCACACATGAACATGAAGAGTCTAAACACCCATTAAAGCAAAAATATCATCAATGTCATCTCTCTCCTTTTTGGAAGTTGGCGTATTATGGTTACTGATGTGCATCATCTTCCATGCGTCAGTTTCATTTTCATTGCTTCCTGTAAGATTTTCATGAATTTGTTTCTCCTTAGCTTGTATGACAGGTTCTGAAACTTGGCTCCTCAATAGCTGCTTACTGTCCACGTAGAGAGCAGTTCTATGAATTGCACTGTGTGTGAGTCTCTGTTCCCTAGTATCTGTGGCACTCCAAGTCCCTTGAGGAGATTGCTGAATTTCCTTTAAAAGAGTTGACTGCAGCTTTCTCTGTGGTTTCTTCTGTCTCAGTAAAAACTTATTTTGTGATCTTTGTCTCAGATGATGCTTTGAAATTTTGATATGTGAGCCACGAAGAAAGCAGTTGCAAACAGATGTTTTTATGCACTGTAGTTTCTTCGGCAAACTAAAGAACGGAGAGAAAGGAAAAATCTGAGATTAAGAGGCAGGAAAAACATTCCAAAAATTTAATTTGTCTCCTTTCTACTTCTGTTTTCCAACAGAAAAATATACAATTTATCTGTAAGTCCTATGCTTGTTTGCAACCACAGAATCATAGCAAAAGAATAAGGAAATTGGAGCTTCAAACCAGATCTGTTTACAAAGCATGCTTACCTCTGATAGAATCTTAGGCAGGTGTGTCCCCATTATGTTACCAAGTAATGTAGCTCCTATAATTACCTAGCAGGTAGCTGAATGGTGAGATATTCCCACCATTTAGCACCAGAGCATGTCTCTGACAGATGTTAATCTTCATAATTTAAGTGGTGGAACTGGGAAATTAATCATAAACAGAAAAATCTACCAGAATTTATTCATCCATGCCTGGATGGGTAACTCTGTTGTAGCAGGAAATAAACAGAAAAAGGGATAAAAGTAAAGAGGGAGTCTGTATAAGAATGACTAATTAAACTGACAACTTTTAGCTACTCTAATTGTGATTCACATCACCTTCAAGTTTGGGAATTCAGAATTCAAAGAGAGACAATTTTAGGTGCTTTGCTTCTGAATAGGGTACACTGCTACAGGTACCTGGCTAATTGCCACACTGTGGTAGGTTTCAAAAGATGAACATAGATCTGTACTTATCCCTGCCCTTCTTCCTGACACTGAAGAAACACATTATGATGCAGGAAGTCGTGACCATTTCCAGCGCATTTTTTGGCTTATGATAGCAGTGATTTTGAAGTGGGGGAAGGGTACCTCCCAACTGAAATTAAAATATTTTGAGTTCTAAGTCTACAACTGTAACACCCTGAGCAAAACCTCAGTTATAAAATGAGACTACCATCTACCTGCAAAGTTATGGACATTTAAGTAAATTTAAAATGTACTACAAATTTGAAAGAACAGTATACTTCATGGTATACAAAATAAATGTTTAACCAAATCCATAAACACCAGTTTGTTACCCTTATTAACTGCCTCAATCTACTGACCTTAACTCAATCTTTAACAGTTCTCTCTTTCTTGGGCTGAGTTTCCACCCTAGCATAGGTAACATTCCTTTTAGATACTACAGGCCTTTTAGGGTGCCTCAATGTAAAGAATCTTCCAACAATTCAGTCCTTACTGACTGCACAGTTTTCATAGAAACTTGTTTTAAAACCCTCATTATACATCATTTTTTTTACTAAAATGGAAATATCTTTTCCATAGTTTTTAAAAGAAAATTCAAGTTTTAAACCGTTAGAGATTCATTCATAGGAACCATTACAAAGCGCTAAATATGTTTATAGCGATAAGAAATTATTATAGATACACAGAATATTTCTTGAAGGATACATAACCGGTCAGAATGATCACCTTTGTGAAGGGAAAATAAGGATCTTTATAGTCATTTGTATCTGAAATGATCTAGCATTTTTCAATAAAGTATAAAACCCTAAAGTATCTATCTTCATGTATTATAATACTGGTTCACTATCAAAGATAACCATCCCTGCGTAGTTCTATGAAGGTTAAGAATCAACAAGAAATGGAAGAAATAAATATACATACACAAGTGTAGCTCCTGTGAGAGAACATTACCTGGCCCTCACCCCAGTCTGGTATATGCCCTCATGGTGGGGCATCTTCTGCTTCTGCTCACACCCCCTCATCCCACTGCACTGAAGCAGTGAGCAGACTGGCCATCTCTCCTATAGAGTGAGCACTCCATTAAGATTACGTCTGTCTTACACTTGTATCCCCAGGCTCAGATATCAGACATTCTTAATACTTCTGAACGAATGGATGTAATGATAAAGAGTGTGAGTAAGTCAAATTTCCAAGTTTCCTTTCTTCCTCCCAATGACATATCTTTGCCCAACAAAAGAGCAAATAAAATCGCAGTTTCAGTAGATCCCATTTTTAGCCCCTCTAGGTCATGGACATCCTATTTTAAAGAAAGCCGACTTGAATATATGTACTTTTAACCTAAATGTCAACAGAAAAAGTAAAGGGACATACTTTTTATAATACACCTACCTATAGCCTTGAGCTTCCACATGCTTAAACCGGTTACTTTTAAGAAGCTTGTTACCCAGAAAGATGGCCTGAGCCTTGAGTTTCTTGTTTCTGCACCACAGAATCGCCATTTGGATTTCTTCAGAAAGTTGTGTGAATGTCTCAGCCTCTCGGAATCTTTTCATAAAATTTTTGGCACAGTGAGTGTCTATCACTTTCTGAGACGAATGTTTGGTTGCCTTTAAATTGGATCGAGAACTTTTAAGTACCAAGTTGGTCTCCTGAAACGTGAAAAAAATATATTGAATTCATATTGACTCTTAAACATGTAACAACAGAGAAAAGCTGATTCACACACTATCGAAATTTGAAAATCAGTTCTTAAAAGAAGGAAAACTTTTAAGCTCTCTGTACAAAACAGCCAGGGCTTAAACCATTTTCTCTGCAGAGCCCACACTTTAAGCTGCACTACAGTCCATACCTGTGATGGATCTGCTGGTGCCTTTACAATCATAGTGAAACTAAATCTTAGTAAAGTGTTTCTGGAGGCATCTACTAACTGAATTATATGGGTGAACTCAAATCTTGGGGGTATTCCTGTGCGTTCAGGAGCACAAACTAAAAAATTAAAGCTTAGAAGCTGGAAATACTCAATTTCTGCCTTTAGTAAATGGCATCCACTCACAAGCAGAAATTAAAAGGTCTATTAAAATTAACCAGACAAACCTGAATAGCTTTGTGTTTCAGCTGTGTGCAGAAAGCCCTCACATCAAATTCTGATGACGCTTCTGTAGAGATAGATCAAAAACTTAGCCATATTTTCAAATTTTTAAGTGTATAACAACATTTCTTGCTAAATTACTACAAAAGAAATGAAGGGAATTAAAAGCAAATAAAGACTATGAAATAACTGAAACAAGCAACTTTGAATGCCTGAGCTTAGAAAATAGGTATTATCATTATCTCTATAATCAAGGTGGGTTAAAATTAACAAAGGAAATGCTGAATTTCTTTCTATACAGTAGTTATAATTTCAAGTTTTTTTAAGTCGGAGTGTGTACCGAATCAAAGCAAATTACCTTTGAAGATTTTCCTGTTTTTTACTGGCTGCCCAAGATCCACATTATTCTGTATATTGATCTTTTGCTTACTGGCTTTTTTTGAAATTCTAAGTGAAGTTTCTTCACTAAACTTCGGTGATTGCTCTTTTGTTAAAAACAGTTTATTGAGCAATTTAGTTACTCCTTTAGCTGCAAAAGCTGTAGGCATTTTTTTCTTAAAGATCTCAAAATATGGCTGTCCTAAAAATTCAGTAATGTCAGAAGGAAAGGTAAAATCTTTGAAATAAGGTGTTGGTTGAGTTTCAGAGACCGTCTGAAGCAATCTAAACAGTGGTTCATATAAAGAAATCAGTCTTTTTAAAACACCTTTGTAGAGAACCCTAAAAAAAGAAACAAGAGTTCATGAATTAGCCAATAATTACAATTTTCAGGTTACATAATAATCAGAAAGATCCAAAGCTGAAAATAAATGACTATAGCCCTGCCACTTAGATAAAAAATGGTACAGCACATATTTGCAAACAGCCAAAATTATTCAGCCCAAAGAGAAAGTACTACATGGAGAATACCTCAAAGGCTGTGCATCAAAATCTTAAGTGTGGTTTTATCTAAGTGGTGACACTTTTAGGTAAACTTCAGCTTCTTCAAATTTTCTTCCACATTTTTAAGGTTTCTTAAAATAAGTATGTTTTATTGTTGCAGTCAGCAAAAATTAAAACTATAGTAAAAATAATAAAGGTTTGACATTTTAAAATAGTATAATTAGTAATTACATTTAACATTGTCTCCAACTGAAAAAAGAATAAAAAAGAAGATGACTGGAAATAGTACTTGCAATATCTAGATTAAGACATTAAAGCAATGTTTTTAATTTCCAAAGAAAAGAGCATTTTCTACTGTTTTGTTTTTATTCAAATTAGAAATAATCCTCCCAATAAGAGCACACTGCACATTCAGTTACCCATTTTTTACATTTCAAGCTTTACAGTATATACTGAGAAATGCACAGGAAGGAAATAATTTGCAGTTACTACTGATATTTCAGGTGGAAAAAAGAAATCTACAGCACCTGAGGGGGACTGTCCTTAAAAATTAGAAACTTAGTAGCAGAAAAATCAAATGATACAGACCGCCCAAGAACACCAATTGCTAATGCTAGGAATTCATTTGCTTAGCTGTGTAGTGTGATCTCACAGCTTCAGTTTTAAAATCTAGTCTTGATATAGCCATCAACATTTGGCAGAACTCGCACACCTTCAGCATCCTATGTGAAAACTACTAATGAGAAGCCTAGGCTGAGTTTGATGAAAAAAGAAATGAAGTACTTCAAAGGTATATGCATACATACCATAACCTGCTCACCAACCCAACCATCACAAGGTTTAAAATAATGAATTCTTGCAGGCCTAGATGTTTCACCGTCAAGCTGGAGAATCAAGTTAAAGTTGGAAAACAAAAGCAAAGTAATTTGGGTTTTATAAGCCACATTTATGAAAGAAACAGTTTGGAAATAAAAATAACTCTCCTGGAGGGCCTCCCTGGTGGCGCAGCAGTTGAGCACTGCGCTGCACAGCTGTCGGCAGTGCGTGATGCGAGTTCGACACCCAGCCGGGGAGAATCCCACATGGTATGGCAGACCTCCCCTGCCTCACCTGCTGCTCCCCTCAGCAGTGTACTTCTGATCTGCCTGTTCTGCTCCCCACTCTGGTGAACCCTCTCCCCGCCCCATGCCTCTGGCCTGTACCCCAGCTTGTATGTATAAATAAATAAATCTTTAAAATAAATAAATAAATAAATAACTCTCCTGGAAAAAATAAAAGCCTTAACACATGTTCTATTTAAATCATGGAAATTAACAAAGTAATAGATACCCTGCTACAACTCTCATTATTAAATTTAATGTCCAAGGTTTAGTTTCTAGATTAAGAATTTCTCACCATCAATGCCCTTAGGATATTACATGCTAGAGCCAGGTAGTATCTGGCAGTGGTTGTATCAGGTTCTATCTATCTCCTGGAAAAAGGAAGCTATGAAGCAAAATCTTAAGAATTCCCGTAAGTTAAAACTCCTACAGACCCTCTAGTTTTCAAACAGGTACACTATTAAATAACTGTAATGTGGATGAAGATATATCAGTTGAGGCAAGGATACAGAAATGTTTTGCAGCAACAGTCCAATAAACGAAGTAACAATTTGCATGCTCCCAAAACCTTCATTAACACCAATTCCACCACTGGTTGGCTGGGAATGGCACATACCTTGGTAGTTAAAGGCTGATTTTCAGAACTGGACAAAAATAGAAAAGTATATTCATTATTAAATATAAAGCATTTATATAGCAGTTTTAAAGTGTAGACTTGCTTTAAGCTCAAATTGGAGGTAGTTATGCTCAATAATGGCTGAAGCTGATGAATACTATCGTTTCAATACAATCTATCGCAACCCAAATTTCAATGTCATGCCAACCCCACAAACCAACAGAGGGAGATTTTGAAATAACAAATGTCCCTTATTAAAATGAAATTTGTACAGCTGAAGTATAATTGACTATATTCCAAAACCAAGAAAAGTCTAAAGGGAAATCACAGCAAGACACTGAGTTGCAGGCCCATCAGAAAGCAACTAGACCACTTACTTGGAAGAAAATAACTCAAACAGATCTTGAATCGAACCCTTCAAATTCATGTTTTTCAAACGTTTTAAACATTGTTCAACCTGAAAGGGGAAGAACAGCTCAAACTCACATGTATATATAAGGCCACTGATGTGACCATGAAAGTAAAGAAATCTAAAATTTCCAAGTAAGGAAATACACAGAAGACTACACAACATCTTGTTTTTTAAAGGATAAAAGAAATCCATAGCCCAAATTAGCTGCTTCTGATTAAAGTATCTGAAATGTATTCAACCAAATTTCTTAAGACAGGTTATGCCTAAGAATTTACTATACACCAGGCTGTGCTTAATACTCTAAGGAGGACCAAAGTATAAGATTATTCTCAAGATTGTAATTTTTCTGAAGCAACATGATTTTTAATAGAGAAACTTTTTAAAAGATATTAAGTTATTATTAACTATTGAATTTCAACAGTCTGTAAGTGCCAGAGAATGGAAGGAAGTCAGACTTAGTTCACTTTACAAATGTATCTTGAACACCTACGATATGCAAAGCATTACTGGGAAATAAAATGGTATATAAAACACTTCTCAATTTCTAGTTGCTAAAAAACCTAGCAGTAGATATAACAAAGATATAATTTATTTAATTAATAATAGGCATCCCAATTTAAAATTGCAATCCCCTCAGCACTCCCCACTTCCCTACTTTCTGTTTCTCCACAGCACTTACACCTGACCTTCGACTGATTGATCAATTAGTTTTCTTTCTCCTCCCAACTATAATGTAAGCTCTATGAAGGCCAAATATTTGTCTATTTTGTCTGCTACTGTTACTCAGGGTTTAGTAGAGTGTTGAAACATTTTTTTATCAAAAAACAACAGGAAAAAGTTAAAGAGTCATCCATTATAGAAAATGGTGTAGAGTTTTGTAGAACTAGAAATACCAAACAAAGGGCATACACATAACTGCAATCAGACTTTGAAGGATATAAAGATCTGGCTGAAGACTGGCATTGGTGAAGATAAGATCTTGCCAGAGCTACATATATACTACTAAAAATTAAACCAAAGTTATGCATTCTACCCTAAAAGCATAGTTTTGAAAACAATGGCAGCAAAACCCTTAAATTTTCTGGGGTAGATTCCTATTGTTTGGGACACCATCCTCAAACCACCACCAAACTCAAATAGCAAAGCACCCCAGAAACGTAGTGAGCTACAGTTTAAAAAAATAAATAAAAGGGGGAAAAAAAACTTGAAAACGTAAGCAACAAGAACATGGAAGAACAGAAGAACAATCTTCATATATTCAAAGAACTATAACAGGAGAGGAATCCAGACTATGGAACATTAGAGGGAGACTAATTCCAGTATCTCAACTGAAAGTAGAAAAAAAAACCTTAGAAGTTGATGCAAGTTATCTGTAAATGTGACATGTTAAGCAGATATAAGGAGGTAGTAGTGGTAACAAATGCTTCCTGCTCTAGGCAACAGAACTGGCAAGGAACACATAACATGTAACAAGTAACTGTACCACAGTGCAGACTATATTAAATGCCATCAGAGAAGCAGAAGGAAAGGCAAAATAGGTAAGAGTCAAAAAGAGTTGAACTTTACTAAGCACCAGAAAAATGCAACTTAAAAGGAGTTCACCAAAAACAGATACTCATAGTACTCCCTAGGAAGTTTATCATTGCCAGGAAGGTTTAAAATGGGATTGAAAGGCTATTAACAGCCAAAAACACTTTTAACAGGCTGGGCATTCTAAATATATAGGAACAAGTGAGCAAAGGTGCAGAGAAAGGAATAAATGAGGTGAACATAGGGACTTGTGCAGAGTTCTGACTGGTCTGGATTACGAAATATATGAAAATGAAAGAAGAGCCTGAGTTAAGGAAAACTAAAGAGGTCAGATCTTGGAGGATCTTATAAGCCAAATTCAGAGGTTTGGTCTTTATTTAGAAGACAATGAAGAAGCATTGAAAAATCAATTTTGTTTCAGGATTAATAACTTGGCTTTGGTGTACAGTATATGCTAAACTGTTGTAAAGAGCAGATAGGATATCAAGACAAATAAAAGCTGACAGACCTGAAAACAGGAGATGGCAGCCAGAACTAAAAAAGACTAGATACAGGGAAAGTTTTTAATGATTAATGGACTGGATAGCTACCTAAAAGGAGACAGACTGCCATGCTTCTCATTTTAACTCTACCATTTACTAGTTCTACCATCTCAGGAAAGTAACTTGCCTCCTCCAAACGTTAGTATCTCTCTGGGTAATATGAAGAAGATAATAACAGTATGTGCCTCACAGGTTTGTAAAGTGCTTCAGAACAGTGCCTGGCGTGCAAACACTAAGCCTTTACACTTAACCAGAGAACAAAGCACCAATTTTTTCTGACTGGATGATTATCCTCACCTTGGAAACCAGAAGATATACATTTAATCAGAGAGATAAGTTTATTTTTGGAGTAAAATACAAAGCCCAGAGAAGAAAACTTAAAGACCATGAGTCCAGATCTTTCTTTGATGAAGAAATCTTCATCCTTTTAACCTTATGTAATGGAAGAGCATAAATCTGTACTTGCAGAGACTATGTCTGTCTTTTTTGGTATATCCAGCACCACCACAGGGCCTGGTACAGAGAAAGTTTCAAAAAATTCTTGAAACAGGGCCTCCAGGTGGCGCAGCGGTTAAGCGTTGTGCTGTGGAGCTGTCCACAGCAGCGACACGAGTTCAACGCCCCTGCCAGGGAGATTCCCACATGGCCCGGCAGACCTCTCTTGCCTCACCCGCTGCTCCCCTCAGCAATATATTTCCGTCAGTCTGCCTCGTCTGCTTCCCACTCTGTCTCTGGTGAATCCTCTCACCATCCCATGCCTCTGGCCTATACCCCAGCTTGTATGCATAAATAAATAAATATTTTTAAAAAATTATTGAAACATTAAAATGACTGAATAAGCCTATAAGGAACCCAGATTAGAAGGTTCTACTCTGATGTTTTAAACTCCAAAATTACATGAAATCACTTTACACTACAACTTAGCATATACCGCTGTGCTAATAGATTAACAATTATTTTCTATACCCCACACTAAATAAACAACTTTGGTGGGTTTTTGGTTTTGTTTTAGGATTTTGACTATGCAAAGGAAATTGCTTCTTTATCCAATACTTTGTTTTGATCAAATCACTCTCTTTACACCAGACAAAGTAACTTTAATATAGATTGCATATAGTGAAGAAAATTTTAAAACATTACCCACTACAAATAAAACTTAGAAAGTTTCCTTTCTAAATTGTCTTTTGAAATGTTTTTAGGGGGAAAAAAAAGAAAATGCACATGTAACTATATGCTAAAGACCTATAAATCACAAGTAATTTACTGAGAGTTCCATAAGTGACAAACTGCTAAGGGGCAACATGAACTCCTTCATCAAGTGAACAGGTTCAGTCTTAAACACAGAGCTTCCTCCTTACCTGTTTGAGGGCCAAATGGGGCTTGTGGTGGCCCATTCTATTGTGATTGCTATACAGGAGTGCACATAACACATCTGTTTCTGCATCTAAGGTTTGACTCTTCAACGATTGTGTAAGGAGACAGCATTCTTTAATTACAGCTGCAATGCAAATGTCTAAAGAAGAGATAAGACTTAACAAGAGATTTCAACATTAAGTATATTAAGTTGAAAATATACCAAAGAAGCATTTTTTCTTATTTATCTTAATAGTATGAAACAACATAAGCAGCATCCACTGCAAGCACATAATGATTCTAAGTATGTGATTTGGAAAACTGTGACAGATATATAAAGCCAGAAATCACTGAGAACATCTGTTAAACATAAATGTATAGCTCTACATCACATTTTATCATGATTTTAATCATCTTTCATATGAATACCTTGCAGTCTCATTTAATGTGCACTTAAACCTTGCGTACCCTAAAGATGGGGCAAGTATATACACAACGGCAACAATGGATAAATTCATATTCTTAAGTCAATGGTACTGCACTTGGATACCACTTTAAAAAGACAAAAATATATTCAGAACTGAGCAACTACCATGACAATTAGAAATTATATAATTTGATGAATGCCTGACTGAAGAGCCTGTGCTCAGCAGAAAGTTAAGTTTCCTTGTCAGAAGGGCTGGGAAGTAGAAAATGGAGTTAATGTGTTTCCTTTAGCACCTATGTAAAGTGAAGAACCTTCTACTCTCCTAATTATCAGAGATCAGAATGGGATGCCCCGGGAATCGGGAGTGGGCTGATGAATTTCCATGCCTAACAGAAAACTTAAGAATTTCTGAATAGAGGAAAAGGGAAAATTAATCTGTAAAGTGTAAAAATGGATGGCGATATTGCCATTACTTGTCAATAAAAGAGTTAAGTTGATCATCCCAACAATCCAGTGATGCTAGGGTGGATTAACCCCATTTTACAGATAAGGCACCGGAGATCCCTGAAAGATTACAATTGAAGTTCACAGTGCTAAAGTGACTCCCGGACATTGTGGTCAAGACAGCTCCTGGCAGCCTAGGCCGCCCTTTCCCCGACAATAGCTGCGTTGGCTTCTCTCCACCCTCTTGGTAAGGCTTGGGTTTGGGGCCTGCAGTGAGCACAGGTTCGTCAAGGTCCCGAAGTCAAAAACCCCTGCCCAGTTTCTGGTGGGCTCAGGAAGTCCCGCCCCCGGCTCCACGTGCATCCCGGGCGTATCCCTCCCCCTCTCCCCCCCGGAAATGTCTGCTCCTCGCCGGCCCGGCTCACCAAGGGCCGCGTCGGGATCCGGTACTGTTACCACGCTGCGGTTTCCAGCTTTAGGGATCGTCACGCGGTTCCAAGGCTCCGGGTTCCGCAGCGCCGCAGCCATCTTGGGACAGAGGGGGTAGGAACCGGGAGAGGCGGAGCTGGGTAAGACCGAGTGGAGACACCGCAGGAAGGAAGAAGTGACGTCTGGAAGCGGCCGCGAGGCCGGGGGCGGGGCCCGGGGCCGAGGGCGGAGGCAGGAGGCGGGGCCCGGGGCCAGGGGCGGGGCGCGGGGCGAGGCCCGGGGCCGGGGGCGGAGCTTGGGGCGCGGCATAGCTGGAGACGCCGCAGAATCGTCCAGTACTTTCTGTGGACTAGAAAGGACTTGATTGTCTTACAGCCCCTGGTCCCCAAAAGTTGGCTTCGTATTAGAACCATTTGGGAGAGTTTTACGGGGAAAGCCCCACGCCAATACTACCCAATCATACTCATGGGATGAGGACTCATGAGTGGACACTTCCTGTCGGGGTTCTGAGGTACACTGGGTACTACTTGAAACGCACTTTGTAATGTGGAACCTGAGGCCCAAAGTTGAATTGGTGCATAGACCCCCAAATCCGCCTCAGACTTTAGGGAGGAAAGAAGAAATTAAAGAGTCTCATGCAAGGTGTGGCCTTGTGAGGAGCAATTTACTTTGAGACTGTTATGGACCTGAACTTGGTGGTTTCGCTGGTGGTGCGGACAAAGACTGAGCCATAAGGAATTTTGGGTTTAGGGAGCAGTGTAATGGAGGTCGGTCAAGAGAGGGATGGAACCACTGGAAAAGGGCCGGACCGCCTCCAGAACAAGAAGGGCAGAGGCCACCCCATGCCGCTGCCCAGAAACACCCAGCCCAGAGGCCTTCCAGCTATGGCGATGCGCAGTGTGCGAAATGTGGCCCAAGCTGCCCATTCCAGAGCTCGGCTTTCACACTCAAGAAGCAGTGCCCAGGCAGTGAGGACCATACACCTGTGCTGCTGCGGCCCGTAGAGAGCCCCGTGTCCAGGCGGCGAACAGGTAAGAAACGCGCCCTTCTTACCTGTTTCCCTCCCGCCATGCCCACGGGGTTGAGTGTTGGTATTCGTTTTCTATTGCTGCTGTAACAAATTACTACAAACTCATTGAAAACAACAAAAAGTTAAATTACATTTCTGGAGGTTAGAAGTCAAAACTGACTAAATTTTGAACGAAAGTAGGCAGGGCTGGAGACTTTGTTTCTTTGTTTCTGCCAACTTCTAGAGGCCACCTGCATTCCTTGGCTCATGGTCCATCCTCCATATTCAAAACCGGTTGAACAGCATTTCCAATCTGATCTACCTTCTCTTTCTCTGCACCTGCCTGCCTGTCTCTTAAAAGGACATTTGTGATTACATTGACCTCCTCTCCTCCAAACAAATCCAGAATAACCTCCCCATCTCAGAATCTTTAACTTAATCTATAAATCCATTTTGCTATGTAAGATAATATATTCACAGATTCTAGGCACTAGGGTGTGGACATCTTTGTGGGAGTCTTCATTCAGCCTCCTACACCTTTCACAGAAATTACCTCACTGCATTGTATTAATTTGGGTATTTGTATGTCTCCTTTTCCAATACCTTGTGAGCCTGCTGAAGGCAGTATTAATTGATATAGGATATAGCTTTTATGTCTTAATGCTTAGCTCAGAACCATATAATAGGTCTTCAATAAATTTGCTAAATTTGAGGTATAATTAATAAAGAATGACACATATGTATAATGTCTACAACTTTATCACTAATAAATATTTTTGACTAAATTAGAGACTAATGATGTTTAAATAGAGTTTCTGAAAGGTGAATAGAAATCTTGTAGGCAGTTAAGGTTGAAGGACATGCCTGATGGAAAGATGTTAAATAGCATGGTTGTCAGAATCACTAGTCCTGGGTCAGTATTGCTGGAGCATGATATGTGCTGAGGGATGAAAAACTGGGTAGAAATATATCAATTTATTTGGATAAAAATTTAGATACAAAGTTTTCTCTTCTTGTGGACATAACACGGAAAATGATATAGTCACACAATTAATCAGTTGTTTCCTGATATTTTGGAAGGAGAATTCTGCTTCACCCCCAAAACTTCACAGAGAAGTCAAATATATAAACCAAATAAAATGTGGAATTTCAGTTATTATGGATGTGAGGTACAAAGCGGGCCCCTACAGGTAACTCATAAGATACTTTCTAACACAGGATGAAACCTACTGATGTAAATAAATAAATATGTACTGATGTGAACAATTTTTGACTCTCTGGTAACTGTTTTAAAAATCAGTTTAGAAAAATGTATGTACAATGTGCATCAATATACATCTACACATTGAGAAAATGGTCTGGAAGAATCTCAATGAAGGTGCTAACAGTTATCTTTCCAGTTATCTTAGTAGGATGGATCATTTTATTTTCTACAACTTCACTTGTATTTTAGGTTCATTATACTTAAAGGAAAGAAATAAATATGCGGTGCTATTAGAATGAGAAAAGTGTATTTTTAATGTTAGATACTATTTTAATGTTAAAATAGTGTGTCCAAAATCTTATAGGGTGTGTGTGTGTGGAGGGGGGTGCATGTGTGTGTGCCCGTATATTCAGAGACTTATACTTTTTGCCTAGACACCCATGGCCTCTTGTCTGCAATCCTGCCTGGGCAGCTCCCCTCTGTATTTTCTATACAGTCCTATGTGGCTTAACAACAGGGACACCGAAATAGGTTGTTAGAAGATTTCATCTGTGACATGTGAACATCATAGAGTATAATTATACAAACCTAGATGGTATAGCCTACTATGCATCTAGACTATGTTTGAGGACCACTGTCATATCTGTGTTCCATTGTTGACCAAGACGTCATCTTTTGGTGCATGACTGTACTGACTTTGTGATGCTGGCACAGGGGCTGCAAAACCTCAGTATTTACCAACTGGTAGTTACACCAATACATGCCACTAGAGGGAGACTGGAAGGCAGGATGAGGGGAGGGGCTTATTCCTGTTTGCTCCTTTATTCCAATCAGTGCGGCTCAGCATTAGTCTTCATCCCAGGTGATGGCAGTTGGTTCTAGTCTCTGACTCTTTGACACACTCAAAGAACCAGCTGACCCCTCAGAGGTACGAGCAGCACCTGGATGGTGTTCTCTTCTCAATTATCTGGGTCCCCAAACTGCAGTTTCTGTCCTCTGTAAGTCTAAATTCTGATAACCCCAAACTTTTATGATTATCTCCCCAGCTCCAGGGGTATAACTGATTCCAGCAGTTAACTCTGTGTTGTTTCAGTGTTTCCTATTACTTTCTAGTTCTGAAAACATCTCTTTAACCAGTTCTTTATGTTAAATTCTTTGTGGGGGAGTACTTAATGTGACTCCGCTTTTATTAATGGACTCTGATACTTGGAACGAGATGTGGTCCTAGGAAACAGACCTTCAAAATGGGATTCCAAGGTTGGTTTTGACATGTCCTTAGCTTTGAACATAGTAGTAATTTCTTTATTGAGTGGAAATCGGATATGAGAAATTCATACCATACCTTGGCATCATCATGTTTAATCACCTGAAGTTGAAGGTGATGAAATACCCTCTGAAGCCTTAAGGGTACCAGATATCCTTTGTGCTAACAGTGATGCTTCTAAGCACTCTGGAGAGCATGCAAAAAAATGACAAACTCAAATCATTAATTCTTAGCTCAAGTCAAAGAATCCAACAAACTCCTATGGTGACCCTGAAAGAATCACTTATTTCTTATAGCTTCAGGACTGACTTTGACCCAAAGTTAATTCTGTAAACTGCAGAATTACCACCTAAACTGATAAGACTTGCATGACTTATTTGTAAAAGTTAGGGCACTGATTAGTACAAAGGACTCTGAAACTTGGATAGTAACCATCTAGTTAGACTTAGGGGAAACTGAGAATCTCAGAGTAGCCTATCTTCTTGTGCTGAGGGAGACTTGTGTGAAAACCCTAGAATGACCTTATGACCCAGTCCAATCACATCTCATCATCTCTAGAGCTCTAAATAAAAGTGAGATCTTGGTTTTTCCAGGGACAAGTACAAAGTCTGACAGAGTTTATATATCAAAATACTGTAAAATGTTGCTAATTTTTATTGACAGAAACTAAAATAAGAGTGAATTTTAAGGTTATCAGAATAAAGATGATTGGATATAAAGCACTGGATTAAAACCAAATGTATCAATAGTGGTCATTATATCAGTTGCTAGACAGTCATGTAGTAAGAAGTGTGCCAAACAGGTTTCTTTGTTGATTGAAAATTGAACTCAGCAATTGCTAATATTCAATGAAGGTAAGATGCAGCGATTTTCCTCACATAATGTAGAAGGAGAAATTCAAAGGCTAATTGGAATGATAGAGTGGGTATATAATCTGCAGTATGTATTTCCACCCACATCCAACTATGTCCTCAAAGAGGTCATACCTCCCATAAAGCTTTGAGAAATACACTGATGCTCACAAGGTTCTGTGGTGGGTGTCTTCTGTAGGCTAGGGTCATGCACAATACCACCATTGAAATGGTCTCCCGGATTTCAGCGAAGATGATGGGATCCCAGAATGTCAAAGTTGAAGTGACAACAATTAATTGCAAGAGAGGAGGTTGGTATATTTAGTATAATGAGCAATAGGGATAAAATGGTGGCTAATTGATCAGTGTCTGTAGGAATAGTTTGCAACCTATTAAAATATGACTTCATCTGTTTAGCTGGGATGGGAAACCTGATTTGAACATCAAAATGGAGAAACATAGTTACACTTCTTGCTCATTTTACAGGCTTAAACTGTTACTGAGCAATGGCTGGCTAGCAGATATGCATAGAGGCAAATACCTTGGCAGCAGGTTTTAAGAAAAGAAAGAAACTTTATTGAAAATCTGTTGGTAAGGAAGCAATAGGTAAACTCAAATCTGCCTACCCAGTTAAGAAAATGAGTAAGTTTATATAGGTTTTAGGGGTAAGGCTGAGAACAATGGAGTTAAACGTTCACTAAGAAGTGGATTAAGGGCAAAGAAATGTGAACTTGGCTAAAGTTCTTTGGCTAGATACAGGGTAGTTCATATATGGAGAAGTAGAAAGAGACTTTTTTTTCCAGAGAACTGTAATTTTTAATTTCTGTGGTAGGCGCCTCTCTTCTGTGTGACTCCCCTCCTCAGCCTGGCACTCAGCTCAAGGTTAGTTGCTTTTGCACATGCTCAGGTTATCACTTTTAACAAGTGGAAAGCAAGTCTTGTGAGAACAAGTCTCTTGGGCATGATGGCAACAGTGGTGGGAGGGATGCAACATAGGGATGCAACAGTGTGTAGGCTTTACCTAGCTGGGGGGTCGTTCTCAATTCTTCTTCACACTGTTCAGCATGCAATTTTAATAGAAAGGCCATTCCTAAGTCTATAACTTCAGGTGAAATGATGCATTGTCCCATAAAATTAATGTAAAGGATGATTAGAATCCAGAGCCACACCGCCAAACACAACCATACATCACAGATTCCAGTCATACATGATGCCACCCATTGGCTCTACAGAGGATGGGTGTAGGCGCCTTCATGCAGGGGGTGTATGTGCTCCATCTGCAGGCCTGCGAGTGGTCAATAAATACTGTTGAATAAATACTGAATGAATGAATTCATGAATAAAAAAGTAAGAACCGTTAAGAATTTCTTAATCCAAAAAACACAATAGCTCTAGAAATCACTGAACAGATTTGAAAGGTCAGTTATGTACTTGTTTGAATGTATCACTGATATCCCATACACTAGTCTCCAATCTTTTACTTGATTCTAAAATGTATCCTGTCATAGATTTTAATTAAAATCTACTTGACTGTACTTGTTGCAATTTTTGATATTTTTATGATTGTAAAAAAAATCATTTTCTTTCAAAATGTAATTTTCATGTAAAAATCTCAGGGAGAGACTCTCACCTGCATTGAGGTTTCTAAGAGTGTGTAAGACTAACAAGTTTCATTTAAATTTGGAAGTAAATTCTGTTTTGAAGTTGATCTGAATATGAATATATAAATACCAATTTAAGATCTGGGGCAGATGATAAGAATTACAATTGCCTTGAGTTAAAAGCTGATTTCACTTTTGGGGAAATGTTTAAAGGTTATCCCTTACAAGAATCTTACAGTTATCTCAAGATACATGAAATAATTCTTGAAGAAATGGAAGAGCTTAAAGAGAAAAATTAGAAACAAGTTCCCAGCAAACAAATAAAAAAGAGGTGGAATTAAAGCTCCCATTACTGAGAAATGAGACTCGTAGAGCAACTGTTCAAGCCCTGTTGATCTACTATATCTTTCCACTAGACATTTATATTTCACATTTTAGCGTAACTTAAGACTTATAAGTGTAATTATTTCCGAGGGACCTTTGCACAAACACCTTAACATTTGCTCAGGAAATAAAATACCTGTTAGGGTTTGTTCAAAAGCCAATTTTTCCACCAGAGGGCAGCAAGAGGATATAACCAGATTACCTTCTCTAAATTCTTTGCTTCAGTTAGAAGGCAAACAGATTTACATTCTGTCCCCCTAATGGAATCTTAGCTCAACCTCAGACAGAGTGGAGACAAATCAACTTATCCCTGACAGAGAAGATTCAGATAATCGAAGAAACGTCTCACAGACAAAGTAGATGCACATGAATTCAAGTCTTGGCCCCTGAAGTGGAAGTCAGTCACATGACCTGACTAGCTTTTGCCAGGAGTGGCATATAACCTCAATTTATTTTCAAGGAGCAAAATCACCTGACCCTGGGAATCGCTAGACTAAAAGAAACAAGTTGATAATCAGATCAGTGGATATATTTTCTCCACACAGAAGACTAAATGCCAAGAATTGGCCTTGGAGAAAATGGAATCATTATTTCTACACTGACAGCCTTGACGCAAAATTTCCAAGTCAAATTTATAAGGTGTATAGGGATTTGGTTGCTTGTTTTGCTTTCCTCTCTCTTGCCAGTTACCTCCTAAGAGCTGAGCATGGATCAGTGAGGTCCCTCCACTGTTGCTGCCAGCAAGTCTATGCCTGACTTGGTGAGTTTCTGAAAAGGTACCAGGGCCTCTAGTGGAACATAATACCCTCATACTATGCCAAGGGATGGAGCCAAGCCACATTTCAGTCAGATGCCGACCCAACCTCTGAGGAAAAACCTCCTTTTCTGCCCAAGAAGTGGTCACTGAAATCTTTCAAGTGTTTGTTTTTACAATTAAACTAATAAAGAAAATTATTTTTAAAAACAAGTCTCACTCAGAAGGAGATAGTCCCTGAACACCCAACATTTCCAAGACATTCGTCATCTGTGCACCTAGATATTGTCACAAAAAACACACATGCATACGTGCCAAGAAACAGTTCTCAGTTAAATACCATTATGCTCCTCAAAGCTTTCTCTTGTATTTATTGTTGTCTGTTCTCATACAGTCTGCTTTAGGAGATTCTGGCATATTGGGAGATTCTAGCATAGCAAGTGTTACCTTAGGAGCATGTAAGAAAGCGTAATCAGGGAAATAAGCAGATGTATTTTAAGCAACAAAATACTGAAGTGTGATAAAACAGTACACAGAGTCATATCTAACTCAGGTTGACCGCAGAATAAAAATTCAGGGTAGTAAACTCAACATTAACAATCTCCCCCCAGCATATAGGTATCACAAGAATAGGAAATTTTAGTTCTTTGCTCTAACAGAAAGCTATTTAATTCCTTGTTCCGTTCAAAGTACCAAGAATAGTTCAGATGTTCAATTATTATTTGTCCAGTGCCTAAGTAATATTCAACAGTGGAGACCAATATCTCTTAGTAAGTCTGTTGCAGACCCTCTCCTCTGCCTTCCCGCATTAAGGGGGGTCAGTTTCATCAACTGAACACGACCTGAAGTAGTTGTCTTAGTCAATGAATGGGCCATGTTGCCTTCATCGTTAATAATGGTCGTACACAGAGAGGCAAGCTGCTCACCTTAGAGAAGCACACAGGAACAGAGAGTGGCTGAATAAATGGGAGGTTCCCATCTCATAGTCTCACTGGGGTAGTGTTTAGCCAAAAATAGAGTCCTCAAATTAGATTTGAATCTCAGATAAATGTATTTGACTTGAAATGTACCTACAATAAAATATTCATATTTTTATCTGAAATTCTAAGTTAATTGAGTGCCCTATATTTTATCTGCTATCCATACTCTGGGACACACATCTGAGCAGAGGGTGGGAGAATTATCTGACTCTCAGTGGTGATCTTTCTCTCTCAGTACACAGGTTGTATTCTTTTAACTTCAATATGTGTTTGCCATTGAAGGACAGTGATGGCAGTGGGGCCCATTTAATCCCTCTAAGTGTGCCTTCTAAACTCCCAGGATTTGAAAATGTTCCCTGAACTCAGAGTTTTGAGAACCACTGGTATACAGCCTGTTTTCTTTAATCTGGACTGTGGGTCTGCCCTAATAACCTTCTTCATCCCCCATACTTTGGGAAAAAAAATTTCTGGGCAGATACCTTTGTTTAGAAGATTGAAACTAGACTGAGGAAGTAGTATGCTTCCTAAGTAATTTCTGGTCAATTTTCACCCTCCTAATCATGAAGTGGCTCTAACATTCAATGCTGGGGCTGGGGTGGAATTCATAATGTAAGAGGAAAGTGCTAAATTAAGTGATGATAAGAACTCAGCTTTTCCAACATGAATATGGTTTAGAAAATGTGATCTCCACAATTCTGTTCACAAACATCCACTATTAGTCCCAGACCAGAGCCAGACTCTTGCTGTAATTCTAAACAAGTGACCAATTCCTGATGATAGTCAAAGGGACTGGGGCCACCTTAACCCTGAGCTCAGCCCTTGCACTTTATTGCTTAGCCAGAAAGTTCAGTGGAAAACCTTGGATGCCTTGGGTGGAAGTGAGGGTGGGAGAAGTGGCAGGAGGCAGAGGAATCTAGCTAGTTACCAGGAAGGGGATACAAATGAACACTTTTCCATAAGAAAATCTTTGTTCAAATGACCACAAAGCTTTAGTTACAGAATCTTGTAAGCAAAATGCTCTTCTGTCACTTGTAAGCATTATGTTACATTTTTTTGAATTATACTGTAAATGGGTATTACTGAATAAAATGAGGCCAATTTAATTTAAATAAAATTCTTGCATTTCTAGAACTGTCCATTGGGCATTTAAGACCTTTTACAAATTAACACTAATCTATCTTCCTGTTACCGGAACCAAGCTGCCTAGCAGCTTGGGTGCCTGCAGTAGCGGTGGGGCCTCTTATCCCGCTGCTTCGGAGTCAGTTATAGCAGTTGCTCCTGCCCAGTAACTGCCGTTTTTTGTGTGGACCAATCAGGTGCTAGGAGCTGATGGGTCGGTCCAATCAGCTCCAGGATTGAACATGGTCCAATCAGACTTGTGGATGGTACTCTGGGAGAGGATATAAACCAGGACTGGAGGGACCTAAGGTAGAAAAAGATTGAACCGAAGAGGAAAAGTGGAAAAAGAGGAAAAAGTGGAAAAAGAGGAGAAGACACGACACGACCAGCCCCCAGGAGAAGAAAGACGATGGTTCCAGACTCTGAAGAGGAAAAAGTCAAGGAAGAAAAAGATTGAACCGAAGAGGGGGGGAAAAGGTTGAACTGAACAGGAGAAGACACGACACGACCAGCCCCCAGGAGAAGAAAGACGACGGTTCCAGACTCCGAAGAGAGAAGAGAGAAGTCAGTTCCTGGCCTCTGAGAAGAGAAGAAAGAAGAAAAGAAGCACCAGCAGCCGCCCTCCGAAGAGGAAGAGAAGCCGAAGGACTCTGAAGAGACTGGGCCTCCGGTGCTGTCTCTGATGTAGCCTGAAAGGAGCCCCAGAGGCCCTGGGCCTGGTGTCTCAGAGGCCTGTTTGTGGGTCTAACCCAGCACCTCCCAAGGAGCTGCCGTCCCCGATGTGTTCTGGGTGAGGCGGCTGCCACCTGAGGCTGCAGCGAGCTCTCTGTTTCCCCCGTTTGTACAATAAACCCCATGTTTGCTGTTGTTGTTCCTGTAGCCTGAAGTCTCCTGCAATTGTGCGCGCGGGTGAGAAACCACAGACAGTGACCTGTCCTCTCATCAGGCACTGTCCTTTGTTGTATTTGGCCTTTTGGCCTTTTGGCCTTTTGGGGCATTTTGGTGGCTCTTGCCGCAGAGCCTGGGCATTTGAGGCCCGTTCTGCCCGATTTCAGTTGGCTACCACAAAAGGACTAGACACTCCTTCTGCCCGATTTCATTCCCACTGTCACCTACCACTTCTTTGTAGGACTGCTATACTCTACGCCAGAGCTTCTGAACTTCAGCACTACTGATATTTTGAATAGGATAATTTTTATTTTAATGTACTGACCTGGGCATTGTAGGATATTTGGCAGAATCCTTGGCTTCTACCTACTAGATGCCAGTAGCACCCCCTCCTCAAGGTCATGACAGCCAGAAATTACCCAGAGATTTTGCCAATAACCCCTGGAAGATTAAATTATTACCCACATTAAGTATCACCAGGACTAAATGTCCCCTCTTCCCCATTGAGAACCACTGCTCTGGTCCATGAGACAACTTGCCTTTCTATAAACACATTTTCACACACACCCCAACTTTCTTCTGTTTCCCTTACCTGTAACACCCTATTATCTCCCTTCTTATTGATAAACTCACACTTATTCTTCAAGGGCTAAGTCAACTGCTACCTGTCCAGTGGTCTTCTTTACAAAGCCAAAGTAATTTCATTTCCCTCCTCTGACTGCCATGGACACTGCATACGTCTTTATTTGCGTTAATAGTGTTCACCATCCAACAACTTGCAATTATTCTCTCCCACCAGCTATGAGTTCCTCAAGAGCACAGTTAGTGTACCCACACTACCCAGCATGGATGGCTGTGTGTGTGTGCATGTGTTCCAACAAATACATACAGCACTAAAAATACATGTTTTCATTGAAGCATAAATCAAAGTCCTAAGTTATACCATTTGCAATATTTTTCCTAAAGGAAGACATGATTTTCATCCTCATTGAATAAATTAGATTAGACCTCACCAGATCTCTATGCTTCAGCAAATCTGATTCCATCGTTACTTTTCAAATGTACATTTTTATACCTATTCCCATCATCTACCATTATTGAAATAGTTTTCCTTACTTGGAAAGCCCCATTTTCATTTTTCCTTGTCAAAGTCTTCTTCAAACAGTGCCTCTCTCAAGCAGTGGGACCTCAGACAAGAAAAGAGAAGATAAAAAGGTTGTTGGGGAAGCCGGGAGGGAATAACATTTCACGGACTAATTGATGAGAAAGTAGGTGAGATGAGGCTGGAGTTGAGCTCATGGATTTGTTGATCCGATGGTCTGTCGAGTTTTGAGAGATGAGGCTCAGCGGGGTGGAGGAGCTGAAAGCCAGAGTGCTAGCAGGGGAGGCATGAAGGAGCATGTGAGTGAGGATGTCATGGCTAAGATGGAAGAAACCGATTTCCTCGACGAGTGTGATAGTAAAGAAAAAGCAAATAGCAAATACTACAATAGCTTGAGGAGGTTACAGGATCACAGATTGTGTGAGACTGGGACTTGTTTGTTGACAAAGGGAAAGGAACTAGGAAGTAGGAGACTTTGAAGCTGTGTGAGAGTTATAAGCCAAGATGATGAGTGAGTGAATGAATGCAGGAATGAATGTGTAATGAATGATGTTTCTCAGGTGCAAGCTGATTTCAGCATACAGTGTACTAACTGTATCAACTAGAGCAGAAAGACCCAAAGAGAGGCTGCTCATCTCTGGCTGCACAAGATCAGGGGAAAACGTCACGTGTGGATACACATGAAGCAAAAGCAAGTGAGCACAATAATAGCCAAGAAATAAATGTGAAATTCCAATGACTTTCTCACACCCCATAGGCAGTCCTGAATACTGGGGAAAGAGTGGGAGGATGAGGAACTGAGTGAAAAAGGCAACAGGCCCCAGAGATAATTTACAGTTGGAATGGAACAACTTCCTAAACCATAAAGTGTGTGGTCCAGAAAGCAGAACCCCAGATGCAGTTGCTATAAAAAAAAATCACTCATGACTTTTTTTGGCAAAAAGAAAGTCCATTTTGATTATCTCTTTAGCAGCACAAATCTTCCTTTAAAAAGTAATAGCTCCATGAATTCCTTTTCCAGATGGTATTCACTTTAATGTGAACACGGGGTACTTTTTGCAAGATGGTGATGCAGCTAACCGAACTCATGTCCCCCACGGCTCACGCTCTGAACATCTATTGGTATTCCTCACAGTCTTCTGCAGGGGGGCATGATTTATCTTTGCCACAAAAGGAAACTGAAGGAAGCAGTAGTTAGGAAGTGGCCCAAGGTTGCACACAAGGCTAAGATGAGAGTCTTTTTAACTGCCACGACCACATCCTTTCCACCATGTTAAGCAAATGCTCCCTCCCATGTAAAGGGTAGTGATGGGTGCAGCTGTAGACTCGAGGTCAGCTTCTGGCATGCTATCTGGTAAGGCACACAAACCCCCACACATAGAAGGGACCCCTCTTTGGCTTAATGTTCTGCCATGGCTCTTTTGAAGTTCACTTTTTTTTAGCAATGGACTCTGCAGTTTCATTCTGGATTGGCCCCCGAATTATGTAGGCAGAATTGCCTAGAATCATAGAATGTTCAGGTTGGAAGGGTTTGAGAGGTCATAGGTTCCACTCCACCCATTTTACAGATGTGGAAACTGAGGCACAGAGAGACCTCCTGGTCCACCTTTAAGTCATACTGCTGATTAGTAGCAGAGCAGCAACAGATGCTAGGTTCCCAGTCTTCTTCCTCCATTACCAGTTCTCTCTACCCCCGAGAGCCTTAAAAGTTAGAGAAGGGAAGTTTACTCCCTCCCTGCAAAAATTTATCACTAGCCAAAATACCATTTGTGGCTAAGCTGGGTCAACTCATTTCATTCCTGGGCAAATGGCCCTGGGTTTTTCAAAAAACCAAATACACATAAACCTGAATGTGATTTTGACAAAACCACAATGTCTACATAGTGGTAAAAGAAGCCTTTAGCCGATCTCTCACCTAACACTCACTCCCCAACGTGTGTTCTTAGGCAGGTTATGGCTCAACCAGGATCAGGTGAGGTCGTTGCCAGGGAAAACAGGGTGAGACCAGGCTCTAAGCTAAGGCTTGGCCTCCTAGTAAAGCTGACACAGAGAGTCCCTTTTGGCACTGCCAGTCTCCCTCTGGGGCCCAGGGTGCAGATATAATGCTTCTCCCACATTGATGTCCCCTGAAGACCCATCACTAGGGCCCATCATAACCACCCCAGGTCTGAGGTGGAATTAACAAGTATTAGTAAGGGTTTGGGTTCACCTCTTCCATGCCCATCATTAGGAAGTTATGACAATGAGTATGCAGTGTTCTAATTTCTAGCCCAGAAAACATATTTGCCTCAGAAACGCCGAGCATGTGGTTCTCCGTGAAGAGCTGGTGCTGGGAGGCGGTGGACTCCTCTGAAGACAACACATGTCGCCCACAGAGGAGGTGCAGCACATGAGAGCACAACCAAAACTTGGTTATGCCAAATTAGAACCTCTCTGTGTCTGTCACACCACCTTCCGATCAGCTGACCCCATTCAAATTTCTCCAGCAGCCCCTCTTCCTTTCAGAACCACCCATTGTTTCATTGTGTTCCTGCAGTCTGGAACAGTTCCTTCTCCCTTGCCTGGCTCTGTGTCCTTGACAATCTTAAAGAACATAGACTTCATTCACTACACTGACCCTCAATTTGGATCAGTTGGATATTTCCTCCAACTGAAGCCTTGTTTTCTTGGCAAAAGAAATGACTCTATGTTCTGCTCAGTATAGCACATTAAGAGGTTATCTACACCTATCTGTCCCACAACTGGTGTTGCTAAGTTGGATTGCCTGGACAAACTTGCATCTGCCAAGCTTTCCACTGTGGGGTTGCTACTTTTTCCTTGTGTTTGATTATTATTTTGTGAAGAAATGTTCTATTGTTAGACAAATATCATACCAGTATAATACTGCTCATCAAACTCTACATTTAATAGTTGTCATTACACTGTAAGGAAGAACTTCCTTTCTTTCATTTGTTTATTCATACTTTATAAAGCTTATCTGTGTGAAATCATGGCTTCTTATTTTATTCATTGATTTTCAATCCAATATTTTCATTATTTAGTTTGAGACTTTAGTCTTAGATTTGGTTGGCTCATCAACCCGGCTTGCATGTCCTACTGACATGTCCCTGTCACTGTAAGCATTGTTTTTTACTTTTATCACATTTCACCACAAGGTGATTCAGAGACATCTTGTTCTGTTCTTTCCCTAGCCCTACAATCAGCCATTCCTCTAAAGTCTTAGTTCCTTCCATAAACAAATTGGAGGGGGTATTTAAAAGCTAATATCTGGACTTAATGTGCTCATGGCTATACAGTTCTGTAACTATTTCTTTATGTGTACATGTTTTAAATTCTTCAATTTGTACCTATACTTCCAACTTCAACCCAACAAAAGACCTTCCAGCTTTCCCTATTTTTATGTTTGAAAATCTTGTCTCAGATGGTGAGAAATATAGATCTGATTTTCCTCAACATATTTACCTATTTATTCAATCAGCCAACTTACTTGCTGAAGGTAATCCCAGGCTTCCTCCCCACCGGTCACTTCAGCATCTTCCCCATTTTATTCCTTAACCATGAGCCTGCCTCCCACCTCCTCATCATCAGAACACCCCTCCCCTTCTCTGCCCTACTTTTTCAAGATGAGGATGAGAAAAAAGGAAATGGCTTGGTATTTTCAAGACTTCCCAAGTGATTCTAGCTATGCAGGTAAGGTTTGCACATCTCTGGACTGGAGAGTAATAGGAAGGTAATATTTCCACAATCAAAACCACCATTTGACATTCTCCCAGAAGCATCCCATTTTTAGCAGGGACTCAATGTCTCACAGTTAAGGGTAGAGTGGGACAACCCCTGCAAAGGGTGGGGAATCATAAGATTTTAGAAACAAAGTGAACTGGCAGAATAGCAGATTTAAGGGGCACCAAGAGAAACCACATGAGTTTCTTCAGGCTGGCCCTGACTGCCCTCTCAAAATCACCCCAGGGTCCCTTTTTGAATATACATGTGCATCATTGCTCCCTAATCTAATTTGCAGTACACCCCCTATTATTTTGATTCCTGAAGTCTGTAAAGAAAGTGACAACTTCAGATTTGTGAAGATAACACTCTATTTCTAGTGGTTTTCTTCTTGTATTTTTCCACTTCAGAGAATGGATTGCCCTCCAGGAATGAGTAAAGCCAGTAGCTGCACATCTCGCCAGCATGCCTTAGACTTGACCTATGATGTCTCTATTCTTGGATATTCCAACCACGGACCCCTCAGCAGCCTCATTGCCTTCTTTATTTGGTCTTTACCATATAGCCTGGTAGGAACCATAAACCCAACACTATACTCCACAAGCCTAAACTGTCAGGGTAAAGCAGTGTTAACACCTGGGCCAAAGTCATTGCACTTTCTCCAGCTCCACACTAATGAAGAATTTTTCCAAATATTTATTCTGGAAGAGAAATTGAAATCAAGTTAATAGGAAAGGAGGACTGATGTTTGAATTCTGTTATTGCCTTTCCTGGCTTCCTATGTTGCTGGAGAAAGACATAAAACCATGTTTGTGCTGTTCATTTTCATATTTTCATGCTTACATTATGACTGAGAGAAAAGTCAGGGTTGGCTCCAGATGAAACATCTCTGACTGGAAAAGGAACACTTTGTCCCAGAGCCACAACTGGCATGTCCCTGCCAAGCAAGTTCACACAATAAAGTTAGGGTGAAAGTCCAACAAGAGAAGTAAAAGGAGAAGGGACTTAACTATGGAAGTACTTTCACTTATTTAAGCTTTGTGTAGTCAATATATTATTTGCTGGTATTATATTGGTATGTAAAATCTTCCTACCCCCTGATGGTCAATGCCTGAAGATCACCATAGGTGATATTTTGAGAAGGAATATTTGATTAAATCATAGACTGACACAGACCACAAGAAAACTATGGTTTGGGATGTATTCATGGTGCTTTAAGTTTAGCTCCAGGAACACCTTTGTTTTTCTAACGTACAAACAGCGACATTTAAATATTAGCTTATTTTCATGAGCATATATGTGTACATTGAAATTAAAATACCAGGAAGGAAAAGAAACTGAAATAAAAACAAATCAGACTAACTTGTAATCTGAAAGTAATACAATAAGTAGAATGGATTAGGGCCTGGAACCAAGACCAGGTTGGAAAATTATTACCGCTACTGTCCATAATAAAGATTATGGAGGTGTCTTAGTACATTCAGCTGCTGTCACAGAACATCATAGACTGGGTGGCTTGTAAACAACAGAAATGTATTTATTCTGGAAACTGGAAGTCCAAGATCAAAGTACCAGTTGATTTAATATCTGGTGAGCGCCTCCTTTCTGGTTTATGGACCTCCATCTTCTCACTGTGTCCTCACATGGTAGAAGGGGTAGGAGAATTTTGAGGAGTATCTTTTATAAGGGCACTAATTCTTATCATAAGGGGTCCACCCTTATGAACTAATCTCAAAAAAACTTCAGTTTCAAATGCTATCATATTGGGGATTAAATTTCAATACATGAATTTTGGAGGATACATATTTTACAACTACAAGAGAAGACAAGGAAGATTATATTATCAAGTCATGGAGAAATTCAGTGAATCAGGGCTTGCATTCATACTATGTGCACTATGCCGGGCTGACACTATGGATTGATGAAAGAAGTAGAAGATCTGGTTTCCACTTACAATCTTTGCCAGACCAGTGGTCTATTGGCATTGGCTCATACCAACTGATGCAAGCAGAATGACAAATATCCAGAAAAGTTTCAAGCTCATCGTTAAATCATTATTAGTCTGAAATCACCACAAAAGTAGTATTTACACCATAAAAATGGACAAATGCTACCAATTGGGACCTTGTTTATAAAAAGCCAGTTTACCACTGTACCCCTGCCAGTTCCCATACAGAGATACTTTCCTAGGTTGGAGATCAGTGTTGTAGAGTTAGAAGGAATATGAGGACTCATGTGGGAAAGGACATTGTGGCTTCTCTGAAGCCAGTCTCCAGAAGAGGGCAGAACCATCTACTGCCTTGGGGATACTTGTACTGGAAGAAAGACTTGAGTAAAGGGGAGAAAAAGTAGCATCTGTGTTTTTTTTTTCTACCCGGTCTTAATTGTCATCCACACCTCATCCCCATCCACAGCCAGCCTACTCAGTTTCTAGGGAGAAGCAGAGAATAACACAAATGAATAAAAGAGGGGAAAGGTAGAGAAACCGCTGAAGTATGCAATTCATTGACTTTGAAAAATGAATAGGGCCTTGAAGCTTACCTAACTCCACCCCTCACTTGGAATAGTAGAAATAGAGCCAAAGAGGTAAAATGGCATCAGGGTCATACAGCTAGCTAATGATACAGCCCAGGTCAGAAAACAAGTCTCATTCATTAACCCTACTATGTGCCAGGCCCTGTGATAGTTCCTAATCCTTGCTTTTCCTACTGCTGCCTTCAGTATGACTTACTTACAAATAGTGGAAATCAGGGTGGGTGAGTGAAAGAACTGAAGCTCAATAATCCCTCCCAGCCAGAGAACTGAATATGAACTATTCAGAAGAGTCAGGTTTGTTAATTCCAATCACAAAGTACTGCCAACTTAAAAAAGGGATGTGTGAGGGCCTCCCTGGTGGTACAGGGGTTAGTCTGAGTGCTACCAAGCTATCGCCAGCCACTGCAGCATGAGTTCTATCCCTGGCCAAGGAGCTAGCCCACATGGCACAGCAGACCTCTCCTGTCTCATCTGCTGTTCGCCTCAGCAGTGTATTTCAGTAGATCTGCCTGTTCTGCTCCCCACTCTGTCTCTGGTGAATCATCTTATCCCTGCCCCTCTGACCTACACCCCAGTTCTTCTGTGCATAAGTAAATAAAAGATATCTTTTAAAAAAAATTTTAAAAAGGGGCATTTGGTTGAAAAGTTGACTATGAAGGTGCTGTGTATGTTCCATCATATATAATTAAGGAAAATGTGTCTTTTGTCCTCAATTGAACTCCAGGTCATAACTTCTTAAACTATAACCTTTACTCCCTAGGATTTTTTACTACCAAAAATGAGCTGGTGATGTCCATTCCCTCAAGATGGAAAAAGGTTTATGTCATCCCAAGGCTATCCCTTGCAAGAGTCATTTATTTCCCCTAGCATAATGGGGCAGCTGAGGCAGAGGTGTCAGAGTGGGAATGAGTCCCTGACACCAAACAGGCCCCTCTATAGCTACTTTACCTGTCAGGTTGTCCTTCTCAGGTTTGGGGAGAGAAGCTTGTGCTGTGGCTATACCAGCTGAACCTCCTCAGAGACTAGAATATTTGGTTCTACATTTACCATCCAACCCCTATCAACAGCATTAAAGTCACATTATATTTTTTAAAGGGAGGTCCTTATTAAGCCTGTCTAAATAAAGCCTTTGTAAGAGAGCAATTCCATGCTGGTACCCAGGGGGGACTTTCTGATTACAGAGATCACTCCAACAGAAATAAAAGGGGATCAGATCTACCTTTGGCAATGGAGACTTTCTTTTGCAAGAGGATTACAGAGGCTTTTTAAAGGCTCACTCATAGGGCTAGTCTGGAGGAAGAAGGATTATGAAATAATTCAAAATACATAATTTGTTCCTAATAATTGTCTTTGTGAGATGACTTAAAGGGCCAACTCATGATCCATACATATGTCCACTGAACAAATGGTGATCCCCACCTTATTGGGAATAAAGTAGAAATGTAAAGACACAGAGCAAAGCACAACTGAAAACATGGACTAGGTTGTTGTCTTCTCACCACACTTCCCTTCCCCTGCTTTGAGGTCAGCAGCTTTCTCTGCTGAGATGAGACACACTATTACATGATCTCTGAGTTCATAGCAATTCTGTTGAGTTGTAGGGTGATCAACCATCCCAGTTTGCCCAGGACTGAGAGGGTTCCTGAGATCCAAAATTATAATTTTAAAATCAGGAGAGTTCCAGGCAACTAGAAAGGGCTAGTAACACTATTAAACTCCAGTTCAGCCTTTCCCCCCAATTCACTGAGATGCTAAGAAATTAAGAAACCTTGCTCAAGGTCACATACTATCTGATTGCAGAAACTGAACTTTTAGCCCAATCTGACTTCAAAGACAAGACTTTCCTTTCAGTGGCCTATAAGGAGATTTATATTTATGGGCAGAAAAAGGTAAAATGTTAAACACATGGCTATTTCTTTGTAGCTTTCTAATTGGAGGTCTATAAGACAATAGGCTTAAAAACCAGATTTGAATATGAAGGATTTCTTAAATTTCTTTGGGGAAGAAGCATGGAGAATTCATATCATAAAGTATCTCTCATCTTTTATAGAGGATACAATTTCTGATATGAAGATTAGGTCAGAGATAGGGTAACCATACATTCCAGTGGGGATAGCCCTGATTTATGCTTGTCCTAACAAATATTCTTTTCCTAATATATCCCATAGGGAATACATTCCAAGACCCCCAGTGGATGGCTGAAACTGCAGACAAAACCAAACCCCTAATATACTATTTCTGCCTATAAAGTTTAATTTATAAGTTAGGTATAGTATGAGATTAACAGCAATAACCAATAACAAAATAAAATAGTTATAATACTATGAAAGTTCTGTGAATATTGTCTCCATATATATAGTAGTGTACATAATGTTTTCTGACCAGGTTGACTACAGGTTACTGAAACCATGGAAAGTGAAACAGCAGATAAGGGGAACTACTGTAATTAAGAATGCACCCTTTCACTCTTTAAAGTCCAGCTTGAATGATAAATTACTTGATTCCAAGAGGCTTACCACTCCATAATAGAAGGATGTGATCTATTGGGAAAAGGAAGTCCAGTCTTTCTGACTGAGGACTTGTGGGGAGAGACAAATGAGAAGGAAATAAGGTAAATAAAAGGATGCTCGAGGCAGTGGAGTGCTAGAGTCAGCTTCTACTGGCTATAAGATCATGTTATAAATATTCAAAAATTGGGGGTTGGGGGCAGATTGTTAAATCATTGGTAACTTGAAATCAGCCATGTTGAGACTACTTACATTACAGAGATCAGTCTTTTTCCCTCACAGAACAACACACCATGTTCTGAACATCAAGTTATGATTATCAAATGTAGGATTTGGATATGTCTAAAAATCATTCAAGAGTAATGTTCTGTTTCAAAGAGTAATTCCATAGCTGGGTACTAGTATGAGCTTAATGTCCCCCCAATTCTTTAGATTCAGGTCAACAGTTCAAGAAATATGTCTATTATATGGCTACTTCATGTCAGGCACTGTGCTAACAGCTGGGTACAGAGGAAAGATAAGACCTAAAAAGAGCTGTCAGCCCACATGGAAGTTCCTTTAAGAGTCAGGGGTAAGAAGAATGCTGGGAGCCTTCCCCTCTAGAGTCAGTTTGTCCTTTACTTTGTTCGATTTGAATTGTGACCAAGCATCTTTTCCAAAATTCTTTTTCATTGCTGTGTTTTTCTTGGAGAAAAAGGTTTTGTGTCAGCAGCAGCAGCAGCAGCAACTCTTTCTATGTGTTGAGTACTTATGCTAATCAGTGATCTGGCACCAGTTTACTGATTCTTTGGTCTGATTATTTATTATTTATAGAGTGTGGTAAGTGCAGATGGCATCTGCAAAGAACAGAACTCTGAAAATGAAACCCCAGTCTCAAGGCGTTGACTGTCTGATTTAGACATAAACAAAACACTGAATAAACAATGAGACATCTAGTTGAAATGATGTGGCTGGAAAGGAGGAAAAGACTGGGAGACCAATGAAAAGAAGTGAGTTTTCTGGAGGGATTTGAAGAAGGGAAAAGGAGCATGAAAAATGTGACCTATTTCAAGAAGCATACAAGAAAATTCACCAATCAGTGGACTAAAGAGGAAATTAAAGACACATCCAAGAGATAGTCCCAGAGGAAAGAACTCAATGAGATTTCCTGCTTGTGTCTTTTGGTTGGGGAAAGGAGAGACAGTGATGTATGAATAAAGAAAATCTTAATGATCATAGATAAAAAGGTAACGAAGTCAAGGACTAGTGTTTAATTTCTAGAGAGGAAGAGTAAAAATGGCAATTGGAGGGGTGAGAAGACTTGAAGGAAGGCTAATAGGTAGATAAGGGTAAAGAAATTGAGAGTTCAGATAATGGGGTATCAACATTGGTTAAGAGAGTTGGCTACTTCTATCGGCTGGACCCTTTACACCTGATTTAAACTTTTTAGTTTAGAAAATTTCCCTCATTGAGTCATCTAAAAAAAATGATCATGCTCTCAAAGTCTCACTCAAGCTAATGAAATTCACTAAAGGATCTTATGTAAACAATAATTCAGATGTATTTGATTCTGACAGGAGGATGAAAAAGCAACTGCATAGTAAAGATAAACCATGCAAGCAGTAAGCATAAGAGAACTGGAATGGCCATACTGATATGGTGTGAAATAGACTTCAAGAGAGATATTATTTCCAGAAATAAAAAGGGATAGTTCATATTGACAAAGGAGTCTATCCATCACAAGGGTATGAACTAAGAGGTGATTACTCACCTTAAAACAGAGCTTCAAAATATATAGTAGCATGTATACTAAAATTGGAATGATGTAGAGAAGATTAGCTTGACCACTGTGTGGACATGTATAACATACAGAAACAAAAATGGATAGAATTTAAGGGCGAAATAGTTAAGTCAACAGTCATAGTCAGAGACTAACTCCCTTTTCTAAGCAATTGATAGAACTGGACAAAAATTAGTAAAGACAGATGATTTGAACATTGTTGACCACCTTGACTTGACTTAGTTAATATTTTACATTTCACCCAACATCTGAAGAATATACACTCTTTTCTAAAATGGGTAATAGTTATGATTCCCAAATTTGTAAAAGTTTCCTGAATAAATTATACCCACAATGTGGCAGTAAATTCCATTGTCACCCAAATCTTAGGCCTCTACATCTAAATGTTTTACAATTTACCCTAACAGTCTTCCCAATTTTAAGTAATGATTCTAGGTTTCTTAGTAAGATTTGAGAAATGTGCTATTCTTTCAAACTCACCCATTTTCTTTAAGACTAAATTATATTCAGAAGCATTGTATTGCCAATGCTAACTTCCTTAGTGTAAACAGAGGAAATTCATTCTTCAGTCACTCTCTCCAGCACAAGTATTAAAACATTCTGTAATTGAATCCTACAAGATCCAGATTCTTATCTCTCCCCACCACCTCCCTGGCCTCCATCTCCATGCACATATAACTTCCCAGTTTGGTGACTTAAGACACATAACCTCTTTAAATCTGACTTAGTTTTTCCTTCTGTAAAACTCTTAGGGATGCAGTGAAATTGAACAGACAGGCTATATGAAGTCTTTTTATAACTAGGAAACATCCTACAAATGGCACAGAGCAGTATTTTTTTTGCTAGTCCCAGTTGAAGTACCTATACTCCTAAGAGAGGAAAATTGGGACAACTTGCTTCTACCTGCTTCTACCTCTGAATATAAGTGAGTCAAGCCTGGAATTAGTAGAATTTATGATTACAGAATAAGGTAAAGGTCCCAGGGTTTATTCTGAAGTAAAACCTGTGAGAATCTTAAAATTCATATCTCAGGAGAGACTATAAAAAGAGTAGTGGGCATTTTTAAAATTTGCACAAGAAGGAGAAAAGGGGAAGCTTGGGTATAAAAACAAGAATAAGCTGTCAAAAATTTTGTTGAAGGACATGTTAGTTGACATTGCTCTTATAGCCTAGCAAGGGTAGATTCTAGACTTGGTTCTACCATGGAGTTTCTGAGTAACCTTACACTAGGCATGCAACGTCTTTTTTTTTTTTTGTTCAAGCTGGGGTACAGGCCAGAGGCAGGGGGGACGACAAGAGGGCTCACCAGAGACAGAGTGGAGCAGAACAGGCAGATCAGAAACACACTGCTGAGGGGAGCAGCGGGCGAGGCAGGAGAGGTCTGCCGCACCATGTGGGATTCTCCCCGGCAGGGCGATGAACCCTCATCGGGAGCTGCCGACAGCTCCACAGCGCAGCGCTCAAGCGCTCAACCGCGCCACCAGGGAGGCCCGGGCATTCAACTTCTAAACCCGACCTCCAGCTGTAAGTCAAGGATAACAACAAAGCCATCTGCAACTGTTGTAAGGCTATGTAATTTGGAAGGACGAGGTTTTTAAGATACAACATACTGTTTAGAAAAGTGAAAGAACATGATCAGAGAAGATTTGTAACATCCGCTCTAGGTATGTAGGGGATTTCTCTTTTTGTCTTATAAGGAGAGAAAACCAAGTCAGGACTAATCCTCAGGCTAATCTCTTCCCTTAATATTCTCTCAACACATGCTCTTCTCCTAAAGTATGTAGGAATTTCATCTTTCAGATTTCTTCATCAATGTGAGTGCTTTCTTTCCTAGAAATATGATAGTGAAAGATGAAGGCTGTGGCTTTGTGAGGTGCTGGCTCTGGTCCCAGCATTCAGATGTTCTTGATCTCTTGGTCAGTCTTGGACCTTGTGAAGATCACAGTGTGTTCAATTTCCTTTCCTCAAAGGTACACTCAGAATAAAAATGCCACTCTGGGAGATCAAGTGAAAGTTAATTAGCTGTGTTTTCTTTAAGTTCCTCTCCACTGATATTTCAGCACTCTCTGCAGTCATTAATTGGAACAGCACTTTTAGATATTAGTTCTATACCATGACCACAGAATTCTTAATGGAAATGAATAGGAAAGATCCAGGAAGTTTACTAATCATTAGAGTTGTGGAATTCTGGTGAGATTCCCAAAACTATATTTATAAAGAGGCACAAGTGCTTAATCTGTTGGCCCCTTTCAATAGTGTGTTACAATAAGAACACCAAAATAAGCCTTTATTTCTTTTCCCCTCCTTTTCTCTTTCTCTGTTATTATTTTACTCTGAATCTTTCTGGGTTTTAGTCCTTCTCACACTCTCTGATTCTCTTTCTTTCATTTCCCTAAATATAGGTAACTTGTGAAAAATGAAAGTTTAGCAGAGTGTTATAACAAAATCAACTACCTTGCAGCCTTGTTGAGAAATGAAGCTCTTTTAAATATAAAACTGTCATCAAACTGATTAGAATCCTCCTCCCCTTGCCTTTTGCACGTTGGGTCAATAACAAGTTACAATGTTTTCTCTTTGCTCTCCGTCCCCCTTGTTTTAGGGTTTTGTTCTCTTCTTCCTCATTTCTTCTTTCTGGTTCCATCCTGGAAGCATGGGTTGCCCCTGCCACCACCACTGCCATCAGTCCCCAGCAGACAGAAAGGCTAAAATGTCACAAGATGCGTCGGTTGTCTCTGACAAAAGTGCAGCTCAGCTCTGAAAGGGGATAAATATGATAGGGGGCACAATAATAACAGTGTGCACTTGTTAACTACAAAACTCCAGCAGAAGCTGGGGGCAGGGGGGGAGGGAACCTCAGAGAATAGAAGCTGCCTGGGCAGGAGCCCCTGGGGGAAAGAGTGGAGGGGGGTCCTCCAGCAGCAGCCATCAATTCTATGGGCTGGTTTTGTTTTGTTTTGTGAGGTCTGAACTGAGGCTCAGCTGATGGGGCAGGGGGTGGGTAGAGGTGAATAAGGGATTTTACCCAAACCAGTGACTCTGAATGGAGGTCTTGGGCTTCGTTGAGGGGCCTCAGCAGTGGGCGCTTAAAAAGAGTGTCTTTGGGCTATTGGAGGGAAAGGAGAGTTGGGGGTGGGTGGGGGATGGGGGACCATTTTAAGGTGGGAGGGGTAGGGGGAAGAAGGAGAATGACACAATAATGGGAAAAAGGGGGCCAGCTTCTGAGCTCTCGTTTCTGACAATGAGTCCCATGTGGTTCTCTTTATCTCAGCCATTCAGGAGTCAATAGAGGGAGCTTTTTTATTTCCATCTCTGAGTATACAGCCATAGTAGCGCGCCTCTCTCTCTCTCTCTCTCTCTCTCTCTCTCTCTCTCTCTCTCTCTCTCTCTCTCTCACACACACACACACACACACACACACACACACACACACACGATGCAGAACACTTGAGTAAGACTTTAGAAACATCTGAAAAGATATTTCCTCAACACAGATTTGCTGAAGTCTACATGGCCCGCCAGAACAGTGCATGAGGAACACTGAGCTCACAGAGAGCTCGCTGCTTGCTCTTTCTCCAGCATTCCCACCCTCAGCCTCCAGGCCCTCCTTCTATCATGCACTCCTCTGCAAGCCTCAGTCTTTAGAAAGACGTGAATCACATGATAACAGGTGAAGAAGAGATGAACGGGTGATGGATATTTCCAACCCAAAAAAGCAAAAATAAAAGATTGATGCAAAACCCCGAGCTTGAACTCTAGAGTCACCATTTTAATGTTTAGAAATTAACAACCAACAAATTGGTGTGGGTGGTGGACTTCTCTGCAGTGTTAAGTCCCCCGTTGTACAAATCCCTTTTGGCTTGTTCCTATGTCTTTGAAGAAGTAGCTAAAGCTTCTGAACTTCCTCAGCTTGAGAGAAAACATTTTTGTCTCTTTTTCAAACAATATTGTTATGAATTCTCATTGGGTACCTGAGTCTAAATAGGTACAACATTCCTCATCAGGGGTAAAAGTTTTAAAAATAGAGATTCCAAACCTCACCTCCTCACTTTTCCAAGATACTGATTCAGTAGCTTGTGAGTGGGGCAGTGTGTGTGTGCGTGTGTGTGTGTGTGTATGTAATGAAATAACAACCACTAGTCTAGTGCCAAGCAAATGTGTGATTGCTTAAACCAGTGCCATTTGATCAGGGGAAATTTCTCTACTACCAGCAGGATGACTGAATGATAGAAAAGAAATGGAGAAAATGATCATTTTCATTAATAAGGAATGAAGAAAGATAGGGGAAGGAGATAGTAATTGCAAATGATAACTAAAGCAATTGCTCGATGCCACACATCTCCTACAAGAAAGATTGCCACAGTGGAGGGGTCATGGATCAGTTGTCCAAGGTCACACAACTGGTAAGTAACCAAACCAGAATTCCTGCCCGGGTTTGATTGATCTGCAGAGCATGCTTTGAGCTGGCGGAGACTCCAGAGTGGGGGTAGGAGTGAAGGAGAACTGGAGAAGCAGAATTCCCTTAGCCCAGAGGGATGTTCCTGCTCTCAACAACTGTGAATTGGGGTATGATTCCTGGCTCCTGCCTTCTCATCAGCAACTCCATGGTAACTATCATTAACAACACTGTATGTCACATTTTAAAGTTGCTGAGAGAATAGACCTTAAAAGTTCTCATAAGGATGAAACATTGTAACTATGTGAGATATGGATGTTAATTGATGTATAGTGTTCATTATTTTTCAATATAAACTTTTAGCAAATTCTCATGTTATATACTTTGAACCTACACAATATTAAATTGCAATTATGTAACAGTTAAATGGGGGAGGGGAATAGTAAACTCTAAAAGTTTGTAAGAAAAGCACTGCAGACTTCCCTTCACCTTCCACAAGTCTCATTTCTTCCAGCTTGCTATGTTGAGCAGAGCACCCTGCATTAGTCGTAGAAGAAATATGAATATTGTTGTCAAATCTTTCTCTGAGCAGAGAGATGAAGAGAGCTTTTAGGCATCTCTGACATGATAAGAAAGTCATAGTTACTCTTTCCCCGGCTCCATCTCCAATCTCTTGAAGGTGCAGCGACAGCTGTATGGCTTGGCCGTGAATTGGAAAGGAGGTGAAGGAGGCAGGGGAGGGGAGCCCTACACCTTGCCTGCTTCTCAACCTGCCCTTGTCCAACTGTCTCTACTTCACAGTCTTGCACGTCCTACGTCCACTGCACAGGGTGGGTGGGCTCCAGGGCTCAGCATCCCCTTTGTCTCTCTCACCCTAAAGCTCCTGGAAGCCAGGGACGCTGCCTCCTACTTCTTTCTCCTCAGCAAGCCTAGACCTGGTGCTGCTCAGTAGATCTTGTTCTCTGCTCTACTCCCAACAAAGGCCTTTTCCATGGGAAAGCTTAGCCTTGAAAGTCCCTCAGTTGTTCTTGTTCACTGTTCTTAATCAACTTCTTCTTGTTGATAGGCTCTAATTTGGGGGTCATCTCAATTGAGGTATATTATCCCATACATGGACTCAATGGCCAACTGCTTGGGTGATGCTTTTATCAATACCTAGCATTCAGGTGCCTACTTCATTTCCCTTGGTCTGTTTTGTGCCACATCCTGGCCCACACTCACCATTTTTGATGTGTGTTTTTGCTTACTCGGCATCTTCATGCTCATCTCAACTGTGGTTTAGCAATGCTTTTTGTTCCCCTATGAACAATTTCCTAATACAACGGCTGGCTTAAAATTGTCCATTCTTCCATGTTACCTCCACTCACAGAGCTTGGGAACAGCCTCACATTCTACTATATTGAGGTGGTGGGACCCGCACAAAGCTAAACACTCCTTTCTCTATATCCCACTTCCATTTTTTTCTGCTGTGAAAGAAGAGATGAATGGGGGTGCAACCCTCTTCTTACAGATATATAGAGGCAGGATTGTTTGGGTTTGGATGTTGATTTTTTTGTGTGTGTCATTTATTGGGCTCATCCCTTCACTAGAGGACCTGTCTTATTCATATTTTACCACTTCAAATTTCTGTCCCTCTGCAGTTTTCAGATACCATCGATTTCTCTCCTGTTTTCCTTCCCCTTAATCATTAAACTACAGAAATCTGTGTCATTGCTCTGAAAAATTAAAACACAACAAAAGCACATACTCTTACTTTCCCCTTAACTTTCTACCCTGCTTTTTCCATTTATCTGAAGGGGAAGTGCACCATAATTTCTAACTTTGTTATGACCTGCTCATTCTTTATTTTCTGATTATCTGGATTCCACCTATCCACACTGGGGAAGGAGCCATTCCTTGATTTGATCTGGTTGGTTTCTGTGCAGCACTTGCTGCTATGGCCACTGACACTTCTTTAAAATTCCATTTGCCTCTGTTTCTTCTCCCACTGTTATTTCTTCTTTCAGGCTACATATATGGGCCTTCCTAAAATTCAGTCTCTGCATGTTTTTCCTTGGAGATGTCTTTGACTCCTGAGGGTTCAGTAGTGACCACGCTCAGCAGGGTCATACCATCACACTCCCAGTTGTCTGTTGGAATTTTCCACTTCTCTGTTCTACTCTTAGATTAAGAGTTAAAACTGAAAAAATCTCAAGTTGAATTCACCTCCCATCTCCAAATTATTTATTTTCCGTTCTACTTAACTTCAAGCCTCAAGGTTTCTGCCCATTCATGAGCTGTAATATCCCACTAATCATTAAAGCCTTTATATCAACCTTCTGTTCCACATATTTTGTTCCCTTTGCCATCATTCTAATTCTGGCCATTAGCCCTCATGCTTGAATGATTGAAATTAATGTATTCAGATATTTTTGTTAAAATAGGGCCTCATTGGTGGTGCAGCAGGTTAAGTCTCAGCCTATGAAGCTATCCGCAGCCACTGAAACAAGAGTTCGATCACCGGCCAGGGAGATCCCCACATAGCACAGCAGACCTCTCCTGCCTTGCCCACTGTTCCCCTCAGCAGTGTATTTCAGTCAATCTGCCTATTCTGCTCCCCGCTCTATCTCTGGTGAATCCTCTCACCCCACACCTCTGGCCTGCACGCCAGTTCTTGTATGCATAAATAAATAAATCTTTAAAACAAATGTACTCTCCTACTCAAAATCTAATGGTTCCCTATTACTTACAGATTTAAGTCCAACTTCTTAGTCTAACATTCAACTCATTTCTTAATCTGATCCCAATTCTGTCATTCCCACTCTTTCTCTCTCTACCTTATTTCCCTTAAACAAATAAATCATTCCGGCAAACTGCTCTGCTCATAAATTTCCAAATATTTTTTGTCCTCTTGTATTCTCACCATTGTTTTGTCCTTTACACACCTGATGCACTCAGCACTATTATTGCCATCTCTCCTGGCCTAACCTTCCTTCCAGTCCCACCTTTCAGAAGCTTCCCCTACCATCTCACTCGAAGTTAATCTTTTCTTCCCCTAAACTCCCTTTAATTCTTATAAACTTCTGGCATTTATTAATATTATATAAAATCACAGCTTACATTTCCAATTATTATTCAATTTTCTTTATGTTGTCTTGCTAACTAGATGTCTGCTCCTTTTGGATCTGGACCCACAACTGGCACCTCACTCAGACTTAGGAAATGTGAGCTGTTCTCTTTTGAATTTCCATGGATTTATAAGTACAAGTTGTCTCTATAAACTGAGTCCTAAGCCTGTGTGTTGATGAGAGCAAACATCTTGGGAAGGATTAATTGTACACAGGTGAGGGTATCCTGTGGCACTTCTTTCAAACAAAAATTATTTATTGGCTACCAGTAGGTATGTATCGTGCTCTTTTTTTCCCCTTCTCATTAACAGATAGGGAATCCTCACTTATCGTACAATAATAACTAATTTATTTCTTCATGCTGAAGTAATGCCACAGTTTAAGGCAAAACGAAACAAAAAGCTTTGTAATAGAATCTGATCTGATTCAAATACATGGAAAAATTGAAATTTACACTGGACAAAGAGCTTTTGTATATCTAGATCATAAATTAATTATTTTTTCAGAGCATATACACTAATTGCCATTAAGAAAAGATAGGAAAATCATAGGTAAATAATCTTTTTTAAAGCTAAGGAATCAAAATCTTTATTAATGAGATTTTTGCTTCTTTAATTCAAGTTAGAACCAATCCATTTATGAGAAGCTTTTTCCATTCCTTTTGCCAAGTTGGTGAAGCAATGTCTTGCCACTCAGTGTGTCTGGACCAAAAACAAAGGTGTCACCTGGGAACTTGTTAGAAATGCAGAATCTCAGGATATTCTACAGAATAGACAGTTCCACAAGATTCCCAGGTGATTTCAATTCATGTTAAAGTCTGAAAAGCACTAAAGTGAAACAGATTTGGTAACCAGGGAAGGCTGGAAATTCATCTCAGGTGGGATGAATGTGAAAATTGGTGAATCTGCAGGACTTAAGGCAACGTGTGGGTGGTGATGGGTTGAAATTAAATAGCCACATTTTGCCAACCAGACTCTTCTTGACAGTGTCCCCCCAATAATTCCTAAGACAGCAAGATCCCAGAGAGAGATGCCTGTAACCTTACTCATGAGCCCAGGAAATCCCTACAAGATTTACATTCCCTTCTTCAGCCCTTACTTGTTTCCATCACATTGCCTTCTGCCTGGATCTTCCCTCTCTCTGCCTTTACAGTTGTCTGAATTAGACAGTCTGGCAGTGTCTTCCTGCTATTTATCGCCTGTGGGTGACTCCTCTCGACACTCTGCACCAGGCAGGCTCCAGGAGAGGAAGACTGAAACTATGTGTGACCCAAGTATGAACTGCCTTTCCTCTAGGATCTCATCTTCTATCTTTACTCTGTCACCTTTTTCAAACCCATTAGGAGAAATGCAATCAGTTTAAGCATTGCATTTGTTATTTCCTATGGGAATCTGTTATTTTCCTTTAGTCTTTTCCCAGATACATCTTAGTTGGGATGGCAAGTAAAGACTGGCATGCATATAAAAGAGCAAATGCAGCAGACCAGGAAGGGGCAGATTGTTTTGGTGTGACCTGGGTTCTCCTTTAACCCTGAGAACCATCGGTGGCATTAAATGCTATTTTACTTGCATTCATTTCCAATGAATATTATTGAACTCCAACTGTGTCTGGGGCTATTCCATGGAGTGCAAATATGTTCGTGAACAAAACAAAATCTTTCTGCTGCTATGATCAATATTGAAGTGGGAAGGGAAAGGGAAAACAAAAAAGAATAAAGCATAATCCGTGGCCTCAAGTGTCAAGTTAAGTGGAATGATGTAGGTATAAATAGGAGATGGCAGAGGAGTGGATGTGGGAAAGGATAGGAAAGGAAGGGAAGAGGTAGAGAAAGAAGTTAGAAAGACATGGCAGCAGAACTTTTGCCGACCACCATCCACCAGCAACACAATGCAGCAAGCTCTCTACCAGTCTGTGGCCAGAGTGCATTTCTTTGGAGGGAGGAATGTTGCAGAAGAAAAATACATTAATAAACCAGAGGGAAAAAGAGTCACTTAGTAACAAGAATCCTTCTAAAGCAAGGAAGTGTGGAATCCAATTATAGCAAAGATGTAAACTGGAATGTTCAAGTTCTATAACGTTGTCAGAGCCTCTTGCTCCGAGTGTTCTCACCCTCCCAGGCGACATCGACACAAGCGCATGGGTGTGTGAATCTAAGAGCGTACGTGTATATGATGTGTATTTCCATCATGGGGGTGCAGCGCTGGGGAACAGGGAAAGAAAGAAGGGAAGGCCATTAAAAAGCCTTGCTGAGAAAGGTATTTCTTGTGGACAAAAAGAATCAGGCCCCTCGCTCCCTACTGAGCCCATTTCTCCTGCCTTTACCCGAGCTGTCAGGCATGAATCCCTGGAGCATTCCGTAACTAATTGACAGTAATGGGGGCCATTGGGAGTCTAAGAATACATGGCATTGCCCGGCATGCACTGGAAAGAAGGGGGGGCAGCCTCAGGGACAGCTGTGAGGAAAATAGAGTCTGTCTTGTAAACTTGTTTTAAATTGAAGGTAGGAGGCAGAAAGTAGGGAGGAGCAGATTTAAGTAAACTTCTATTTTACCCTAAAAATAAAAAATGTGTAAATCTCATATCTTATCCTGAGTTAATATCCCAGGATTCTAAGTTTGCATGGAGAAGAAACAGATGGAATTTCAGTTAACCCCAGGGCCCCGTGTGAAATCTATATTGTACCCTCTGGATTTACAACACATTGTAATATATGACTACAGGCTCTGGAGATTCCATCGCAAATCAAGCCTCTTTATTCCAGGGGTTCAGAGAACAGCTACAAAAGCCCACTTCAGAATCAAAAGTGGCCAACTATTTACAACTTCACCCTCAGAGTAGAAGTCAAATTTTAAATTTTAAAACTCATCTTAGTTATTGAGCAGTCTTATGTTTTTTTAAGAGGGAAATTTACTTTCCCCCTTTCTATTAATGATGCTGTTTATGTGCAAATAGAATATTGGAAAAGCTGTACCATTATTCTACCTTGAAGAATAATTCACCACAGACCCACAGTAAATTATCTTCCAAAGATTTTTATATTTTAAAATGCGTACCTTTCTGGAATGTAGTCTTTAAAAGTAAAGCTCTTCAAAATAAAAATAAAGGCAGTTATCTCTGCTGTGATTGTTACATGAAGTTGTAAACATTGAAAGAACTTTAAAGAATTCCCTCTCTTTTTTCAAAACCAATAGGTACTAATAATCTTGGGGCTTTGACTTTTATTTCTTTTATTACTGACCTCATCTTTACTTGATTTTCCTTCATTTCCAAAACAACATTTGTATGAACAATCAAAGTTTGACACACAAAACTTTCAAACAAATTTAATTTTGACTCTTTGACATCAGGGTTAAATGTAGGGCACATTTTTCTTAGCAGACTACTTTTCCCCCAAATTGTACTTTACCTCAGATCTTTCATGCCTTCTGCCAAGGTGACTTTCCTCCACTCGGTAGTGCTGACTCTGGGTTGCTTTCTGTTATCCAGCAATATCTTATAGAATTTTGTGCTTGGAATTCCTGGGCAATGTCTCTAGAAGTTCCTATACTTTGAGAAAATATCCCTTTGGAGAACTGAAATGTATCTTTTAGAAAGAAGATGAGGGGTGAAATATGAGGTGAAGGGTCTTCATCTCTAAAATAACGAGGAGGAACTGAGACACCCACGGCTGTCCTCAGAACACTGTCCATTAGACTCACAGATATGAGAGCTGAGAGGAATTGGAAGAGTTGCCATTCAGGCAGCTAAGATATTGTTTGTCCCCACTTTATGGAAGTGAAGGATAGGCCTCCGCATATGTTCAGAATAAGCTTTCCCAAGAAATGTCTTGTTGGCATGTGGATTATTTCAGGCTGAAGACAGTTGTGACTTCACAGACCTATGAGACACTTTTGTCATTCTCTTAATTCTATAAAAGGATGAAAATGGGGGATATTACTCAAATTAGGGTTTTTACCAGAAATAACCTTTTCATCAGAGAAAACTATCTGAATGGCAGGTCAAGCATCTGATTACAGAGCATTTGGTCTTTGTCATATGAGCCACCCTCTCCTCATCATGTGAGTCCCCCTCCTCTCTCCTGAAACCCCAGTCCCCTGTCCATTCCTTAGCTCAGGATATATACCTTCAGTTGGCCCCCACTGGCTTTAGAAACTACATCTATATGGCTTCTCCACATGTATGAAATGCAGTTTTTTGTCCTTTTTCCTACTAATCTGTCTGATATTAATTTGTTAATCAGCCTGAGGAGAATCCCAGAGGGCTAAGGGGGAATTTCCTGTCATCTTCAGCAGTTGTAAGTAAGCTGAATTCAATGAAGCAGCCGCAGGGCTGTTCCTTTACAAATTGTCAGGGTGCAGAGTTCTCTAGCTGCTCTTCTCATCCACTGAGTACATATCCTGGGAGGAACACATCTCCCTGCACTTAGCAGTGTGTGTCTAGACGGCTGTGGCCGTTATATGGTGACATCATTCAGATCAAGAGAGAGCATGGGGATGACACAGGACTCCCATGCAGGCCACCAGAGAAATCCAAGGAGCTGGTCAGCTCTCACTTCCAGCAGGTTTGGACCACTGGCTCCAAGGTTGGAAGAAGTTTCTTTTAATGGAATGCACCCCTATTTCTAGTGATGTTGATTTATCCCCTTAAACAACTCTCTCCAATCAGAACAAAAAAATTATGGTGTTTTAAAGAAGCCTGAAAATTTGTCTCTTTTGGACATCTTACTATCAGGCAATCAAAGGTCATTTTAATGCAATTATTAAGGTTGTTTCCTCAACTAAACAAAAGCATGAACTTGTTGTTAAACCCAGACCAGCATTCTTTTAACCTCATTTTCTCAGATTCACTAAATCTCATTTCTATCCTAGATATCATTTATTTTGGGAAGAACAAATATGTTGCTACTTAAAAATAATATACCAACCAAATGTCAAGTAACTTTTTTTCTCTTTTGTGTGCACTTATCACATAAGAATAATTAGTCAACACTATAACACTTCCATGTGCCGGGTACTGTTCTAAATGCTTTATATGCATTAATTATCTAATCATCAAAATACTCTATGAGATGTTATCATCCTTCTTTTCCGAAGAGAGAATATTAATAACATAAATAGTGTTCTGACTGCATATCTCTTTCTCAGCCTGCAGAGGTTATAGCTAGGAATCACATTTCTGATTGCCTATTCAATAGCTGAATTCAAAGTGACTTAGCTTTTAAAACATTGTCAATATGATTTTTCTTCCTTATTCCTCCCCCTAACTATTCCTAGTCTTCCCTGAACTCTACACTGTTTACAACTACTAATTTGAGAGTTACGTTTAGCAACTTTACTTTTGGTCCCCATTTTGTTTTTAACCTACAAATTTTCTATTCCAGCATTACCAGAAGTCAAGGTAATGTAAAAGAGAAGGAAATGATAATATAGGTGGTGTCCTGAACCACCTGGTTTAAAAGTCTCTGGTGAACCCTCTTGCTACCCCACGCCTCTGGTCTGCACCCCAAATTGTATGCATAAACAAATAAATCTTTAAAAAAAATAAAACTTGGGCCTCCCTGGTGGCGCAGCGGTTGAGCGCTGCGCTGTGGAGCTGTCAGCAGAGCACAGTGAGAGCACAATGCGAGTTCGAAGCCCAGCTGGGGAGAATCCCACATGGTGTGGCAGACCTCTCCTGCCTCGCCTGCTGCTCCCTTCAGCAGTGTATTTCTGATCTGCCTGTTCTGCTCCCCACTCTGTCTCTGGTGAACCCTCTCGCCGCCCCTCACCTCTGGCCTGTACCCCAGCTTGTATGTATAAATAAGTAAATCTTAAAAAAATAATAAAAATGAATAAAACTTTATGATCAGACAAAGTGGGAAATGCATACTGAATAACTCAATTAAAAAAATATATTGTTGGTAAAATTTTTCCTCTTATTCTTCTTTCTGGTGATTTTTTTCTTTGTTTCTGGGCAGGTTCATTTTATCGTATCTTTTCCTGAAGACTCAAACCATGATTGTTTTTAATCACTTTGCCTAAGGAAAGTACATACATTAGACCAAACAAGCTTTCTCTTAGATCACACTTTTCAGGTTTTCCCAAAAGTTTTCACCAACAAGTCTTTCCTACAGGTATCTATTCCTTCCTGTGAATTCTCTTTGCATTTACGTATATAGAAAGACCTCATCACCAAGCCCTAATTTATTACCTTGGCTTGGAATTGTTCTCTACCCATTTAACATACACATGTCTTCATTTCATAGCTGGATCCAAGGGGGAAAAGCTATTCTTTTTCCTTTGTAAGATCTGCAGCCTTATTTTATAGGTCAGACAAATTTGTTGAGCTGAATTAGAGAGAGTGCTATATATGAATGACATATCTCCCCGAAGTCTCATTATTGAGTACAAGAGCACTAATTTGATTGGGAAACTGGGCCAAGTAGACATAGTACCACAATGAGAATAGGAGCAAAGTTAGTCTGGATGGGGTCAGTCTCTGGTATGTAGGAAGAGAATGTTAGATGAGGACAGGAGCCTGGGTGGCAGCAGAGAGGAGAGTTGGAGTCTAGTCTGGGCTTTGTGTGGTAGTGAGACCTTACACAAATTTTAGAAGTTACAGACAAGAAGTAACACTGGGTCTCCTCTAAACAACACAAGAAACCTTCTCTGTAACATTGTAAAGCAAAGCCCTGCAGGAACATTTGCACTGAGAATAGAAAAGCAAGCCTATGGTACACCAGAGGTGAAGATGTTCAAAGAAAAACACTGATGTGGCTGAGTCATTTGCCAGGAATCTTTGATTGGGCTATTATGGGAAAACTGATTGCAGAACCTCATTTTTGTGGTTTCAGTAACGCTTCATCCATTCTCTGTAGATTGCCCTCCTTACCATAAGTATGAGTTTTGTTGACCTTTCATTCTCTTCATCTTTGAAAGTCCCAGGGAAGTCCTTGCTTAGGGAGGATCAGACTCTGCTTGCCAGAGCAGCAGCATCGCACTGGTGGACTGTCCTGGGCTTGGAACACCACAGCCAGGGTGACCACGCAGGCCCAACAGCACTGCAAATGCAGGCTGTAGCTTCCTCTATGTATTAATTAGCACACTGTTTTAGGTCCTTAACAATCATTTCTATGTCTCACTAAGAATAATAAAATAAGTTGGCATTTGTGCTGGATCTTTCCAACAAGCAGCTAAAAGTCAACTATGACAAAAGGACTCTATTTTTTAATTAACAGACCTTATTTTTAGAGCAGTTTTAGGTTTAGAGAAAAATTGAACAGAAAGTACAGATGTCCTCTCTCCCTCCCCATTTCTTTCCCTCCTTCCTGCAGTTTACCTTCTTACCATTATGTATTAGTGTGTCACCTTTCTGATAATTGATGAGCCAGTGTTGATACATTGTTGTTAACTGAAGTCCCAAGTTTACATTAGGTCTGTGCTTTGTGTGATAAATTCTATGGGATTTTGACAAATGTATAATGAAATTCATCCACAATCACGGGAAAAAAAACAAGAGTTTCACTGATCTAACCAACCCCCCCCCCCACCTACCACCTGTCTCCCTCCTCTTTCTCTCTGTCCCCTCTAAACCCTGGCAATCACTCATATTTTTACTGTCTCCAAAGTTTTGCCTTTCCCAGAATCTAATATATTTGGAGTTTTACAATATTCCATATCTTCAGGTTGACTTCTCTCACTTAGCGATATGTACTTAAAGTTCCTCCTAGCCTCTTCAGGATTTGATAGCTCATATCTTTTTAATCACTGAATAATATTGCATTTCTATAGATGTGCTGTTGTTTGTTTATCCATTCACCTACTGTAGGGTATCTCTGTGGCTTCCAAGCTTTGAAGACTATGAATAAAGCAGCTTTAAACATCTGTGGTCATAGTTATGTACAAATACCTATTGGTGATCCCAGACCAGTGAGAGATGAACTGTAAGTCATCACCACTATAGAGGAGAGGCAATCTGGGCTGACTCAGAGGAGCCCAATCCCACCGCAGCCTTTGACCCACAGAACTTGGACTCCTGTCTTAGAAATCACATGGAGATGCCCACTTACAGTCACATGCCACAGACAGACCTCTTTCAACTTCAGAAGCCAAATCCCCTTATACCTTACCATCTGTGTTTTTGTAAAACACCTGCTTTATCCTAAGGAAAATAGTCATCAAATTATTTGTTTCACTTAAAATGTGAGGTCCTTATTAATTAGGGCTATCAATTTTAGATTTCTTCATTGGGTCGTTCTCTATATTAATTTATTCTCCTCTTGCCTTCTGCATACATTAAAATACATATAAGCTTTTTTTTCTCTGATGAATATGGGGTCTTCTGCTAGCAAATTTGCACAAGTGATCTGTCTTCAAGTTCTGCTCTCTTCTGACCCACTCTCGGTACTCACAGGGACACTCCACACACACACACACACACACACACACACACACACACACACACACACACACAGCCTGCTTATAGGCTTTCTAGTCATCCCAATAATCCCAAGTGTTAAGACTCGAAAACAATTGAAGCATTTTCCTCCTTCATTACATCTCAAAAGGCAATTGGGAGAACCAACTAGGCAAAACAGTTGACTGTGTAGGGATGGAGAGGAAATTTCTTCTTAATCCCTATGGTTCTTCTTGGGCTGCGCAAGCAATCAAATTGCCATCAGTCACATTAATGGTGGGGGGGACAAATTTAATTTCATACACAAGGATGTAAATTCTAATGTACATGTACCAAAATGACGGATATATCCTGAGCAAAGGAATGAGTGAGATAGGAGCTTTAGGAAGAGAGGAGAGTGGCTCAAATGATGAGGAGAGAGTGACTCATACAACGAAGACCAAATGCTTTGTACACAGATGTTTTACCTCCCATTCAGATAGGATTCTCTGATTGTAGGGTTATTTCTGGTGAAAAGCCTAACTCAGATAACAGTCCCAATTTTCACTCTTTTAGGTTGTTATAGGAGTGATAAAAATATCTCATGAAGCTGTGAGGCCTCAATTGACCTCAGTTCAAAATAAGCCACATGCCAAGGCGACATATCTTGAGAATGCCTGTTCTGGACATCTTATGGGGATTTATTTGAACATTTAGGAAGAGCTTTCTTTTATCTGCATGAAGTTTTTGGATGCCTGAACTCACACGAAGGCAGGGGCAATTTGGTTTCCCTGTGAGAAGTGAGGTTTTGAACCACAGAAATGCTTCCTCCACAGGTTAGCTCCTCACTTATTATTGCCTGAACATCTTCTGAAAACTTCCTCATCACACAAGTCATCTCTTCAACATTACCTGTTAGGGGTCTAACTTTGTTTCCTCAAGGTGACTCTTCTGAGTTCACTCTCCACACTCTTTAGAAATCTGCCTCCAGAAGATCTCCTTGGGGAAAGCAGCATCATATTAGGTAGCAAGGGAGCTGGGCTTTTTCTGGCCAGGTCCAAACAACCTCTCCTACTTTAACTTTTTGTGAAATGTAGCTAGTTGCACTTACTATGAGATTATCTATTTAACTCTTTAGGAGAGAGTAGGTGATACTCTACCTTGAGTCAAAGGCAGTAAAAGGCACAAAGCAGGAAATGGGCTTTTTGAGATAGCACTTGAAACAGGAAAAGAAGTAGCAGAAACTCGGGATCTAATCTTGGCCGCCATGAGGTAGAAAGGGGAAAAGGTGAAGAAGCAGTAAGGGAGAACTGAGTGAGATCATTTAATTATGATATATTTTGTGTGCCAGGGTCTCTGAGGATAAAAAATTGGAGAATATAATCAGCTCCCAAGATCTAGTTTGGCAATGAAAAGCAGTTCCCCATGTATCACTCAAATAGCAACACTGGATTTGAGTTGGAAGAAAGCCATTGATTAGCCTCCCAGCAGAAAACTCTCCAGTCAGCAGTCTTGTTTCATAAGCAAGGTATGAGGCTCTCATGCTAGTGGAGTACCTGCCATGTTTGCTGAGCCACGCTTCAGGAGGATTTGCATATGTTACTTCTGCTTAGGAAGTATCTCTCTCTGAATGGGCTTCACTGAGGGCAAAGAGGGCTGAGTGACTTGCACAGGACACATGACTAATAGTTTTCAGAGCATAGGTCCAGCTTTTTCCAAAGCCTGTTCTCATGCTATCTAGGTAGTTGAATGCAGCACCGCTACTGCCCTATTCATGACCCTTCTCCCATTAAGAAAGTGTTCCTCTCCTGGGTAGAAGGGGCTAGAAATTTTATAATTAGGAATTTATTCCTTCACCTAAATCCTTTCTATTTTGGAAAATTTCAGCCAAGAGGAATGAGCCATTAAAAAGTTTATCCTTAATGTATTCCTTACATTACACAGAATTTCCTACAAGGAAATTTTGATTATGTGCCTATGAAGTGGGGGTTAGCCAGGAAAGGAACAAAATGGGAGACTAACCGTAGGGAGAAGCAGGGACAGAAGACACTTTTGCTTACTCCTCAAACTTTTGAGGGTTCAGTGCTACCTGGGAGGAGCCCTGTTTGGGGAACATGAGAGTAACTGGAGCTCACTATACCTCAAAGAATCAGCAAGTGGGAGGAGGTTGGAGAGAAGAATACTGGCAATGGCAGAGATGGGGGTGGGGGTAAGGGTGGAGACAAAGGGGGAATTAACTTTTTAAATAAAAATTGATAAGTGATGAATAGAATGGCTAATCCTGGGGAACCCTGAGAATACCGGGCCGCCACGCAAGGGCCTCTCTTTTTTTCACTTTCCTTTTTCTTTTCTTTTTAATTTTCTTTTATTTAATTTCGCTGCAGCACGTATAATCAATTACAGCCTGAATCAGGATAAAGGAAGGGGAAGCACTTTAATTCATAAATCAATTTTATACGGTCATCAGTCAGGTTGTGAATGCAAATACCTCTGTCGGTTTAGGTTATTCAGAATTAATTGACTCCCACCAGGCTGGGCTGCAGATGGAGAGGGGCTTTCTCACAAAGTCTCCTTGGGCCCAGCATGGGGGCGGACTGCTTCCTCCCTTCCCCCTCAGGCCCTTGGCCACCCCCTCCACTCCTTTACCCTGTGGGCCCCAAGCATGGAGATGATGGGGGTGGGCACCCTGCAAAGAAGCTGGGTGGATAAGAGCCCAGAAAGATTGTTTGAAGAAGGAAGAGGGTATAAGGAATGATGAAAGCCCCCAAACAAACCCTCTTCAGCCCAGACCCTGCAGAGACACCTTTATGTGATTAGAAATGCTTAGCTTTCAAGGGTCAGCCTATAAGTTCTCTTGAGCTTCTTAAATAAGAAAGGAAAAAGAAAACAAACAGAAAAGCCAGAGCCCCTGGGCTGAAGCTGAAGGGATATCATTCTGAAAGCACGGGTTCCTGGGGTTGTGTGTCTGCCAGATTTTATCAACTGGAGAGCTGCCCAGGACAGAGGGTGAAGTGCGGGCAGGACCCAGCACAAATGATGGCCAAGTCATTGCCCAAGACATCTTAGGTGGATGGCCTGGAGATGGTGCTGGGCTGCACCCTCACCTCAGGCTGCTGGCAGAATGAATGAAGCTTAGGAAGTACCACTGAGGCTGTCCTCCCTGGGCAGCACCTGTTTTCTAAGTTAAGCTCATTCTAATTTGGAAAAGATACACACACAAGCACCCAAACAAGTCAGCTTATTCTGTCCCCTACTTTTCCACTTCTTACTCTCAGCTAAATATATCCCTAATTGCATTGCGCCACTTCATACCATCTTAGTGGTTTACATAACTGGTCCCTGTGGGGCACAATGTGAAGTTTACCCACCCTATCTGGGTTCTTTTAAGACTGGACTGATGAACTAACTAACACCAGACAATTTAGTTGGAGAAAAGATAAAAATGTAATACATAGTAGGTAATAATATACATAGGTATGGAGAATTTACATAGGTATGGAGAATGGTTGGAAATTCTAAAGAATTATGGAGCTGACGAGGGGTATTTATCCTGCATTTAGAGACCTGGGGCATCTGATAGAGAGGAGGACAGACATGAGACAATAAGGGGGTGGCCTTGTTTTTATTTACTCTAGAGAATACGTGTTCAATGATAACTCTACAACTGGATGAAATTCCCTCCCGCCCCCCCCTCCCCGCAACAATTGCATTCTTCTAGGTCAAAAAATTGGGGGGGGGGCGAGAATGATTGCTTCTCTGATTAGGAAAAGATAGAAGCTTAAGACACTACTATCTTTTCTATTAGGGAAGGGTGACAGGCTTAGGCAAGGACAGAAATCTATCAGCCCCAAAGGACTTCATTGCTCTTAGCTCAGAATACTCTTCATCCCAGAGTGAAGCATCTTGAGGAGACCAGTTCTAAGAATCATGGGGAGGTCTGATTTGGGAAGCTTCACTGCCAACATTAGAGTCAACCAGGGGAGTTTTTGTTTTGGTTTGGTTTGGTTATTTGTTTGTTAATGCTGATGTTCAGATCCTCTCTCTCTATTCTGCTTCAGTAGGTTTTGAGTAGAGCCCAGAGAACTAGTGTTTTTTTAATAAAGCTGCAAGTGAGTCCAGTGTACAGGTAAGGTTGTAACCATTGAAATGTTTGAGAAACCCCCAGTCCCTCCCCGCAACCGGGTGGTGCTTCTTAGGGTTTGGTGCATTAGAATTACATGGGCAGGAAAATAAAATCATTGGTAAGAATTTTTTTAAAGGACAAATACAACTTGATATTATATATGTTACAGACCCTCTAGCCTCCCACAGACGTATTGGAGAATCTGTGGAAAAATCTCCCAGTAGTGTAGAAACCCTTACTGTGGCAAAGAGACAAGATGTTTAAGTTGTCATTACTTAAAATCAAATGCTAGCCTGACTGGTATGGTATACATCACACTGTGTCTTGACATAACAGTTACATGTTTGTGGATTTTACCAGAAAACACTCCTGAGAGGCCAAAACCTAAATCTAGAAGCAAAAGGAAAGCCATCCATTTAATAGGATGATCTTAAAAGCTGCATGTACTAAAAGATGGGTTCTTTGGGCCTCCCTGGTGGCACAGCGATTGAGCGCTGCGCTGTGGAGCTGTCGACAGCGCGCGATGCGAGTTTGACGCCCGGCCGGGAAGAATCCCACATGGTGCATCAGACCTCTCCTGCCTTGCCCGCTGCTCCTCTCAGCAGTGTATTTCTGATCTGCCTGTTCTGCTCCCCACTCAGTCTCTGGTGAACCCTCTCGCAGCCCCATGCCTCTGGCCTGTACCCCAGCTTGTATGTATAAATAAATCTTTTAAAAAAAAAGATGGGTTCTTTATTCCTATTGAGCCTTGAAAAAAATCAGCTGCAAAAATCTAATGTATTTTTAGCCAGATTCAAATGACCAGTTCTGATCATTAATAGTTGTTTGTATGCAAATGAGCCATTTATTTATTTATCTATAAAGGCTGAGGAGGAATTCGTGGAACTGTTCAGTCAGCCATTCATCTGCAATACCATGTTACTGGAGGCAATAAAACAACCTTTCTTTAAAAATTCTGATACTTCAGGCTTCTTTTCCAAGTCAGACTAGACTTCCTCTCCAAAATGTCTGAAGGTCTTAATGAAGATTAAATGTGTGTTTTCTTCTGCCATACTTACCCAGCAGCAAAAAGAAAGGGGGGGGTGGGGGTGGATCAGAATTAAAGGGAACTTTGTTTGCAAAGTCCCATGTTTCTGAGATAGAAGCCATCCATGTGGAAAAGCAAACTTTATGCCAGTGAGGCTGGCGGGTCAGTGTTGCCAAGTGTGAAAAACAGTTCCCCACTTCCACTGGGTGAGGTGCGGTATCTAACCTCTGTGTCTGTTTCGTCTTTAAAATGGGGAGGTTAGCAGTAGCTGCCTCAGAGGGTTGTTGTGAGGATTCAATAAGATTAAGCATCTATAAAGCTCAGCAGAAAGTAAACTCAAGTAATGGCAGCACTTACTTTGAGAGCAAACGCGGGAGAGTGTGTTCTGAGGTGGCAGTGGGCATGTCAGATTGGGTCCCCAAGTAGCACCAGCATCCCCAGCTGACTTGTTTGAAACACTAACGCTCAGACTCTTCCCCAAAAGAGAACTACTGAACAGAAACTGGGAATCGGACTCAGCCCCCTGTGTTTTTATTCCTCTGGGTGAAGGAGGAATTCCTCATTACTGAAGCTGCAGCTCACTGAGTGGGTTAAAGGCTGGAAACCAGAGGCTTGACAAGCAGTGAGGCATCTTCTTAGGCTCAAGCAGTCTGGAGTCAAGAAAGAGGTTGAACTCAGCTCTTTCCAGAGGAAACTGAGACAAAGATGTCTCATTCTTGTGTGTTTAGAGTCAGGAGGACTCTGAACACATTTTAGTGCAACTGTGGGCAACTGTGGCCTGGAGAGTCCACCCAGAGGTTGGGAATCTCACCAGCAACCATAACGCCTAGGACCGCAGCATTGTTTGCAAAGCCTGCCGTACACAGCATCTCACAGACCTCACAACCTCAGATGACCTGCTCTCCTCCACATCCTAAGCCCCCCTCATCAAGTTCCCTCGAAGTTCTTGGAGTGCCTCTGGTGCTATTTTATCCAGGGCCTGCAGCAGGCTCTGCCTCACTCCATGCTGGAGAAGAGCAGCAGAGATGGCAGAGGCTCCTGCTTATATTCAGAAAATGGTCAGAGAAGAGGAGGCTCGGCAGTCTCATGTTGCTTTGGGATGCCAACAGGGTATCTGTCTAGTGCTTTTCTCTCCCACAGTTAACACTCCCAAAGAGCCAGAAGGTGAGAGAGAAGGCAGCCTGGGGAGTGGGAACAAAGGAATTTGCAGTTCATCTGTATAAAGGTAATTTTTTAAGGCTATCAAATATAGAGGAAAGAGACAGAAATCTGGGGATTTCATTGAGAAACAAAATTCTCAAATCTGGCAGAGACTAAAGAAGGAAGAGGAGGCAGGAAGAGGAACCCCAGGAGCCAGTGTCCACTGCAGGCCCAGGGTAAAACAGCACCAGACTTTCAAGGGAATTTGAGGAGGGGCTCAGGTTGTGGAGAAGAGCAGGTCATCTGAGGCTATGAGGTCTGTGAGATGCTGTATGTGGCAGGCTTTCTGCTACGGGGGAGCTCCATGCTAAAGTGCTCCCTTAAAGATTTTTTCCTGCCTCCCACAAGCACATACTGAGTGCCTAACATTCTGCTAGACTCTGAGAGATGGAAATGCATAAGACACTGCCACAAGGAGCCTCTAAAGAAAGAAGAAAATAGAATCTTTATCATTTCTCCCAAAATGATATCTGAAGGAAGAAAACAAGGCAGCTTCCAAAGTTTCTGTAAACATTTGACTCAAATTTGAGATTTGGGGTTCAACAAGAAGTCATAGTACAAATTAGCCACTCCCAATTCCTGTCCTTTACACACACACACACACACACACACACACACACACACACACCAGCTGCAAACATGTTCTTGTCTGGCTGACCAGTGAAGGATAAACTTAGTTGTTGTTGGCCTTTCCATTGCACTTCTATATTGGTCAGAAAACATTACAATTAAAGAAACAAATCCTAGAGTTGCCGGTACGTATGCCAACTCCAGCCTACCCTACTTTTAATGAGGCACTAGCAAAGAAATCTGGCAAACACAGATTTAATTTCCTGTGAAATGCACAGAGGTTGAGAAACTAAGGGGGAAGCAGGATTTAGACAAATACGGTTTGGGTTTTATCACACAAGACACACAAAACTTTCTCTGTTTATCAAGCATCCAGCCCCCTTGTTTTTACTCATTCTTGACTGCATGTAATTCTGTCTGAGCTCAGCCCACAGGGTGCCCTTTGGACAGTCCACCTCAGGAAAAGAAGTCCAAGCAACTTGGTAGTGGTGTGACAGCTGAAACTTAGTCATATGGGTCCCAAAAGATCTGTCCCAGTTGTCACTTTCCAGGTCCCTGTCCCTCTCTCACACTTTTTTCTAAATGTGACAGAGTCAATTAATAGACTGAACCTCAGAAAGGGGCCCCTTTGTTACTCTTCAGCACCCTACCCCACCCCCAGGTGCTCTGGAGATCTGTCCTTTTGCTCTTTGAAGAAAGAAATGAACTTTTATTCCCTCTAAGTCCTCTGCTGATATTTATTATCCAACTTAGTTCCAAATATCAAATGAATTTTTCAGAAAGGCCACTGATGGCTTGTTGGGGTCCAGGTAACAATGATAAAATAATTGAGAGAAGAAAAATCTCCAAAACCTCAGGGTGTCATTTTCACAAAGTTTTCTTCTGAGTATTCTTATGTGCTCAGAGTTATTCTTGTTTCCCTTCTCTTATCCTCCTTAGCCATTTTCTCTGCCTCTTTTTTTCTATGTTGTCCCCCAAAGCATAAGACCTGTGTCTCTGATCCTGAACAAAGTTGATTCCAAAAATTTTTTTTTTTTTTTAAAGACTGTTTCTTAGACAAAACACAACCCTGGTTGCAGCTGGAGCTTGCTGGGGTTTCTGTGCCTTGTTCTAATGCATGGCCCCTTTTCATGAAACCCAGGGGGGTTCATGGAGGTGGGGGTGGAGGAAAATGAGAAGGGGGAAGAGAGGCGTGAACCTTTACACCCAAAGTGGGACTTCAGAAGAATTTATAGCCGTCTTTTCTGGAGACCGTTAAGATTTTATTGCCCTAGTACCAGCAGTTACAATGCTCTATGGAACTCAGAGCTGAGCTCACACCAAGGATCCTCTGGGGCTACAGCTGGAAAGAGGCCAACTCTGCTTCAAACTTCACTGCAGGAAGAGAGAGGGAGCTAGCATAAGTGGAAGGGGGGTCTGAGGAAAGATAGAAGCCCAGAAAGGCAATTATATGAAGTTATAACCTAGGCTCTGCAGTCAAACTGAGCAGGCTTTGGGGAACTTTTCACTATTTACTGGCTTATAATATTAAGCAAGTGATTTAACCACTGGGGGTTTCCATTCTGTAAACTGAACATCATAGAGTTACCTGATTGAATTGTTGTGAAGATGAAATAAGATAAAGGTCGTCCAGTGTTTTAGTACTGTGTCTGGTTACAGTATGAGCTTAACAGATATTCTTTTATATTTAAATATGAATTATGATATTTCAGGAAAGGAGAGACCAAACAGTAGATTTCATGCTTTGTCTAAATGTGAGTGTGTATGAAGAGAAGACATATTTTCCTGACTCTAAACAGTCCTTTCCCATGGAGCAAAGGAGATTTATAGGGGAAATAATTGGGAAAAGGCATGCAAAAGAAAACTAAGGGAAAAAAATTTAAATTGGCAAAGATGGATAGAAGCTTTGCAGCTGGACATAGACTGAGCAGGAAATGTACACAAGAGGTATAGGATTCTGGAAATATGCAGGGATGTTTGCTGGTCAACACCTCCTTTGGGGAGGTGATGACTCCTAAAAGCCATGAATCTGTGAGTATTTAAAAGGAACCTAAGAAGCAGAGCAAACCTTCCTACAAAACACATAGCCCCTCTGTATAAATTACATTTCCTCCCTAATAACCCTTCACTGCGACTGCCATTTTCATACTTGCAGACTTTACCCTTAAAGAGATGTTGCTCCCTAAGATAATGTTTGGTACTTTGTGCTGTGGGTGCCTCTGCTGCAAAGGGTAGGGTTGAGTTATCCCATCCTGGGAGCTTGGTAAATGCTCCATAAAGTTTGTTGAATGAATATGTTGTATACTCGAGACAGGCCTCATACCAGTCAACACAAGTCAACAAGACTGCTAATAGCTACAGAGTTTATTTCTGGGGAGTGTGTGTGTGTGTGTGTGTGTGTGTGTGTGAGAGAGAGAGAGAGAGAGAGAGAGAGAGAGAGAGAGAGAGAGAAATGTTCTGCAATTAGATAATGGTAATAATTGTACAACCTTATGAATATACTAAAATGCACTGAATTGTACCATTTAAAATAGTGAATTTTATATGTGAATTATATCTCAAATAAATACTGGGGAAACAGTTATGGCTAGCCCCTCTCCTCTAATAGTACTCTTGACATTGAAGCTTTTGTCACCTCCTCAGAGCATAAGGACAAAACTATTTTTCAAGTTTTTTCTTGAACACTCATGTTCTCTTGAAATCTAAGTGAGATCAAGGCTAGCTAGTCTCATAAAATGTGGTGCCTAAGTGGAGGGTCTCGATTTCTTTTTGCTCATTTCTCTAGCTGTGCTTGAACAGAGTTGAAGACAAAGATTCACTCTAAGTGAGACTCTTCACATGGTCAGCCACCTGATGCTCAATATCAAAGAATGTCTAGGAAATCAATGCTAAGTATTACCTAATCTTAAGGTATAATGGTCTGATGTTTTTATGAAATACCATATCTTCCCTGACTATTAAAGGCAGTCAAATGAACGGAAACAATTTGCCAGAAACATATGTGCTCCCTTGTTCATTGCAGCACTATTTATAATCACCAAGCTATGAAAACAACCTAAGTGCCCAAATACAGATGAGAGGATAGGAAGATATGATATATATACACAATGAAATACCACTCAGCAATCAAAATAGATCAACTCTTGCCATTTGTAGCAACAGGAATGGAGTGAGGAGATTGCACTAAGTGAAATAAGTCAGAAGAGAAAGACAAAGACCACGTGGTGTCACTTATAAATAGAATATAGAGAAACCAAACAAAGGGTCAGATAAAGCCAAAGTAAAAAGTAACCCTAGAAAGCTGACTAGAACTCTAAAACTGAGACTACCAGTTCCAGGCCTGGTGGGTGAGAATAAGGACTATGGACTATGGTGGAGGAATGTGGGTGTTTTGGTGGTGGGTGCAATTTGGTAATAACACCTGAGGAGGAAATCCTATACTTCCCAAACACAAAGAAGATGTAAACCAATGTTACCTCAAAAAAAAGAAAGAACAATATGGGAACTGATAACAGCTCCCTTGGCAGGTACAAAAAATGCTACAGTGGAAAAGAAGATTTCCCAGATAGAATGAAGAAGAGCAAAGTCTAGTAATGGATTCCCCTGTTCTTTCAACCTTCCTGTCCGCTAAGAACCTATATCCTTAATGTACCTCTATCTACATAGACAACTTAGTAAAAAAAAAAAAAAAAAATTGTGGTTTCTGTCAGTTTTGGTGGTTGTATGGTTATCTTACACACAGCACAGTGCTCAAAGGATCTCATATGGAGTTTATTTTAGTTGTTTATTTACTACGAGCAAAGGCATCTCCTAAATTTTAAGCACAATCAGGAAGTCTGGCTCGGGGGTACCCTGGGACAGTAGCCTAAGGTGGCTGCGCCTAAGTGGGAGCAGGGAAATGGTGCCTCCCCTTCATGGAGGTGTGTCTGTAACACCTCCAGAGTTCCTTAAGCATAGAGCTCCTTCTCCTTAATGATCCTTCAAGAAAATGCTTCATGTTTTCAAGTTAAACATGTTACTAATTTGGGAATATAGAAGTCTCTTCCTGGGAATTTCACCCATTTCCTGGTGGCCCCCTGCAGAGTCTTTGTGCAGTCAAATGCTCTGCCCCTGAGCTATACCCCCCAGCAAACTCTTTGTTTTTTATTTGCCTTTTGGGTTGATTTTGTATTTTTTCTTCAGAGAAATTGGAAAATCAGCCAAAGAATTTCTGTAAATTAAGCATTTCTGAAATCCTATTTTTATTCATTTTCATCATTGCCATCGTCATTTCTTTCCATAAACAAATAGTCCAACGACTGGTGTCAGAAAAAAACAAGTAATTGCTATTTTCCACATTCGTCAACAGTATGTTGGGGCCTTAGTACAAAACAATCTCAAGTTAACTCATATTTTCAAAGGAAAATGACAGAAAGGGCATTCACCTTTCCTCAACTCCTATCCTGGGCAGCGTCTTCAAATACAAAGATAAAGAGAGAAAAGAAACAACTTATGAGCCCTCTTTTATCTTTTATGCTGTGAACTCTCCCTGGGTCATGCCAACTAATTTTTACCATGAAACTTCTCACTTTGTTGTCATCCGTAGTTGCCCAGAGTTAACCACTAGACTTTATCTACTCCCAAAGGCTGCCAAGTTGTTCTTGATTGCCTGACACCACAGACAGTACTGGAATAAGCATCCCTGTATATACTCCCTAATGACTATTCTAAGCAGTTCACTGAGATTGCAAGGATAAAATTGTTGGGTCATAAGTTTGTAAATATTAATTTGGCTACGTAGAGCGAACGGTACACTCCAGAATGGTTGCACTATCTGTGTCTTACCAGCAGTGTAGAAGGGTCTTCTATGTTCACATCTCTGCCGACACTTGTCATTACCCAGCTTCTTCATTTTACTTTTGAGAAAAGAGAAGCCTAAGTGGGTAGATTCTCTTCCCTTTTATCAAGAAGTAGATGTAGCTAGTGGGCCCAGACCCTTGACTGTACCAAAATGCCCCCAGTGGCCATAGAGAATAACCATGTGATTTCCTAATCTACATTGCTTCTATCATATAAGAATGTCCTTTAGCCATCTACGGAACAGTGTTCTTATCCCCTATTTAAAGTAGTAATAATTAATGATGTCCATGCTCTTTTCAAATCTGTCCTCCAATTGTGAATACTCGTTTGTCCTCTGATGGCATTCAGGTGTCTCTGCACTTCAAGGTCCTAGGAATGATTGGCTATTATTTTTATTCTTTTATCTAAGTGACAAGAGAAACTAATGAATAACCAAGCACCACACTCAATGTCATTCCCTTTCACAGGAACCTCTCTTCCCAATCTCCCCTAAACCCATAACTGAGACTGACCAAAATTGAAAGACAAAGCACTCAATGTACCTTTGCGAAGTCCTAAAGTATATTAAATTAGGCACTGTTCCAGACTGAAAAGTGCTATTTCCCCAGTTGTACTGAAGAATGGATCGCATCATTTCACTAAGGCAAAGTCCAAACATGGAAATGACATCACCCAAACAGTAGAAGTCGAAGGCCTCTGCTCAGCTATTTCTTGCATAAGGAAGGAGAACGGAGATATGAAGTTGGGGGTTGCCGTGATAGCTTTTATGAACAGCTCCCACTTATTTTTCTCTCCAATGGATGATGTTCTGCAGATTCTCCTGGCTGCCAGACATTGCCTGGGAAAACCATTATTGTGTGTCCATGTGTATCAGCCTCACAGGGATTCACTTCTGACAGCCACTCAGGAGGACCAGAGGCCTCTGAGATGACAGTTTGGCCGTTGGTTTCCACCACCTATCTCCACATTCAGTCCTCTTTGTCCCGTCTCATGTCACATTCTTGTCAGGCTTCCAAATTGCAGAGACCTGGAAAAGCTTTATTTGTTTGGCTGAGTTTCAGTTCCCTCTTATCAGGAAGAGATGAAGCATATCACTTGGTATGGAGGAAAATTCCAGGGTGACTCATCTCAAGTCCTAAGTTGTGCTCTGAACTAGTATCTTTCCGTCTCTCCCTGAGCCCATATAATTTCATTTTGAAGAACCAATATACCTCTAACTAGGCCAGTGTTTTAGAAGGCAGGATAGGAACTGTTACTGAAGACTACTCAGCTCAATGCTCATGTATGTGCTGTTTGATATAATTCAAACATCTTGTTATCCTCAACAGAAGACTCTCCACTGGCTGTTTTCCTCTTGCCTTTTGCAAGAGCTGTCCCAGTGGACCCCTTTGCCGGCAGCCGGATTCAGTCTTCCCCCCTCAGGAGTCAAGATGAGAGATTTATATCATTCTGCTATGACCCAAGTTTGCTTATAAGGAAGTGCTGCTTAGCCAGTTTGCATCAGCTCTGTGGGGACCAGATGGGAAATCCAGCATCAGCCCACATGGAATATTGCTTTGGCTTAGTTGCATGATTCTGGTTCAGAGTTCCTACGTGCTTGTCATTACTTAATCTACAGGGTCACTGCTAGGATACTAGGACCCTGCACCACTTGGGCTCACTGGCAAGTACACTAGTCTGGGGCTTATTGCTTCTTCTTTAAACTTGAGCTAATAGGAGTTAGCAGAAAAAGGAGTGCAAGGCAGATTCTAACATTGTTTATCATACCAACTGAGGCAAATAAACATTATAATCAGTCTCATCAATTCTGGGATTTTTCATCACAAGAATATTGAGAAAAATATTTTCCATGATTTTTGGAGACCTTTTGCAAGTAAGGGATTGTGACCCTAGTTCATGGAAAAAGCGTATTTGTATGTTTTGACACCAGAAAGATATCAATTCAAGTACCATCAGTCTGATTTGGGAGAAAGTGCTCTGAGGTTCCTTATCTGTAAAAACAAAGGTTATAGATATAAAAATGAATGCTGCCTTGCGGCATTATTGGAAAATTAAATGAGACACTGTATGTGCAGTACCTGGCCAGCATAAAATAAGTACAAAGGAAAAACTATTACTTTAGAATATGTGAAGGGATTTGGGTATGAACTAGAAAAATGTAGTGTTGAAAGAAACTAGAAACTTAGATTTGGGAGGGGGGGTGAACTACAGTAGGAAACCTCAGTGAGAATGGGAGGCAACAAGGGAAGTCTGATGATGGAAAGTTGATAGTGGGCTTGGGGGTTTCCAGGTAAGGCTAGGACTCTAAAGTCATTCTGAGATAGAGCAACAACCTGGCGTATGAGAGCTTGAGGAGAGGCATACGCTCCAGCTGGAAAAGCTGAGAAATAGTGTGGGGACCTGCCTGTTGGGTATCAAGATGTCTCACAGCATCTAGTGAATGTTCCCACTAGGAACACCTGATTTCATTCACCTGGATACATGTCTGCCCCAAGATTTCACTGCACTTTCAGCCAGGCAACTAAATTTACCTTACACCAAAGTTCAAGACAGAAATGAGAAGTAATTTGTAATAGCTATTATGCAGTTCATCTCACTTAAAGTGACAGGCCCTGTGCTAAGAGATTTTATGTCCATCTTCTCCTTTAATTCTCACAGCATTCTGAGGGATTATTATTTTCTGCACATCATAGTTGAGGACACTGAGGCTCTGGGAGGCTAAATGATTGCCCATGGTCAAAGCTAGTGATAGAGCTGGAATTCACCTCCACATCTGGTTGACTATGAGAACCACTATCCTAGTGGTTCCTGCTAGTAAACAAGAAATGTCTTTCATAGGTTTTAGGGGAGAAATCCCTAAGCTCTCAGATACTGGGGGTGGAAGGCTACATTGGTAGAGCTTTTGTGGGCAGTTCTTTGGGTCTCCTTCCTCACAGTTCCTACCAAGCCATGCCCAACTCCATGCTAATACCCACTGGGTACAGCAGGCACAGGCCGGGAACCCACCATCCTTTTAAGGCCTGTGAAAATGCTTTACTGTATTATGAAACCAGAAGGCAAAACATAATATAATGTATACCAATAGAGTTATAGAGGGTGATTTTTAATACTCAAATGTGGAGGAAGAAGCACATAATGACAAAATATCTAGGGCTCATGGAAATCATAATGTGGCCCTGCTTGTCTTCTTAAATAATTTAGAAAGAGTTGGGCATGTCTTTGCAATCCTTGCATAGCATTGCCCCCTTTTTCATTCATTTGGGGAGTTATATCATTCTGGAAATCCTTAAGTAAGAAACACATGCTTCTCTTGGCAGGCTGTTCTTTTTTGGCTAACATAAAAGTTGATACAAATGTGTCCAAAAATTCAGATGTACAAATGTGAACAGATACTTAAAGCTCAAGATACAGAAGCTATACCCAATACCCAAGAATTGTGTACCCCACTTGTACATGAGCATAAATTCACAAACACCAAGGAGACAGCCCTAGGAACTTCACTGTAAACATCTTCACACACAGACACACACACACACACACACACACCTCCAACAATAAAACACATAGACAAGGAGCCAAGAAGATCAAATTACCATCCCATGGAACAGTTAAAAAGAGAAAAAAACAAATTTAGAGCCTAATCTGCGGTAGGTAAATAAAGAGGCAAGAGGGGGTGGAGAAAGTAAAGCAGTGTAAATTTTGAGCCAATGCACTTATTGTTGTTGTTGTTCTTAAAGTTTAAGACCAGAGCGCTCATTTGATGGCTCTCGGAGTTTTCCCAATTAGCCATTTCCAGCTCTTCGAGGGATTCCAGATCTGCACAACTCAGCAAATAACATCAGACTTGAGGATTGTGTTGGAAATTGAGAGGAGGGGAGAAGGGGTGCAGATAAAAGCTTTATAAGCGGCTCCATGTTTAAATACAAGTTTAGAAACAGCTGAAAAGCTAGAGAAGAAGCTATCTTATTACTTGGACCCTTTTACCTCTTTCCTTTCCCATTCCACCCATAGTTCTCCTCCCTCCACAGAATGTACCTAGGCAAAACAGTTGAAAGGAAGGAATTATCTGCCCTATTTTTCAAAACCAAGTTATTTTTGGTTAATTGGGGATGAAATTTTGAGGTATCCTCTGGTCAAAGCTACCTTCTATCCCTGCCTATTTGTAATCAAATCCCAAACTCATACTGATAAGATTCTGTGCATTTATAATAGGACTTAGAGCTCAATGTGATTTCTGCAAAATTTATTTAACTAGAATTTTGGAAGATTTAGGTGTTTTGATCCCCTGATACATCATGACATCTCTCGAAATAAATAGTATCGTAGTAAGAGGAGGGGGGCAGGCAGGAAAGGGAGAGGAGGAGGAGGAATCTGAGCACCTGGCATGTACAAGTACTTTATTTGCAATGATTTCGTTTGTCCTCACAGCTCCATGATTTAAACACTGTTAAAAATGAGAAGGAATTTTACAGACATGGAAACTGCAGCTTGGTGATGTCAATAACTTACCCAAATTTTCATAGCTAGTATATAGTTCAGATGCAATATAACTCAGATCTGTGATTGTTGTGTAATATACATTTTTTCTTATTGTTATTAATTATTTATCTTCCCCCCCCAAAATTTTAACTCCTGGAAATAATATGACAGTATACATTTTGAGCATGAAGTTTCCTTTTTATTCTTGATTATTTACTTAGAATAAGTTCACAGGAGTAAGGTGTGGTAGTAAATGCTTTACTTACTTGTTGGCTCTCACTATGCATTGCCAAATTACATTTTTAAAGGTTTTGCTAGTTTACACTGGGAATACCACTATATGAATCATCTGTTTTTCTCAAATCTCATCCTACACTGTCAATTTGCTCAAGAGGTCTGATTGTTCCTAGCCACCATCCCTTGTTCAATGGCAAAGATTTTCAGGAATTTCATTACATTGGCCAGTAGTATGAACACACTAGATTATAATGGGCTCCATGAAAATCCATTACCTCTTACCCCATATCCTAGCTGTTGACCAGTACCCATATTTCTACAGGGACTTATTCTTTTGGCTTAAGGCTTAGAGATTTTCTACAATGCCCTTTGTAAGGTGTCATTTTTAACTGGCTATCAGTTATTTATATACTGTTATGAAGATGAGGAACCAGATTGTTTTGAGGAGACAAATAAAGCTAGGAGAAAGTCAGTAGAGGGCAAGGGGATGAAATTGGGAAATGACTGAGAGCCCTCCCCACTAGTCAAGGGTACAATACTTTCCTTTCCAGTGTTAGTTCGTTGTATGTAGTTTTCATTCATTCATTCATTCACACCACAAGAAATTTTCCTGAGATCTTACTTACTATGATGTAGACAGCATTAATGATTCTGGAGAGTGAACAAAGCAAATTCCTTGCCCTAATGAGGCTTATGTTGAATGCTGGGGAATAATCAAGCAAATAAATATATAATAGATGATATATCCAGAAGTAATAAAAGCTGTAAAGTGTCATCTTTAAAGAGGAAAATTGTCAGAAGCCAGTGTCTCTTCCTGGGCTGGAAGTAGATCATCTACAGACTCAAGGGTTTCGACATGTATGGGAGACTATTATAGGCAAACCAACCATTAGCGAAAAAGGCAGCTTTCTGATTCTCATTAGAAAGTACTCTAAGCACCCTTCATTTCTCCCAACAAAGATTTTGGTCACCAGGTCCTTCGCTTGGCTGAAAGAATATGAAAGTTGTGTCTGCATATGGTGTCATTTCTCTGTGTCTAGACAGAGTTTATCATTCTGTTGCAAGAGCAGCTGAACTCTTGCAGGCTTCCTTCCCAGCAGTACCTGTGGCAGTAGTAGTAGAAAGCCCTGAAGGTCAAGGCTCCCCCAACCCACTCCTGTGAGATTTGGGGCAGCTCTCCCCAGGGTTTCGATAACTTCAATGAACTCCACGAGGAGTTTAGAAGCTAGAAGGAAGGTCTTCATGGTCCCTTCCAAACTTAGCCCTCTTTTGCTACCCCGGCTTGCATTTCTATGTGTGAACTTTCCAAGTACACGGCAGGATTAATCCATCAGCTCAGCTAGGCAGGGAGGAAGGGAGGCAGGCTGAGGAAGTATCAATGATATTGCACTCCAGTGAGCACAGAAGTGCTCCATTCATGGACCAACAAAACCTGGGAGAAGGCTCTGACTTAATCAGCCAAGGAAGCTCCAGCAGTAGGAACAAAAGAAACCAAAGCCTTACTTGGCAATGTAGGCACAGCTTGTGTGTTCTCATGTGCTCCCCTAGCTTGGGGGTATATGTTGGGGTTGGGGAGGGAGGGAGGGAGGGAGAATGGGAAGGGGGAGAGAGAGAGAGATAGAGAATATGAGTTGATAGATAATATAATTGAACAAGAGTCTCATTTATACTACTTTTCAGGCCATGCTCTGGGAATGCTTATAGTTTAAATTTTAGAAATTAAGACTCTTGTGACACTTAATAAAAAAAATGGAACATCTTGCAAGGACTTTTGTATAAAAACTTTTAGGGTCCTGGAATTATTTGTTTCTTGCCATGGTATATATAGCAGTTGCAATACTTGTCTTTTTATAGAATGGCTAGCTAGGTTTTTAAAAAAAATTTTCCAACATCCTTCTAGTGAAGTAAGTTGAGATTGGGCATCACCCCACTTTATTTTTTTAAAGGTTTATTTATGCATGCAAGAACTGGGGTGTAGGCCAAAGTTGTGTGAGGCAGGGTGAGAGGATTCACCAGAGACAGAGCAGGAAGCAGAACAGGCAGATCTACTGAAGTACACTGCTCAGGGGAGCAGCGAGCAAGACAGAGGAGAGGTCAGCTGCACCATATGGGAAGCTTCTTGGCTGGGGATCGAACTCATGCTGCACTGGCTGCAGATAGCTTCGTAGTGCCGAGACAACCCATTGCACCACCAGGGAGGCCACATCACCCCACTTTTAAGGAGAAAAACTTAGATTCTATTTTTCCTGACCTCCTATTATGCCCACAATATGCTTCAGTGATCACCTGGGCCACCTTTATCTTCAGGATCACTGTCCATGAACTGACGGTGGTGAAGAGCAGACTGTCATCCCCTTCCATGGGGAAGTGCCAGCAAGAGGACGGGCAGTTGGTAACGCTCCTGAAAATAGAGGCAGGAGGCTACCCTCACCTTTGCTAATCTCAATGCCCCACTGTTGTCAGATACTGAAAGTATCTGGGGACCTCCCTGGTGGCACAGCAGTTAAGCCCTGCACTGTGGGGCAGCTCTGTTTCAAAGCCCGGCTAGGGAGATTCCCAGCAGCAGACCTCTCCTGCCTCATCCGCTGCTCCCCTCAGCGGTGTATTTCTGTCGATCTGCCTGTTCAGCTCCCCACTCTGTCTCTGGTGAACCCTCTCGCCACCCCACGCCTCTGGCCTGTACCCTAGCTTGTATGCATAAATAAATAAATCTTTAAAAAAAAAAGTATCTGGAAGATTACATTATTAGGATGACTCACAAAATTAAATAATTGTTTAGTTTTGTACTCACGTGTTTTTTTTTTTTATGTGACCTTCTGCTGCCCTGCACTATCATAAATTGCATCTTTCTGAAGGCAAATCTGAGTTTTCTGCACACACAAGTATATATTACCAGTGCTTCAACTAATGGGCTTTCTTTATAAAAAGTTACTGGAGCTGTCAACAGTCTTTTGGAAGGACTTCAACTAAGATACTTACTAAATAGCTTTAAGACATATTTTTTGGCTGGAAAGTCTGGTATAAAAGCAAGTAAAAATAATGTAAGCAAAGACTACACCTTATTGTGTTCACTTATTTCTCCACTAGGAATGCATAAGAGATGTGGGATTAAAAATTATTGTTGAGTTGACATGACCAGGAGATGATAGACATGATTTCTTTTAAAGTATGAAACCCATGGCTAGAACCGATTGTAGGAAAAGCCATGGAGAAGATTGGTTCTGGCTCTTGGGTCAGCTATTTTACTTTTCTCTGCTTCTTTCCCTATTATGTTTTGTTCTTACCTATGGGATAGGTGGCCTTTTTCATTCCATTAAAATGCTCTGGAACACCCTTTGGTATTTTTCCTGAGTAGCACTCCTTACTTGGGACCAAACTCACATTCTCTCCTTTCATCCATACTGTCCAGTTCATAGTTCTAGTTTTCCCATCTGGATCTGACATCCTGCAGTTGGGTCAGGCTTTATCCCCAGAACAGAGTGCTTTGGGGACAGAATAGTACTCCTCATCAGTTACCTGTAGAGCATCATCTTGTCAGTTGAATCTGGCCCCACCAGACTTCTCTCCACTCATAGAAGCCCACAAGTTCTTGGCCAGGCTTGTGAGCAATGCTGAGAAAAGAGTTGGAGACGTATTTCACAGGGTTTTTTTTTTTCAACTGGAGAAAGACTTTCTGGTGCCCCGTTCCCTCCAAGTTGTTCTCCTTCAACTGTCGATGGTGTGTCACTTATCCAGAAACTGCCAGGCCGCTTCATCATGATAGGTCTCTCCTTCACACTTTACTCGCCTTCTAGGTGAAAACATAAGTCTCCACACCCCTAGAGTATACCTTTCCCCCTCCATAGTCACTTCTTGCTTGGGTGATATCTTTCAGTGAAAGGGATCGGAGGTGTCTTGCCTGGCTAGCACACAATGGGTATAGTGTATTTGTTGGCAGAGGTAGGCAGCCTGCCAAGAAAAGGATAGTATCCTTCTGCTGTACGCCCCCAATAGAAACTTGCCTCCCCCTAGGACAATGATCCTCCAGGGTGTAATATAAGGCTCGCAGTGGCTATGAAGTTCTGCCTGGTGAGCTTTCAAAAGATTAAAGTATGTCTTGAGTACCTAAATTGGTTGGGTACTGATACTGTCCTACCTGATTCCCTGAGCTGTCTCTTACTTCATCTTCATTGGCACTGTACATATTCCCAAACCTTCGACTCACACAATTAGGAATTATTTCCTGGTTTACTGCCACAGGTGGCTAGTCACATGGATGGTGTATGGACTTCCATAGTTTAACTTTTACAGTGAATTGTATTTCCAGAGTTAAAACATAGTTTATAGTGACCTCTAGTTCTCTAACATCTTCTAATCCTGTAATCTGTTAGTAGGAGCAAGCTGTCCCCAAATCACAGGATCTGGGTGGCAGAGATATAAACTGAGTTGGTCTGTCCATCTATTTCCCCTCCTCTGAGTCAAGCAGTTGCTCTCAGTGGACATTGATGCTGGCTGTGGACATTCTTCCCACACTACGAATAAGGAACTGGGGTGAGAGTTGACTGAGTTCACTAACAGCAACTTTTTGAGCAGCAGAGGAATCAAGTAAGCGATGGGACCAGCTACAAATGAATGTGTGTGTGATCTGAAGTTATTTGTTCATACCCTCCATAGAGAAGGGAGTGGGAATTTAATTCTCCTCTTTCTAGGTCAGTTTATTAGTTGTAGTTCTTACAATGGCCCCAGCTCCTGAAATATCACTTGCTCAGCAAATATCTACTCATAGCCTCCAACATCCCAAGCACAGAGAGTGGGTGTAGGACGAATAAAAGTTGAATAAGACATGGTTCATGCACTACAGGAACTCACAGTCTAGTGAAGGTTGAAACACTAGCTTGTTGGCAAGTGGTTATTGGAATAAGTGATGGAATAATGTCTGGAAAGAAGGAGAAGGAACATTTGGAATTACCTGGAGAGGCAGTCAACCTTTTAATTCTTCCTGCAAACACAAGGCTGTTTTTCTGTGCCAGAAACTCTGGTCTTCTTCCTCCTTCTCCATGCCTTCCCACTCTTTTTTCCTGGCCAATGGAGCCTGGCTGTGGGCCCCAATTGAGGACTGTGGCCTCTGTTCTGCAGGATGAGTCATCTCTCCCTACCCCCAAACACAGGGCAACAACCAAGCTCTGGGAAAGGAGCAAGGATTAAGTTTGGGTTGATTGAGTGATTGATTGATTTTTAAAGAGGATAAAGAATGAATGTTCTTATTTGAATATGAATGGGCTTCAACACTCCTTTTTAAAGCACAGGATTTTGTTAATTTTTAAAATGCATGTATCTTAGTATCCTGAGATGAGACCTCAGGACTAAAAACCTTGAACGAATGAGAAAAAGCAAGGATGTGAACTAGTTTAAAAAACTAACTGGGAGAGTTGCATTGATTATGGCTAAAATCCAAATCAAATAAAATGTTCTAAGGATAGATGTCATTACAGATTTTATGGATCATAAATTATAATTCAAATACTATTTAGTGTCAGTCACCTAACTTAGCATTTGCTAAGTGTTTGTATCAGAAGGATACAAGGTTATGTTGTATTACCAAGCTCCAAAATTTTAGTGCTTTAAACAATCATTTCTTTTTCCCACAAGCCACATGCTCACTAAGTGTTGGCAGGGATCTTTGCTTATCATAACCACCTGAGATCCAGGCTAGTGGAGCAACTACTATCTTGAATGTTGTTGGTTACTGTATCTAAGACAAAAGAAAATCTCAAAAACAGGCTCCAGCCTAGAAGTGTTGCCTGTCTTCCACCCAAAATTCAACTAGTGCCAAAACTCCATTCAACCATAAAGAACCCAGAAGTTCATTTTTACCCTGTGCTCAGAACTGACGAAAATGGAGTATTTGGCAAATAGTATTAGTGACCACCATAAAGGCATGTAATGGGTTTGACAGAAGCTGATCCAAGCCCCAACCACCAGGCAATCTCAGCTCAGCATACTGAACTCTGCCTCCTCAACTTCAAAGGAAAATAGGGAAAACATAATTTCTGCTAGATTTCTCTAATATTCTGATCCCAGGGCAATATACACTTCATGCCTTCTCCAGCCAAATCGATAAACACATACAAAAAACAATGGAGGCAAAAAGGTTGGAGTGCTAGAGTATAAATCCAGGGGGTTCAAAACCAGATAGACTTGGATTTGCATCCTGGTTTCATCATTTACTATCCATGCATACTTGGGCAAGTTTCTTAACTTTTCTTTGCCTCAGTTTCCTCATCTGAAAAATCTACTAAAAAAGTTTAACTCATAAGTTTATTGTTGGGGTACGCGGAGATAAATCATGCAAATCCCTTAATTCAATGCCAGATAATGGACAAGTATTCAATAAATGGTAGCCATTATTGTTAATTTTAGGATTGGAATAGTAAGTAATAGTAAGTAAATATCAGCACAATGTCTGAAAGAAATTATGTAGCAAATCTGAGGGATAGTGTTAAATTGTCGCTTTGTCTTTGATACTTTGTTCTACTAAGTGTCAAGAAATAATGCACACAAGAGAAGCCAAGGCATGAGACAACCCGCATACTTCCCAATGTACAACCTTTGGGGATACTATATATGAAATGGAGATTACAGTGTCTGCTATGCACAGACACCTCACATATGTCATGCCATTTAATTGTAGCAATAACCCATCCACTTGTATTTATATGTTCATTTTATAAATGGGAAACTTTGCATTAGAGTGGGTAAGAGCCCAGACACTGGTGTCAGACTGCTTGGATTAAAACCCAGACTCCACCGATAGTCAGTTGAGTGACCTCAGACAACTTACTTTATGGCTTGTTCATCTGTAAAATGGGAATATTAATTACATGTCATGGACATGCTGTGTTATTTGGATGAGATAATACATATAAAAGCACTTAGCAGTGCTTGGCATGTAATAAAGGCTCAGTGGATGTTAGTTAGAATTACCAAATATGAGGAAATCAAGAAACCAAAAACTTAAGTCACTTGCCCAAGATCACGGTTAGTAATTAGTGAAGTTTAAACTCTGGTCTCTCCAAATCCAAAGCACATGTGCCTGCGTTTTACCACATCATTCTGTTATTTACACTCATATAATTGCCCTTAGGACTGCATTAACCTTCTGAAATTTGGGTCAGGCAGTTCTCAGGCAGAGATGAAGAAAAGCAGGAAATCATGCAGAGGGAAGATTATGCAGTGGCAATATATAAATGGAGTCACTCCACTTTCAGTGGTGGTTCAAACCAACTCTTAGAGATACTTATACTAGAAGAAGGGGGAGATGTTACTTCACAGTTTTTCTTTGCCTAATATTGAATACATTAAGCTCTGTATCAGGTGATTTGCTTATGTCTTCTCATTTAATCTTCACAAGGACCTTTGAAGTACTTATTTTACTGATGAAGAGAGTAAGACTCAAAGGGTTAAGTAACTTACCCAAGGTCATGCAGATAGAAAATGGCAAAGCCTCTGAAAGATAAATTAGGTCGAAAACAATCTTTACCCTTTATACACTGAACAATGTCATCTTGTTAAAAATTTTTAGTTAGCATTTTTCCACATCATCAGAGTAATAAATGTTCATTATGGACAGTTTGGAAAATAATGCAAAGTATAAAAAAGCAGGAAAGATGATCCATTACTCTACTACCAAGAGTAATCACTGTTAACTTTAGTATAGTTCCTTCAAGTCTTTTTAATACCTTTCTGTTTCATTATAGGGTTGAGTTCATAGGACAACAGCATGGGTTAGCAGACATTCAGTCCTGCTGAAAATGCCCATTAAAATATTTGATCCATGACAAAAGGTCCTTGAAATTCAGCCCTACCAAAAACATCCACTCTTAAAAATATCCCTGAGTTCAAATAGCCTGTGTTTGATACTTATGGTTTACATGAGTAATACATAAAAAATACTATGATGTCTTACTGGTTACCACTTGTATTGTGGTTGCCTTGTCAGTAATAATGCTTCTTGCCTTGGTAACCTAGCTGATAATGAGACACGTGGTTAGGTAGATGTGTCTGGGTTCAAATCTTAGAAAAGAGTGGGATTTATATTTAACCATGTGTGTCAAGGACGAGTCCTATATTTAGAGAAATTCACAGAGAATGACAAGGCAAGGACGGGGTCTTGTGGCACATGGTCCTCTGATATCTCAATGAGCATTTGGTTGGATGTGGCTGGACCATTCCATAAGGGCAAAGTTTGAAAGGAGGAGCTTGATCAAGCCATTATGCAAAATGGGCAGTGAACACATTGGTATAGACACTCTACAGATTGCCAGGCTTTTCATAAAAAGCAAGAAAACATGTATGCCTTCCCTACACATAGCAGTAGGGAATAATAGCCACAAAAGGGGATTACCGAGCATCTAACTAACCCCCCATAACTATCCCAGGAATATTTTGGTGTGAACCAAATGTCATAATGAGTGCTTTGGATAGAGCCAAATTTCAATGACTTTTTAGCATGGATCAAATGTGACAATGAATATTCTAGACAGGAACAAATATTCTGTAAGAACAGAATGCAAAGCTGTTTTTTTTTTTTTAAGAGACAAAGAATGAATTTGGTAGGCGTTTCTAGTTAATATAACAAAATCTTTGGTTGTAAGTATTCACAACTGATTATAATGGCTATGTTTATTGACTAGTTCTCTATGCCTGACACTGTGCAAGATGGTTTTAATCAAAGTATCTCTTTTTATCCAGGCTGATAAAGTTGGTATTATATAATCAAATGATCAGGATATCTAAGCAACCAGTATTTTTATACACCCCACTTTTTAAGAAAAAAGGGTAAACCCAACAAATAAACAAAATGAAAACTGCCAGACTGTGGCCTGTGGTTGCCATAAGTTCTCTTCCATTTTCCAGCCCTTTCCATCTGCAGTACAGAGTGAGTATTGGTGTCCATGATGATGACCACAGTGATGATTCACAAGCATCACAGACCAAAGGAGGTTGAACTGCATTTCCCTTCCTTGGCTTGTGCCTGGATAAGCCAGCACCAGATTTTAGAACCCCTCCCTGGACATCAAAAACAGGAAATGAACTGCATCTCCCCAATGTGACCTAGATCATGTTGTGATTGACTCATTTGAGGTTATTTTGCTGGCTTTATAGTAGCCCTCTTATCCCTAGGATCTGGATTTCATGATGGCTTTCCCTGTAGTCCCAGAAAACTAGCTACAGAGTAGGTGGGAAATGTTAGCTGGATTGTCTTTGGGAGGAGTCTTTGTTCTATGAGATAGGAAGAAAAGGAAAGGAGGAAGAATGTCCCTTTGAGATGAATGAAAGTGCTCTCAGACAAGTAAAATCTAAAAATAGCCTCCATGTGATAAGAACACATGACCCCAAAGAGTCCCAAAGGGAGATGCTAAGGAAGGCTCAGCTGCAGAGATGCCAAAGGTCAGGAGTGGACTTTTGGGGTTTGCTGTTTTATATGTTTAAAGACTGAGTCTGTGTTTTGATAACTGAACTTGCTAATAGCTAGCCACTTGAATCTCTGCTTCCAGCACTCTGTTTGTTTTAAATAAGGAGATTCAGCCAGTAATAATGGGAGGAGCTGCAAATGACTTCCCCAGTTGGGAGTGCCCTGCTTGTTTTTCCTTCTGCCTAGGCATGCTGATGTGTAGGCCACACTCACAAATACACACATCTCAGGAGATAGCCCAAGGGAGCCCTCAATCTGTATATTTATGTAGGAGGTATATATAAGAGGTCATTCACGTATCAAAATACATAGGTAACCATGAGTAAAGAAAGAAAATCTGTTGCAAGAATTTAAATATGCCACTTCTCATATATTCATTTCTTTTTTCAGTCATCTTACAAGCTTTTATTGAGTGCCTATTGTGAGAAGTACTGTACTATTTGCTATGAAACAGGTTAAGATTTCTAAAAGATAGGTCTTTATTCCTCCTCTTTCAGAAGTTTATCATTTGATGGAGTATTATCTGATCATCCACTAAAGCATATATAAGTCACTCACAGTGAAAGATATTGTGGGATAAATGCCTGAAGCTATGCCTTTTAAGAGTCCAGAGGAAAACATGTTTACGTTTACTTCTGGCTCAGAAGGCATTGAGGAAAATAGGTATAGGGGAAGGGTGGGTGAGGAATCACGCAGCAAACATCCAGAAGCAAAAAATAGCATGACATATGGGGAGTTGCAAGCAGACTGTTTTACCTGCAGAGTGAACACTTGGGATGGTGTAATGAAATGGAATTGGAAGCTAGACTTGGGATTGTATAGTGCCTTGAATGCCAAGGTCAGTTGACCTAGACATACACAGATGGGACAGGGCTAAGGAGGTACCTCCTAAGGTCTCAGAAATGCAGGAGATACCGGTAACATTAGAGCAGAGACTAGCTCCTCACTTTTTGAATGCCTACTAGGCCATCACAATACTCTAAGGAAAAAAATTCAAATTCGCATAGAATTTGTCAAAGTTGTAGAATGGGCATAACCACAGAATAACAGGTAACCCTTTAAATTGAACCAATTAAGAAAAATAATTAAGTTGTGCACCAGACATTGTGATAACTGTGTCTCCCTTACTCTACCTCCAAGCACACCAGAGAAATTCTCCCCCAGAGAAGAAGGCTCCAGAGGTTAACTCAGCGTTAGTGGCCATCTTGGCCTTGCACATTGAATAATTTGTCATCAAGTGGGATCAGCTCTTGGGACACTGGCCAAATCACATTCCTGAAACTTCAAAGCTTAAGACTAAAGCCTGGACTTCAGTGAATTCACCAAAATAAATGACCTTTCTAGAGTCTAATCTGGGCAGCTCACAGCTTTCCTTATGGGCCTAATTAGAGAGTACCTCATCATTCAAAATATCCACAGTTATAGTTAATGGAAAATTTTAGTTTGTAGACTTAACTGTTTATTACATATTCACCAAGAATAGAATAAAATTGTCATGCACTAAAAGATCCTAAATATTTATACTTTTTTGATGATTCAAAAACTACTTCATCAAAAGAAATATCCAAAATTTATGAAAAGTCTCAAAACACAATAGAAAACACATCATCCAGTGGGAAAAACATGGTTAAAATAATTGGTACTTCATCAAAGAGGATACCTGAATGACAAATAAAAAAGTATTCAACAACATTAGTCATTAGGGAAATACCAGTTAACATGATGATGAGTTATCACTACACACTTATTATAATGATTAAAAAGAGAAAAATGACAATACCATATGTTGACAAAGATGCAGAGCAAATAGAACTCTTATGCATTGCAGGTGTGAATGCAAAGTGGTAAATCTATTATGGCAATGGCCTGGCAGTTTCTTTAAAAGTTAGATGCACAAACCATATGACCCAGCAATCCCATACCAGGATTTTTGCCCTAGGGATACAAAAGCTTATTTTAACACAAAAACCTATCCAGACCTGTTGATAACCACTCTAGTCATGATCGAAAAACTTGAAACAACCCAAATGCCCTTCGCTAGGTAAATGGATGAACAGTGGCTACTACAGAATCTTGCTGTCCTTTGAAGGACTATAAGATTCAACAATTAGTGTCATGAGATAGTACCACAGGAGGGAAGAGGTCATGTTTTCTTCTATTTATTAAGATCTCTGACACAATGAGGATTTTTTTTTCACTACTACAGGTGTGAGAAAACACATTAAGTTTTCCCTTGATGCTCGTATTAGCCATGCCATCTATGTGGGCATGTGTTAGATCTCCATGTATGAGCAGGGAGTATGAAGGGCAGGTTTTAAAAGAGAAGAAGGTGGGAGAATGCGAGGGGGAGGAACAAAAGAAAGTCTGCTTTGTAGAATAAATGAAAAACCTGCTTTTCAATCTTGCTTCAACTTCAGGACCATGTGAGGCAAGTGCATGTATGAATGTGTGTTTGATTAATTTTTTTTAATTAACATTCAGCATCTTTGAGAGTTTTTTTTTTTTTTCTTAACAGCAGCATTGAGAATCTTTTTTTTTTTTTCCTAAGATTTATTTATTTATACATACCAGCTGGGGCTACAGGCCAGAGGCGTGGGGCGGGGAGAGGGTTCACCAGAGACAGAGTGGGGAGCAGAACAGGCAGATCAGAAATACACTGCTGAGGGGAGCAGCGGGCGAGGCAGGAGAGGTCTGCTGCGCCATGTGGAATTCTCCCCGGCTGGGCATCGAACTCACATTGCGTGCTGCTGACAGCTCCACAGCGCAGCGCTCAACTACTCAACCACTGCGCCACCAGGGAGGCCCTTTGAGGGTTTTTTTTTTTTAATTGGCCTTTAGGGAAGAGCCTATATTTTGATGAACTCAAGAGAGTAGACAAACTTAAAGAACTGGCAGGGTGAATGGCACTACCAGATTGAAACCATCTGACTTCACATCAGAGCACTCTGATGTTCCTACGTGCTAAAGGACATAACGTGGCATGAACTATCCTCCCCACTTCTGAAGCAGGAAAAGTTCTTTTGCTGCAAATCTATTTCCATTTTCCAAAATGTGTTTAATCAGAGTTGGAAAAGTCACTAACTGAATTAATTAAATGAAACATAAGTTTACCAGCAGGTGGCAATAGAGGTAATTGTGTCATGGAAAGATTAAACTTGTATTCTTGTATGAACTAGAGATGGGAAATTTCAAACTTGATTGGGCTCCAGCTGCACTTCTCTCTGCCTTCCACAAGTGTTCTATAAGATGGAATTCTGCAAACCAAGATATCATAACCAGACACACACTGTAGCTAGTTTCCTGACTGAGATCTTATGTTAAGATATTTAAAGGAACCTCCTCTAGGAGTTTGATGTTTTTAGTGGCAAATTGGAAATAATGGCAAAATAGCTTATCATCCCATAAATTAGATTTAGTTGTAGTAAAAGGAGATTCAAAAGGGTAAAATAAACTCTGCTTTCAAATATAACTAATGGCATTATTAAGTGAATCTAATTCAAACTCTCTCAAAGAATGAAGACAAAGCAATTAGATCATTTCTGAATGTCAAAGGGACACGAAGCTTCCTAAGTGAATTTCTCAAACGTTTACTAATTCCTTTTACACATGAGAAAACCCTTAAGACTTCAATGGAAAAAAATAATTTTCTATTTATACAATAATTTCAGAGGCCAGTGGAATAGGATAGTTTGCTCTGAGCCTCATGTCCCCAGTGTATAGCAAAATGGTACAAGAACATTTCACCTGACTGTCCTCACCCTAATACTTACAAGTGGGCCCCACTTCTTCCCTTTTTTGCAGCTTTCTCTGATTCTTTGGGTTAGGCTCTCATAATTCTCCAGGAGTTGAGTTCCTATAAAACCATTTTTCCTGAGGACAGACCTCTTAAGAACAGAATGGTCTGTACACATTTCAAAATTGTTACTTTTCCCCTCTTCCTGACAAAAGCAAGAGTGGGTTTTTCTGTGATTCTCACACATAGTACATCTAGAGTTAAAATTTGTACACGCACGCACACACACACACACACACACACACACACACACACACACAGTGTGAGGACTACTCCCCCCACAGCATCCACCCTCCCCTCCCCTCCCACACCCCCCCATTGGGATCCCTCTGGAGTTTTTATCTCTTAGATTTATTTACCTTGAGTCTTCAGAAACTCTTCAGTTATAGTTCATTTTTTCCTGCTCTGGTAGGAGTTTCCCTGGTGACTGTTGCTTGTGAGTTTTTGTCTGCTAAGTTGTGATTCTCTGTGTCTGTCTGTCTCTCCAATTTGGTGGTCAGCAGTTTGCCCTGTGATCTCACTTCTCTGGTTGATCTAAGAAGAGTTGTTGATTTTTTTTAGATGTATATTTGTTCAGCTTTGTTGTTATGACTGAGTAGCAACTTCTAAGTTCCTTATATGAACAACAGGAAACTGGGAGTCCTTGTGTCAGTATTTTAAAATTTGTTTAGAGGTAATCAGTTCACCCTCACAAAACAGCTCTTAGAAAAATCAGCATAAGTCTGAAGTGATAGTTAGAAACCAACTAACAGGAGATACCTAAGGTCACCTGAGGACACAGCAGGCTAGAAGCTGAACAGGGATTACAAATCTGGTGAGTCTGACTTCCAGCTCTGTGTGTAGACCACATTGTCTGTAAACAAACTAGCTAACAGCTAAAGCAGATAAATGTGCCTGAAGTGAACCATTTGTGGCTGCCAAACTTCACCTCTGTTGCACAGACAATAAGCCAAGGATCTAAAAGTCAGGCCTTTTACACACACATCATTGTGCAAACCCAGCCCTAAGAAGTCACGCGTCGCAGAGCAGAGGACCCGTCATCTTCGGTGGTCATCATAGTGATTATCTATTGCATTTGCATGGTTCGTCTCAGTTTTTGAAACACGTTTATGTGATTTATCGCAAATGTTCCTTCCAACCACATGAAGAGACTATGAACTATATTTTTTGTTTGTTTTATTTTTAAAACATTGGTGAGTCAAGGGGGCAGAAACTTTGCACTGGGAAGTGAATCTGCCATGAGTGTGAGGGGCTATGTGGACGGCCTGATCTCAAGATGAACAGAGGAGGTGACCCTAAGGTGAAGTCTAATTAGGACAAACAGCATCATTCTGCTAGGGGAGAGGTGGGGACATAGCACAACTAGGAGCCTTGTTGGTTCCCAGTGGGTGAGAAGTTTCAGTCTATGAGAGTATAAGCCTAAATAAGTAGTCTGACTTTATTATTTCTATACCCTCTGTATCTGGCACAGGTTGTGGCACATAGCAGATACCGAGACTATGCTTGAAGAGCTGATGAAGTACTTCTCTGTACATCCATGTCATTTTACTACTTCTTTTTTGAAGGGAATAAGTGATTACTAAGTAATTATCAAGTTAAGGGTTAGATGCTTTCAAATAGTTATCTAATATACAAAATATCTCTCTAGTGAGTTTTTTGTTTGTTTTCTCTGTTCCTTACCAAACCAAGTTTAAATGCTTCAATCTGCTAATACCTTCCTCTATAGTTTTTCACTCATACCACCCTCTGTGTGTCCTGGTGTTCTTACAATTCATTTCCCACCTGTGCTGACACACATTTCTTTGCTCCCCTTTCTGTTCAAATCCTGTCATTCTTCGGAGTCCTGATCAAGTCCCACCTCCCCACTGGAGCCTTCTTTGATTGCCTCAGTCTCCGGTGAACTTCTCTTTGACTTTCTTTAGCCTAGAAAGTTGGCTTCATATATTTTGCACTCATTTTTCACTCCTGTATTACTGAGTTATTTCATGTACATGTCATGTTTGTTTGTTTGCATTGTAAATTTTTTTAGTAGTGTGTGTGTGTGTGTGTGTGTGTGTGTGTGTGAGAGAGAGAAAATAGGAGGAAAGGGGTAATGAGAACCACAACAGCATTTCAGTAATTTAAAGAGCTGTCATTGTGAAAAGGAGCTGTAGTCCACATCCCTTAAAAGGTAAAATGGGAACTGAACTGCTTCACATAAAAAAGAGCTTTCCAGCAACCACAGCTGTTGGGCAGAAGAACAGGCTGCTTTAGAAAGAACTAAACTTCCCCTCAAAGGAAGTACTTTGTCCAAAGCTGGCTGCCATTAATTAAGTATATTATAGAAGGTTATCCTTTACTGTGCATAAGAATAAGCAGTGAAGGCCCTTTCAAAGGTTCTAGGACCCTCTGAAAGATAATCCTTAAGAAGTTTGAATTAATAAGACTGTTGGGTAATGTTGTGTAACTCTGGGATCACCTATGAATACATGTGCCAATTCTGTGTTCTCCACAGGAGGACTCTGGCTGGTTGTAAGAGGAAGGGGTAAAGGAGGGCTGGGGGAAAGGAGTCACATGCTAAGTTACCGAATCTACAAATCTAGGTCTTTTATTCAAAATCTACTTTTGGGGCAGCCAACTGATAGAGATAGCCAAAGTAATTAACCTCTCAATATCTCCCTTACCAAATTATACTCATTTTGTTGAATTTCAGCCCAGAATACCTACTGGAAGTTAAAGCTGAGTGATCTACCATGCATATTGGTTTTAAGAGATCAGCATCTTGTGAGAAGGAGGCAAAGCTAGCCCTGCCATATGGATTCCTCTAAAGATTAGACCCAGTTGGAAACCAGGGTGAGGAGACCCAAAGAGGGCAGTCTCAGGACTGGGACTCTCCATGGTGCTGGGGAACTGCAGAGGCAGGCAGGGGGCTGGGGAAGAATTTTGACTACTTTGCACTTTAGCCTGGGGCCTTGGTATATCTTTTAGAACTTTCTCTGGCTGATGACATTGTTTGCCAGCACCCCAATTGTGGTGTCAGGACTTGTTTATAAACTCCAAACAGCTTATAGCCACTCAGCCCCGTCTTCCCAGTCTAGACCAGTTTGTTCTCCTTGGGTTCATGCCTGGACCGCCTCGTCTTTCCCTCTGAGAGAAAGAAGAGAGAAGGAAAAAGATAATCTACCATGAAGGAAGAGTGTATCAGCTGTGTGTCCTCCACCACCCTCGCAATATATCCCTTCCATGTCTGGCATGTTAACTCTATAGTTTCTCTGTCAGGAGAGTTTTAGAACACATCTACAAAGAATTCTAGCTGGAGGCTTTTAAACACCCAAAAATCTGATACGAAGGCTAATACAGGAATCTAAGAAGAACGCAGAATAGTACAGAAACCTAACAATGTGTATTGAGTAGTACAGAAATCTAAGAATGAGAACAGGACAGACATTATGAGCTGTTGGAGGGGAAATTACAGTGAACTGCAGAGTCAGGGAAGGCTTCACTGAGGAGGAGGAAATAAACTTGATTCTTGAAGAACAAGCAGGACTCCATTTTGTAAAGAGAAAGCAAGGGAATTTCAGGTTGGAGAGAAAATAAGAGTTTATTAAGAACGAATGTGTGGGGCCTCCCTGGTGTTGCAACAGGTTAAGTGCAGCACTATGAAGCTGTCCAGAGCCACTGCAGCATGAGTTCGATACCCGCTCAGGGATATTCCCACAGGTCTGCAGCAGACCTCTCCTGGCTCTCTCACTGCTTCCCTCAGCAGTGTACTTCAGTCAGTCTGCCTGTTCTGCTCCCAACTCTGTCTCCGGTGAATCCTCTCACCCACCCCCCTCACCTCTGTCCTACACCCCAGCTTGTATGCATAAATAAATAAATCTTAAAAAAAAAAGGAACCAATGTGTGGAAGCATCAGATTGGATGGATTTGTGAGGGAACTGAATGCTTGGTGTAACACTTCAACTTCCATGTGTCCTTCTCACTTCACCCATGATTGTTCAGGAGCCTTGAAATAAGAGAATTGGAAGAATCCATTAGAGAAATAAGAGAATCCATGTGGAGGCTGGTAGATTGGACATTGTTTATCTGCACATTCTGAAAAACCTCTTATGAAATTTTCAGATGGAGAAAAATTGGGTGAAAGTATGATTAAGTAAATTTATACCTGTTCAATCGCTGGACCAAAGTAATACTCATCTCTTGCCCCTAAATCTACCACTGCTCCTGTTTTCCCCATTTCTATGGTGATTCTCCCAGTAGAAATGATAAAGGATTCTTTTAAAAAAGACTACTGCACACCCAGACCAGAGTTCTTCTGGAGTGTCCTGTGGTATGAATTATCCTGGTAGAGTTCCTTATTGGCCATAAAGACAAACTTTCTGGACAAGCTTTCTCCAGGACCCGTATGTAGGCCAGGAAAAACCATGGAGCATCTAGTGCATTGTGGGACCCTTATATTTTCCAGTTCTAAAGTACTGACACCTTTTATTCAAATTGTCATGTGGGTATGCTAGACTACTTAAATAAATTACTGTTTACTTTTAGACCAACTCATGTGGTGAGAATGAGTTCAAGTGCCAATACCACGCATAATATTGTTGCCATTGGAAAAAAATGAATCATGTTATATTTTCCTACTAATACTTATGACTAAAACAATCATAGTGATTGACCTGTATCTAACATATTATATAAAATATTGCAAGTGAGAAGACAAAAGGAAAGATAGAGAAAAGAGGACTGGTTATAGCAAGAAATGAATGGTAGGAGATTTCTTTTACAATAAGTGAAAATAACCTTTTTTTTTTTTGACAGGCAATGGATCTACTGAAGAATACATTTAAAAAGTTAATTAAAACTTAAAGAATGATCCAGAAAAGTTGAGCATCATGGATTAAAAAAGACCAAATCAGCTGAGTTCAGCTAACACAACTTTTATCTAATATTTCTTTGAAAAGTTGAAATTCACTTTCCTGGTGGGTCTTGGAGAATAATAAGTCTGACCTGGAAGTCAAAGTTGGAAAATTTAAGTAGTCGCCAATCCCTATTCTACTCAGCATCTTGTGGTTTCTGGCTGAGTAGATGGGAGATACGTTTTCACAAGTCACAGAAGTGTTTGTGATCTGTGAATGCTGAAGGAGAGCACCATGAGGTCACCACCAGGCTGTAATCTGCCAGGCTGAGGAGGTTGTTTGTGACAGAACCTATCTGACAATTTCTTTATTGATTTCTTCCCAAATGGAACAACGTTCATTTAGAAGTCGGTATTTATTTTCCCAAAGTTCTTAAGATAGTAGTAATAATTCCTCCCTAAAAGAAAGTTGCCATTTTTTTAGCAGGGGCTTTGAACTGACTTTTTCTCTCATTCTTCTGGCACAGAAGACTTATTGCTGAGTTAATGAAGATGGTCAACATTCTCAATAAGGTGTAAGTCCATGAGAGAAGATGCCCTTAAAATAGCTTAACGAGGCTCATCTTGTTGCAGCTGCTGATAGTACACAGGACTCACTATAATGTAGAGGGTAGTTGGGAGGGTGACAAGGCAGCCACTTGTTTCAAAGCAAGGGGTAGCAGTGAATGTGAGTGATAAGACAAAGGGAAGCTTACCATTGAAAGGAGTTTTCATCGCATTTGTCGTACTGGCCCCCTCTTATGGCTTTGCCTGAGTTCAAGGGTCTATATATGTGGAATTGCTAGATAATCAATCAGGAAAAAGCAATCTTCTAATCAGCTGTAAGTCCAAATACTCTCAAGACTTTTATGTACTCATCAACCCCAATGGACAACAAAGTCTAAGGCAATGCTTTAAGGTGGAAAAAATGTCTAATTAAAATGACTCTTGGAAAAAAATCCCTTAAGTTGCCTCTTTTACCATCTTTCAACAAATGGTAATACCATCTTTATACCATCTTTCACTGGACTTCTACTTAAAGGATCATGTTTTATAAAGTAAATTTTTGTCTCTTTAAATACGAATCAGCTCATATTGTGAGATACATCTGGAAACTAAGTCCAAAAGTGACCATGGGAAGAATAGATTCACATTTCTCATCTCAACTCATCTGACATTACTCACTGAGTTGAAAGATGGTCAAATCTGCCTCCCTATTCAAAGGCTGTCTCCTTTCTTTTGTTTCCCTCTTCTTAATATATATCATTGAATTCTTGTAAACTAAATACCCTTGGAGCTCAACTCACCTAAGTGAGAGCTAGAAATAAAAGATAGGGTTTGGGCATTAAGGCAGACAGATTGACTTCTGGAAAGTGCCTTGTTGACTTTCTTTCTAAATATGTGCCCGAGTTCTGGCTCTTAGTTATCCCACTTTCCCCTTTGATGACACCTCTTCCTATCTTTAAGTGTTCTTCACACAATCTTAGATGACACTTTTGTTCCCAAAGACCTTTATTAAGAAGCAAACACAGGCTTATGGGAAAGGGACATGGGAAATCTCAAACAGATACATCTTTATTGCAACCCGCTGGATCTGTGGGAGAGAGAACAAGGCCCAGAAGGATTAGCTCTGAATTTTTTCCAACTCAAAGCTTTCCATCACTCCCTTTTCTCCAAGTGCCCCACTCAGGCCAACATTTTAATCTTTCAATCGCTTTCCCTCCTTCCTCCTCCCCTGTTTATTCACCTTTTCCATTCCCTTGTCTCATTTTCTCATTCTTTCTGATTGCCCCACTCTCAAACACTCATATCCCCCCGTGTATCATCTTTCTGTTGGAGCCTGTACTGGTGGCCTCTTTCCAAGAGCAGCAGGTTTGAATCAGCTCCAGTTTAAAATGAAAGCAGGGGGTGGGGGTGGGGGTGGAGTGAGGCCAGGAGGGGATATCAGCTCTCAGAGCACAGCCTCCCCCAAACCTCCCAGCTTCTCTCTCTCTCTCTCTCTCTCTCTCTCTCTCTCTCTCTCTCTCTCTCTCTCTCTCTCTCTGTCTCTCTATCTCTCCACCTCACCCCCCATCTGTTCACACAAAGGTATGTACAAGAGAACACCTAATAATCCCTTGCAGGCAAAACCAGAGATCTCCATCCCAGTCATGCAGCTGGTTTTCATTAGATGTTCCGAACCCTATAAATATTCTCTTTTCTCACTCATCTCTTATTATTTTTCCTTTTCCTTTTGCACGTTCCCTATCTCTGGATTCCCTCCTGGGAGGAGGCCTTAATTATGAAGAGAGGACATGCCAAGCTTTGCATTAACCATTTTGTTATGCCCCAGGCCTCTGGCACAGCAGAACCAGAAATGATGGCTTCTTGTTTGTCCAGTTTGCTGGTCCATGAGCAAGAGGTTGAAACCCTCCTGGGGGAGCAGAAAGTTGAGCTCAGCCTGAGCTTGAGGATGCTGCTGAAGTCAAGTCATCTACGTGTTCGCAGTTGTGCTTCTGACTGAAACTTTGGCTCTTCTGTCAATGCTGTGTTGTGCTTGCCAGTGGATGGTATACAGTGTCGAGGGCCCAGTGCTGGAAGGCAACACCCTGGGGTTCAGATCCCAGCCCCTTGGTACACAGACCATGGAACCTCAAGCAAGTTACATAACTCTTGTCATTTATGAAATTGTGCTAATAACATTGAGCTCCAAGGAGAATGAAAATGAAATAACTAATATGCTCAGATTCTACACTTGCCCTTCCAGTAGGATTCACTGTGAAAAAAAACTGCTCTCCTCTTCTACCATCTTCATAGTAATTCACTGAGTAATCAGAGAATAAATAACCCCTAAATTCTTAAGGCCTGATTTGGGAGATATAAAATGTTTGCGTCTTGATAAATGTTTGCTCTCTTAGATAAAGAAAGAGTCAGAGAAATAGTGAATGTAAAATCCCTAAATTAGAACAATGTTTACAATGGTTAGTGCTTCTTATAAACCAGGCAGCAAGAAACTATGTCATTGTTGAGTCAGTGATCCCAGAGCAAAACTTTTCTCCAAAGGTGAGAGGCAGTAAGTGGGGGACCTAGGCATCTCACCCTAAGCCAGGGCAGCTGAAAATGCAGCATTCAAGCTCAGACCCGCACAGAGTCTGAATCCAAGCTCCACCTCTTCCTAGCTGAGGGCCATGAACAAGTTATTGAGCTCTCAGTGCTTTGTTTCCTCATCGGTAAATGAGACTGACAAGAGTACTGACTTCATATGTTACAAAGATTGAATTAACTAATTAGTTCACTGATCCTCCGTGATAATATACCTAACAGAACAGATATGCAACAAATGAGAGCCATCCCTTCTGTCTGGTCAGTCAATCCTGGTATTTTACAGTCTTACTCCTCCATCAAGACCATCCCCAAAACAATCCACATATAGGGCAATAAATAATCCAGAGGGGTTACCACCTCTGTGTGCTCCTCAGAAGGCGTCCAGCCACTTTGGTGGTTCTAGATAAATTCTAATCTTCACGGTTGAACAAGTTTTGGAAAATCCTTAACTGGCCTTCCCATCAGGGCATGAACTCTAAGAGGACATGGACCATGGGCAGTCGGGGTCCTCTCCTGAGTCGCTACCACCTTACTCCGTGTCTTTCCTGAGACCAGAGCCTTTGTCTTGGGGCGGCAGCTCAGGACAAGCAACAAAGAACACCAGCTGAAACAGCCAAAGTTTTCAGACCACTTTAGGAGGACAGTTGTGATGGGTCTGCCCACTCTGCCTGTCTCTTGGGCTGAGGGTGAGTGGAGATTACCTTACCAGCTCAGAGTCAGGCATAGCCCAGAATCCCATGGTCTTAAGTCCACAGAATTGAATCTCCTCACCTCTGAACGTAAGCCCATGCAGACTAAGGAAGTGGATAAGATAATTTTTTTTCTTTTTCTTTTGCTAATTTCCTTGACCTCTAAGGCGGCCTGATGGTACACTGTGAGTAAGCTAGAACTGGTTCTGTCACTGCCCCACTGTGACCTTAGGCAAATTGCTTAACCCCTCTGCACCTTCATTCATTCATCTGCAAAATATGGCTCACAACCTTACACCTTACAGGTCAATCACATCTTTCTCAATAGACCTCAGCCATGGCTACTCATCTGTGAAACCACTAATTCTGTCACTTTGCTACAATTCAGTTTCACTTCCTCTTATTCTATCCCTGGTGCAGTCAGAAAGCAGCTGGTCACCATCATTCCTATATATAACTACCTTCCAAAGACCTGAAAACAGTTAATAAATCATTCTTCAGCCTCTGAACTTCAGGATAAACAATACCCATTTCTTTAATCTTCCTCCCAAGATCCTGTCTGAGAATCTTGAATAATTTCATTTTTGCCTTATGGTGTATAAATTATTAAGATCTCTGATTTTAGTGCCTAAACATGAAATGGGCCTGTTAAAAATGTTGACTGTGGTGGACATAAAATTCTATCATATGTATGTATATATACATCTATATACACATACACACACATATATAATTTTATATCTGTCTATATCTAAATAGACAGAAATAGATGGGGGAGGGAGGTGGGGGGGTAGGTGCTAGTAGGCACCCAAGCTGAACATGAATTAGATGAATTGACTATAAATATTATACTTTTCAAATATGAAATAAAGAAGCAAGGTCAGTGTTTGTCCCTTTAAGAAGGCAGCCCACAACTTCTTCATTAAACTTTGTCCCAGTCGCTGAGGGAGGAGGAAAAGAAAGAACTACCAAAAGAAAATCTGAAGGAAATAATTAAAGTGAGGAGAAAAGCTTTTAAGCAAAGAGACGTTTTCTGCCCTCTGGACCTTCCTTCCTCCGTTCCCTTCTCCCGTGGTGACAGTGCAGCTAATATAAGTCTGTGCTCAGCTAGGCCCCTGCTGAGCAGGACGGGGGCAGGACAGGAAATCACCACTCAGAAAATAAATGACCTGTCCCAGAGTCTTTTGTTAATGAGTCTGGGGCATAATAAATCAAGGTGACCCAGTCTCAAGAAACACAAGCCTGTTGGAAAAAAAAAAAAAAAAAAAAACCAAGCCCCAGAGGTGAAGAGGAGGAGAAGGGAGAGAAGGGACCACAGGGAGTCCTTATAAATCACACCCAGATGAAACTCGTGCAGATGTTTTCCAGTTTCAGACCCACTCAAGAGGCAGAGAGTAAAGGCATGTGGACGTGAATGGAGGGGCTATCTGTCTGTACCCGGAGACAGGAGACAGCCAGGCTGGTGAACACAGCCCCTCCTTGCACTTGCTGTCTGGGGGACTTTAGGGGCACATCTCTGCAGGTTCTTTCTCAGCGTTCTAGCTATCCAGCCCACTGACTTTTCCCTCTTGTCCTGGGTCTTCTTCTGATTAGGATGGTGGGAGTGTCTAAAGTGGGCAGAAGGCCTAATCCCTTTGAGGAGAGAACCACAGGCCTCTTGTATCAAATGTGGATCCTAGCTTCTCATAGAGGCAGGCTCCTGTAAAAGAGAGGGGTGGTTGGGGAAATCGTGGGAGGGTCTTAGCTTACCAACCAAACTACAAATTCTCTGAAGGTGGAATTTAACAACAAAATGAAAAATATCTATTAGAAATAAGCATGAAGTAGAGAAATAGGGGCCTCCCATGAGCTGAGATGTGAAATTCAGTTATATGCAGAGGTCTTTCACATAGAGCCCTAGGAGCCTGGGGCCTTTATTTCACAAATGAGGCCAAGGAATAAGAACAAAAGGCATTTAAAATGTACTTTACAGTTTGTAGTCTTCACATAGGTTATTTCATTTTGATACACCCTATTTGGTAAGTTAAACATGTGGTTCTTCCTTTGCTACAGATGAGGAAACCCAGAGAAGAGAGAAATGAGAAAAACGTCTTCAGGTCATGCAGCGAATGTGTGGAGGAACCCGGGTCCCCCCCACACCCAAACTCTTGAATCTGGACGTCGTTCTTTCTACTCAATCAGTGCTATTTGCCAGGCCCTACAATGAGCATGAAGCTGATTGGGAAAAGATGATGAAAAGAGGGAGTATAAATTTTGGTCAAGGTACATAATGGTTTAGTGGTTTAGTGGTAGCTACAAGGTAGATGGCTGGACATGTGGAAATTGGCTGAAGATCTTTTCACCATGCTCCCATCATATAAAATCTGTCATTCAGCCATTTTCCTCCCTCCTTATCTGTTAGACTTCTTCTGATCACTGCTACTTGTCATTATTTCAAAAGAATTGACATCACACAAATACTTTTTTAAAAAGCTATTACCCAAATGAATCTAATTTCAACCACCATCTTTACCACTACTTGTTTGTATAACACGTTATATTTTTCAAAATTCTTTCCCATCTGTTACCTCCTGTGAACCTCTTAATCAGATTGTCACTTACCCTTGAAGAAGGGCAAATGAAACCAGAGTAATTTACCCATGATGCAACTTCATTAACAAGTGGAAATCTTTCCCCCAGCCCAGATGCCTCCAAAACAAACACAAGTAGCCAGATGCCTTTTTTGTCTGCTTCTTCATATTGTCCGTTATGCAGTGAGAGATGTTCCTCCTTGCTCCAGGATTCTTTGTAGACTTCCTATACCAACTCCATTTTCTTTGTAGACTTCCTATACCAACTCCATTTTCTCTTGAAATCAAATAATGAGTGAGCATTATGTTCTAATGTATCTGGGAGAGCTGGGTAAGATCATCCTAATTGTTGATTCCTGCCTCTGTGGGACAAAAGCATGGAATAGTTAGCCTCTAGGTTCCTTCTAACATTGCTGTTCTACAGTCCACAGTGATCTGTGCTAAGGAGTAGCCCTGGTGCAACACCTAAGGAGAATAGAGTCCTTTTCATTTAGTGATGCTAAGAACTAGAAAAGGCAGAGGTAGAGGTGGAGACTATATTTTATAAGGAAGTCAGACTTTGTGGTATAGGTTGGGAGAGTGGCAACTGAATTTTAAAATTTGTTATATGTCACCAAAATAATCCTCAAATACAATATGTATATTACTTTTGTTCTTTTCTGATATATATTTTATATAACTCCCATCAGGTCATATTATTTTTTGTTTTTACTGATGTTATTTTGCATATGCATTAAGTATATCACAAAGTGTGTCATCTTCTCATCTTTTTAATGGTTTAGAGCATTCCATCCTGTCATACCAGAGGTTTCTTTTCTACTCCTCCTGAAGCGTGGCTCAGCAAACATGGCAGGTACTCCACTAGCACGAGAGCCTCCTTCCTTGCTTATGAAACAAGACTGCTGACTGGAGAGTTTTCTGCTAGGAGGCTAATCAATGGCTTTCTTCCAACTCAAATCCAGTGTTGCTATTTGAGTGATACATGGGGAACTGCTTTTCATTACCAAACTAGGTCTTGGGAGCTGATTATATTCTCCAATTTTTAATCCTCAGAGATCCTGGCACACAAAATATATCATAATTAAATGATCTCACTTTCTACCTCATGGCGGCCAAGATTAGATCCTGAGTTTCTGCTACTTTTCCTGTTTCAAGTGCTGTCTCAAAAAGCCCACTTCCTGCTTTGTGCCTTTTACTGCCTTTGACTCAAGGTAGAGTATCATCTACCCTCTCCTAAAGAGTTAAATAGGCATTTGAAATATGTTCAGTATTTTCCTTTTATTAGTAGGTCTGACATAACTTTTTACTCTAAAGTATTTCTTTTAGATATTCATGATAAAAAGGAACAGCCAATAAGTCAGGTGATGTGATCAGTTAACAAAAGACACAGTCAGTTTATAATAGCATCAACAGTTTATGATCATTCATGTCTCCCCATAATCCCATCTACATTGCATATAATAATTTTTATTTTTAATAAAACTTAAAAATTATCTAATGTTTCTTCTAACATCTATGAAAATATATTTGAATTTCATTCACTATTATTCAGGCTGATCTTTTCTCTATATGTTGAGTAATTTCCTGTATTTCCTTTAAAGTTTATAGTTTATTTGTATCTTTTGACCTCATGTCTAATGCTTTTTGAAAAACATAGTAAGGATTTTATAGGTCAATTTTTTTTTAATATTTTTTAATTTATATCCTTAACATTATTGTAGCACTACTGATAGTCTGTATACCCAATGTGAATATGTTCATCAGAAGGTGGAGAGTTTTCTCTGTTTTGCTCACTAAAGTATTTCAAGCACCCAAAATAATACTGGGCACACAGTAGATACTCACCACTTAATTAATGAGTAAGCAAACAAATTGTCACTTAATATTTGTAAGATACCCACAATATGTTCAGATAAATATGAGCAGTTCAATTTTGATATGCAGAATGAGAAGAAAGTAAGGTCTGAACGGGTAGGGTATGGGCATTCTCACTTCAGAATGTAAAAAGTTCACCCAAGGTAAAATGGCAAGGTAAGAAGGTGCTGAGGACCGGTAATGACTTGACATTGCCAAAACATGGCACGGGTATTTGATTGTGTTCTTGTCTGCCCTTCTCATCACTGTGCACATTAATATGTCAGACCAAATTCAGTATTATCACAATATGAATTTAATTCAAGCAACAAACATTTTCTCAGGTCTTACTGTTAGATTCACTGAGCTAGACCCTCATACAGAGAACAAATCCTATAGATCCATGCAATGGGTTAAAAGAAAGGAATGAATTACTGATACACTAAGATGTGGATAAATCTCAAAAACATGCTAAGTAAAAGAAAGGACATGCAAAATAATAGGTATTGTATGATTCTGTTTATATATGAAAAGTCCTGAAAAGACAAATCTACAGAGTGAGAGAGTAGAAGAATAGTAACATAGGGCTGGAGAAGGGGTCACTTGCAAGCAGACATGAGGGGTCTCTTTGGGGTAATGGATTTGTTCTAACATGAGATTGCAATAATGATTGCACAACTGTAAATTTGCTGAAAAACACTGAATTGGACAATTAAAGTGAGTGGATTTTTTGGTATTTAAATTATACCTCAGTAAAACTATTGTGTTTTGTTTTTTTTATTTTAAATTGGCAACCCTGACCTGTGCACTGTCAAAACAAAGCAAAACATAGTCCCCAGAGCAGCAGACAATTAGAACACTGTCAGTTAAGAGCTGCCATTGGGGTGAGCCCAGAGGGCTATGAGAACACTCAGGCGCCTAACCCAATCCTGGGGCTCAAGGGAAATTTCCCAGAGGAGATGATGTCTGGCTGGAGAAATTTTTCCAGGCCAAGTAAATGCGGAGCAGGAGAGCTGCACAGGCACGACACTAAGTCAGTTTCAATAGACTTTATGTCATGGGAAACAGTGATGAGGCCAGTGTCCACCTTTTGAGTTTAGTAGGTTGTAAAGGAAGTTATACAACAACAGAAAAAAAATACTTTGTAGATTGATTATAACTACCATCTCTAAAGCCCCTTGTTATTAGTTAAATGGTTTACATTCCTACAAAGTGGGATTACAGATAAAGAAACTGAGGCAAAGATTAAGCTATGTTACTTGCTAGGGGTCACTTCCTGAATATAAACAACAGAGCTGGAATCCAGACTTTACCTGAGTCTGAAATCCATGCTTTTTCTCTATCCACTATCTCCTTTTACCACTGCAAAGACATGTGACTATAACGAGTGTGGGATTAATATCCTTTGCTGGGTAGAAGGATGTAGATTTTGCTGAGCTGCTCCAAAGAATTCATAAAACTCATCTGCAAAGAGTTTAGCAAATGCATTTTGACAGGGTTTCAGAGCCACAGCCTTTGTAATTTATCACTGTCCCTAGCATAGTGCTCTGTATGAAGCAGGCAGCATTTAAAATGTGCTGTTCTCTATTTAACTTTGGATGTGCAAGTAAAATCCAATAATCTTGGCTTGAGATAAGTTGAAGAACACTGACTTCCTGAAGAGCTAGGATTGTGAAAGAAATCCAGTCTGTAACACATAGCCCTAATCCAAAAATCCTCATTAAATGCCTTTCAATAATAATGTTAGATGATCACATAAAGCATTTACAATGAGGAGACAGAAATATGTAAAAAAAAAGTTACCAGCTGTAGGCTACTAATCATATAAACAGAAATATGATTGCCTTTTAAAAATGCATTTAGTTTCTCTTTCAGATTTTTTGGGAAATTCTCCTTTCCCTCATCTTTGGCACAAGTGTATCTGCCCCTTATGGGAAACTGTGAGTCTGCTTGGGTGAGGCAAAGACACACATTCTTCTCTTGAAAGAACAGATTTGCATTCCTAAGAGTAAAATAAATTGGGCCCAGTTTCTCTGCCCATTAATTATGTGGAATAAACAACCTTCCTCTGCTCAGAAAGAAGCATAGGAGACCAGCACAAATTTCCTCGTCAGACTCACAGGAAGGATCATTTAACCATCCAGGAGAACGCCTGGGATCAGGGACGATTCACAGGATTGGAAGAGGCTAAACTGTGCAGCCAAATGTTTGTAAGAAACTCACTGATGGAGCCAATCCCATGATACAATCCACATAAGACTGCATTTGACGGGGAGGGAGTTGGAAGGATAGCCAGAACTGCAGAGGAACAAGAGTGACAAAGAATTTGCATCCAATTCTGCATCTCAGCAACATCCCAGTCATCAACTCTGAAGACAGCTTAAGGCATCTAGGGAATGTTCCACTTGAGGCATTTTAGTCATAGTGTTAGAATATTCAGGAACATCACCTCAGAGGGAGAGGGGTGGTAGGCAGAAAGTAATGCGTAGCCTCTGCTGTACAATGGTCAGGTTGAACTTGCTGGAATCTGCAAGAGAATGGAATACCACCACTGAGAATCCATAGACATGGTGACTGAGAGAAGTTTCAGAGTTAGAAGGTGATTGTGTGTTTGGTCTTTACATGCTTGTGACCCCAATATTGCTAATCAGTGTCCCCATCTCCATAACTAAGAGAACCTAGCACTGTCTGCAGCAGTGGTCTCAGTTAAACTATTCAACTTCCCAGACTCCACTGCAGCAGCTATAAGAGGCACGTGATCCACTTCTGGCCAGTGAATTGTAAGCTGATCTTGCTGGGTAAGGCTTTGGTGCCTCTTTGGCCTCTTGTAGTTAGTCCACATGCTTCCATTTTAGTTAGGAGTGTGAAGCTCCAACATCCATTCTTCATCAAGAGATAGCCTGCTGATGGCTAAGCTGACAAGCAGAAATACTGGAGCAGCTTCAATTCTTGATGATTCCCAGCAAACACTGCACTAACTCTAGTCTGATACCTGGGTCTTTTTTTATTATGTGATTGGTATCTTGTTTAAGCCACTCTGTTGAGTCTTTGTTGCATGCAGCCAAACATTACCCCCAATTGATAGTAATCTGAATTGAATTAAATTTAGCATTATTCACCTGTGATATGCTTGGTTGGTTAGAGAATGCAAAAATGAGAAAGATAAGAACTTGTACCCTCAAAAAGTTCTCAATCTAGTACATGAGAGAAAGTAGATAAGCAAAGCATTATAGTATAGTCAATAAGCTCAAAGTGGGGGGTTTGTTTAAAGTATTAGGGGAAAAATTCATCAATACTAACAATGAAGGAAAATATACTAGAGTGAATTGTATGGGAATGTGGATTATTCTCACGCCATGAAATACATGTACACATATAGGTAGATGGTAAACCCAGTGCGTACCTAGGTTCAATTTATTCATGTAATTATCAAATCACAAAGTCACAGTTATTTTATCCTCCTGTAAGTACCACTTTACATTTGTTTATTTTCTCTGGTGGGGTCAGAGGACCTCCATGTTCCTTAAGTACATTTCTCAAACCTTTCTCAATCCCTTATGCACAGGAGAAACCCCATGAAGTGCATGGAAAAATAAACTCAGTCTCCACCAGCAGTAGTAACAAAGGACTATTTGGTCTGAAACCCACTCTGAGGTGAATGTCAAAGGACAGGCTTTACATTTTCTTTTTTTTTTTAAAGATTTATTTTTTATTTATACATACAAGCTGGGGTACAGGCCAGAGGTGTGGGGCGGCGAGAGGGTTCACTAGAAACAGAGTGGGGAGCAGAACAGGCAGATCAGAAATACACTGCTGAGGGGAGCAGCGGGCGAGGCAGGAGAGGTCTGCCGCACCATGTGGGATTCTCCCCGGCCGGGCATCGGACTCGCGTCGCCGCTGCCGACAGCTCCACAGCGCAGCACTTAACCGCTGCGCCACCGGGGAGGCCCCAGGCTTTACATTTTCACCCAGTGCAACACCCACTGCAGCTGCCTCTGCTGCCTCTGCCTACTGGGCTCTGTGGTTCTTGCTCCCTCTGTGTGTCCTCTCTCCCTGGCTGTCTCCTGCCTCATTCTCCACCATCTCTCTCTGGTCTCCTCAGTGCTATCTGTCCTCCCCGCTTTCTCACACGCATACTTCCCCTCATGTAGTCATGATTTAAGAATAATACACTTTAAAGGCAACATTTGCTGCATTTATTGAAAAGATTTTACCCAAGATTTTAATTTTTTAAGTCGATGATTATATTTAATTTTTTTGAAGCATTACTTCAAAATTAAGGAAGTTTGAAAATCTTACATATAAAATATCTCCCTCTCATCCACAACCTACTTCCCTTGCCCAGGGCAACCAACATTATCAGGTTTTTTTTTTTTTTTGTATCTTCATAGAGCCACATTATAAGCAAATACTTATACCTCTTCCTCTACTTTGTTCCACAAAAGATGACATTCATACAGTTTCGTGCCTTTCTTTTTTTCAGTGAATATGTCTTTAAAATCTTTCACTTCAGTACATAAAAAGACATTCTCATTCTTTTTTAAGCTAAAAAATATTTCCTTCAACAAACATATCACAATTTAGCTAGCCTTCTATTAATGGATATTAAAGTTGTTTCCAATCTTTTATTTTTATTTTTTTTAAAGATTTATTTATACATAGAAGCTGGGGTACAGGCCAGAGGCATGGGGCGGTGAGAGGATTCACCAGAGACAGAGTGGGGAGCAGGCGAGGCAGATCAGAAATACACTGCTGAGGGGAGCAGCGGGCGAGGCAGGAGAGGTCTGCCGCACCATGTGGGAATCTCCCCAGCTGGGCGTCGAACTCGCATCGCCCAGTGCCTACAGCTCCACAGCACAGCACTCAACCGCTGCGCCACCAGGGAGGCCCTCTAATCTTTTATTATTTAAAATAACAATGCAATGAATAGCATGGTACAGGCATATCTTATAGATGAGACTATGTCTTAGGGTAACTTACTAAAAGGCAGCCAGATGGTATGAAGATTTATGATTATCATAAATATTATCAAATTTCCCTTAATATATTATTTCACTTACAGTATGGAGGTGCCCTAATCAACTCAATATCAAACATTTTGGACTTTTTCAACTTGAGAGATGTAAAAAGGTCTGTCAGTATATGTTTAGTTATTATGATTAGGTATGAAATCTATCACACATAGTACAAAACATTTGTATCTTCTTTTCCATTAAATATCTCTTAGTAACCTTTACCTTTTCATCTATTGGGTTGGTAGGTGGTTATTGATTCTTTTCAAGTTCTTTATTTATGAGAGAAGTTAACCTTTTGTCTGTGATATAAAAAAAGTATATGTCATGTGTCTTTGATTCTGCTTGTCAAGGATTTTTACCTTGTGGAGATGTGTAGTTTATATGTAGTCAAATTTATTACTCTTTTTACTTCTGCTCAGCCAACAAGTATGCTTGTTAATTCATTGACTCTCCTCCACCAGCAATGTATTGGGAGATTGTTTTAGTGTTGTAATAATTTTGCTATACTTCCCATGCCAGAATATTTATCTTTGAGGGCAAACAATAACACTACAATTTTTTAGATAGGCAGCATCTAGATGTCCAGCAGAAGATAGGACACTATGATACACAGACATTAAAAAATTCCAGTGTTTATACACATATACTATCAAAGTATTTTGGCATCCTCATTTCACACACACCCAGCCCGTGGAGCTTTGGGCCTATTCACTTGCCCACTGCAAACAAATAGATGGAATGGATGTCAGAATAAGTCCAAGTTTTCTTGTCTGGCAACATAACCAGAAACAGTATTTGAACTCAGAATCTCACTCTCCCTCCCATCCACTCTGATTCATGATTGTTTTCTAACTTGTCCTAGTCACACAAGAAGAAAAAATTTTTGATTGATACTCAATATAATGGATGATTGATAATAAAGAACTCTTCTTCTACCAGAGGTCTAGCTAAGTGTAAAACAAATCCTAGAAATAAGAATGGGAGAAGATATTTACAAATGATATATCAGACAAGGGGTTAATAGCCAAAGTATATAAAGAACTTGTACAACTCAAAAAGAAACACAAACAACCCAGACAAAAAGTGGTCACATACCTGAATTGACACTTCTCCGGAGAGGACATACACATGGCCTTAAGGTGTGTGGAAAATGATCAACATGACTTATTAGGGAAATTCAAATCAAAACCACTATGAGATATCAGTCTGTTCTGCTGGACCCTAAGCATCTCCACCATTTATTTCACCCGAGAGTAGCTGATGGTTGAGGCTAACATCCACCATACATGACACTGTGAAAGCAAAGATTCTGACTACTCTTCCAAGTTTAGAACCTTGTCTAAGAAGGACATTGTCTCAGAATGTCCTTAAAAATGAGAAAATTGAAGGGCAAATCCTTAAAGCTTAAAGTCAATCTTTGGCAGTTAAGATGCTCTTGAGTAAAATTTGGGTTGAAAAGTGCTCAGCTTCTCTGCTTTTCTACTGTTGTAAAGACACAAGGAGACCCTGTTGCTTCTGAGAACTTGCATACTGGGAATCGCCCCTCCTGGTAGTCCTGCCAATCCCAGAGAAGGACAGCTTTTCCTATCTGATATTTTATATATAAGATTTCCAAACTTCCTTAATTTTGAAGTAATGCTTCACAAAAATCAGATACAGTAACCAACTGAAAAAATTAAAATCTTGGGTAAAAATCTTTTCAAATTTTTCCAATCTGGAATTTTTGCCTCCTCTGAAGAAGGAAGCTGGGCCTTCAAGCTGGAAGGCTGTGACTGGGGACAGAAGAGGAAGGAAGATTTTAGCTTATTATCATTGCCTCATTACACGTGTGTCTGAGCTGGGCTCCTCTCAGGACTGGCTCCTCCAAATTTTCTCCTTAGACCAGGCCTCTGCTTAAAGGAGAAGGGCACTGCTACATCCGTTTTCTTGCACCTGACAAAGTACCTGTGACCCTTCACCAGCTTCTTCCTTATTTAGGAAGTGTGACATCCCCTTAACTCTCCAAACAGTTAAAAAATTACCTTTGTTAGAGAGTTTATAGGCTCAGTCAGAAAAACTCCTCACTCCTCATAAGATTCAACTGTATTAGCGGATATACACACAGATGGAACCCAGACTCCAGAAACTGATTTATTTCACAGGTGTTCCTGAAGCCTTAGAAAAAGCAGGTGGTTTATTGTTGTTTGCACATTTTGTTTTATTTTTACCATGAAGTTCTGAACACTCATACCCCCACACACATACACATACACAAAAAGATCATTAAAATATTGCTAAAGACTAGTTAATGACCTAGAAATATTCACATGAAGTAGTATTTTCAGTATTATTCCATGTTTGTGTTCTACATATAGGTAAATAAGCATAGACATATTCACTATCCAAAGTGGTGGCATTATAGGTGATTTTTATTTTCATCTTTTTAATGTGTATTTTCAAATTTAAAATATGTTCTTAAAAATCCTTATATCCCATGTAATGTAATGCATTACAGGATGTAATGCAGAAAATTATAGTCTCATACTGCAGTCCTGCCAACTAACAACTCTTTACAAACCAGGGCCTTCTGAGCCCTTCCAACAAATTTCCTTTGAAATAGAGCATGTACAAGTAGTAAACATTCCCGCACTGAACTCCAGACTCACTGACTCACCAATCTCCTTTTGCTAGGTACCCACATATGGCTTAGAATCCTTCTCAGGCAGGACCACAGAACTGGAAGACATTTCAGACGATCCTGCCTGATTGCCCACACAATGCACAGCAATGCACAGCAATGCACAGCAATGCACAGCAATGCACAGCTCTCCTTGCTGTATCCTGACTGGAGCCGGCCCAGCCTCCGCTTAGTCAGGTCCCCGGAGGGGAACATAGGGCAGGCAGACCAGTCACGGGTGGATAATGTCCTTAGTGAAGAGGGTCCACCCGATAGAAAGGAAGGATTTGTTCCCTCATAACTCCCACCTTTGGATCCATGGCACCTCATAGCTTTTAAGCTCATTTTCTAAGGTATAAAAAGGGACTTACTGAAGAATTGCAGTCCACGTTGTTTTTCTGTAGTTTTGTTTTAAGAAATCCTGTAAGTTCCTCTGAGTTTCTTTCCATACTATCTGCAACCTCTCAAGGACTTGCCCTACTTTGTTTCTCTCTCCTTTGATGTCTGAGGTTTCTGCCTGTCCTTGGTGAAACACGGTATACTTATTTCTCCCCACTCCATCCTGATCGCCTTTCCTGAGATGAGCCCCCTGCTCTTTTATCTCCAGCTCCATAGATAACAGGCTTTATTGGGCTCTCCCCTCCTAGAGCCATTGCCTTTTTTCTTTCCTTTTCAGAACTGGTTATTCTCTCTTTCCCTTTCAGGGTCATATTATAAAGATTGGAGGCATGTGCTATAATGCCCCTCTAAATGTGAATCAAAATAAAAGATATGCCTACCTGTAAAAAACAAGTTTATGGGAGAACAAATGGGTTTCCCTCCAAGATTCACAATGATTATTATGTCAGTGCCTTTTTTTATTGTGATAATTCAACGTATGAAGCATTGTAGGTTTCTAATAATATGCAACCATCACCATCATCTAATTCCAAAACTTTTTCACCACCCCACATAGAAATCCCATGCCCATTAAGGAATTATTCTCTCCCCCCCGCCACACCCCTCTAACAACACACTGTTATGTCACTATGGATTTGCCATTTCTGAATATTTCACATAATTGAAATCATACAATATGTGGCCTTTGTGTCTGGCTTCTTTTACTTAACTGAATGTTTTTAAGTTTCATTCCTGTTGCAGCATGTATCAGTACTTCATTCCTTTTTAGGATTGAATAATATTCCACTGTATGACTAAACCACCTTTTCTTATCTATTCATCAGTTGATGGATATTTGGAGTGTCCCCATCTTTTAGTGATTGTGAATAGCACTGCTGTAGAATATTGGTGTACTAGTATTTGACTACAATTTTTTTTTAAGTAATAATTTTTTTCTCCAAAACACAGGCTTGTTTGTTTCTTGCTAGGGCCAGGGATAGGTTTGCCACTGCTTTACTGATGGCCTAGGCAAAGTTCAGCCTGCCCACTCGTGAAACCAGTCTTTTGCCTGTTATTGTGAATCATGATGATCTCCTTCCCTATCTCTCTTACTGGGTCTTCCTTGCACAAATTTGCACATATATGTGGGTTCTCTACCATTCAAATAATATGGAATTCATATTGGCAAGTTGACTTTCTCCATCTTACAGAGGTGATTTCTTTTTTAAGTCAGTACAACGAGTGTGTCCAATTCAGAAAGGCCTTGGACCTCAGTTCTCAGCTTCCCCTAACCAAGCCCCTTTCCAATTCATTCCAAGAAAGCTGGCTCCAGGAGCTCAAGCCAGGAGAATCCCTTCCTTGGGCCTCAGCTCATAAAGCCAAGGTGTGTCTGGATCCCTCAACTCTGTCAGGCTTGGAACTTGAGCCCTTACTTGCTGGCTGCTGTCAGAGTTCAGTGCTCCCTGCCAAATCTTGGGAGCTAGAGAGAAGGGGAGAGACACATCAAATTACTACCTACAGAAAGGGCAGGGGGGTGGGGGTAGGAGCTGCCCTGTCTGACATTCACCATGTACAGTGTCCCTGTGAGCAACCACAGGCACCATCAGCTTCGTGATCCCATCACAAAATACTGTCAGTCTGATTACTTTCTTTCCTCTCAAGCATATAGACGCCATTATTCCTTTCCCTTTGCCTCCCCTACTCTATTCCTGGGTTTGCCTCACCACTCCCCTGGACATCTCTACTGTTTCTCTGATAATTTTCCCCCAAAAGCTTTCTAATTCTCTCCTGTCCTTTGATGCCCCCCCACACACACACACACACCCTCCTTTCATCCTCCAAGCCTTCTCCCTCCACTCCCTGCCTCCCCGCCTTTCTCAGTGTGCCTTTCGGATCTGTTTCCTTTGACACTGGTCCCAGGCCCACTGCCAAGTTTCAGACCCATTAGTGAGGTGCCTTGCTGACTGAAACACAAATCAAGACTGATCCGGGTACAATTAGCAGCTGCTCGCACCTCATCTGGAAAGCATTAGCCAGCACTGAGCGGAGAGAGGGAAATATTGATGCCAAACAGAATAGATCTCCTACTTTGGAACTTGAGCGAATTCTGACCTAGTAGACATATCAGTGAAAATAAGATACATAAAGAAGCCCCCTGAGATGTCATCTGACCTTGGGTATCCTTTCAGAATCTAGGTAAGAGATACAGGTTCCTCTCTAACAGTTCAAGTATATGATTATCCTCCAGGAAAGGAGTGTCTGTCCCATTTAATCCACATCTTCTAACACTTGTCTCATCTAAGAGTCCTCTACTTTCTCACTGTATGTTGTGTTACCTTGACACTACTTCTAGAAATTTAATGTGCATTATGAACCACCTGGCATTGAGTTAAACTGCAGATTCTGATTCACTAATATCTGGGAAGGGCCTGAGATTCTGCATTTATAACAAGCAGGTCATGGACCGTACTTTAGCTAAGGGCTAGGACAATTCAACTCATGAAATTTGGTCTAGAGCCTTCTAGAGACCTTCCAGAGGCCAGAGACTTCTTCCACTACCCTGTCCTTATTTTCACCACTAACAGTTACTGTTAAGAAAAAATGATGTAATCCTTCACACCTATTGTCCCAGCTCAAATGCAAGCTTCCCAAGGCCAAAGACCAGGTCTATCTGGGTCATTGCTGTGTCCCCATTCTGGCCCCAGTGTATTGCATGTAGTATGTATTCAATACACATTTCACAAGTGAGTAGACAAACTCAATCCTCAAGGCCCATTAAAAATTTCTCCCCTTTCAGAGAACCTTGCTAGTTAGCACTCCTTACCTGTACTGCTTTGTGACACTTGGTAATTTCCAATGTATTATAGCTCTCAGCTGGATTACTGGCTGCTTGAAACCGGGACGTTTCTGAGTTTCTGAACTTTTTTATGCCCTTCCTTCTCCATCCCTAAATCCATCTTTTACTGCCTGGTTCTAGGAGGCATCTAACTTTTGTTGATTGGTTGAGCGCCTGTTATAATGCCCTAGAGGTAGCTGAATTTTGGCTTGGACCTAAGCCAAGGTTTGACATACCAGTGGGAAAAAAACCTTTACTACAGCCTCAAACGTTTGTGGGATAGGAAGACACTGTGTACAAAACCAAAAGATGTAACGTTGTGATGTTCTCACAGCAATTATAAATTGGCCAGTCCATGTGCGGCCACAAACATTATCTCACTCCGGTACCTGTCATGAAAACGATTGCTGCATTGCTTGGCTTTCCTTGCCAGGGTGGGAGATGTTCTCTCCCAGGATTAGGAGAATCATTTATCTTGGAAATACAGAAAGTATCCACAGCATTCTGTCATAGGTAGGAAAACCTGGTTTTGTGTGGTATTCATCAAATGCCTAACTATTTCTCCAACATTTGGTCTGCAGGAAACCCACCTGCCTTTTCCCCCCACAATCTTAAAACATGTGTGTACTCTAAGGAACATTTAATGTGTATGCTTTTGATTTACTTACCCTTAAATCATAGAAATATTGTTATGCAAGACCTGTTTGATGTTTCAGAAACTTTATGGGCATTATTTAGTTTTAAAACCTTGCTTTCAGGATAAAAAAAACAGGCAGTTGTGTTTTCCCAAAAACACATTGCCTTTAATGCAAAAAGTTTGAGGGCCTTTCCAAAAATCCTCATTTTGCAGAGCTCAAGGGTTTCAGAGCCAGCACAGCCCAAACTCACACCCCTTCTCTTCAGAGAATCAAAGCATAGCTGGAGGCCCAGGCTTGGCAGTCTGTGCTGCCACACTTGAGCCTGTGACCCTTCAGTACCCAGTGGTGACAAAGCTTAATCTGTCTGGAGACTCCTAGGCATATTTTACAACCAGTATCCCAGATGCATATTCAGTGTTTATTACTGCAAAATGCTAGGTGCGACCTGATTATCTTCATAAATAGGTAAGACATAAATCCCAGGGTGTTAGAGACAACTTTTGAAGTTTGAAAGTACATAGCAAAGAAAATCCACCAGAATGCAGCTCAAAAATGTAGTTCTGTGAGATAGATTTTCAATGATCTGATTGATCTCCAGGTGGGGCATGAGGCAGGGAATGTAAGATGGCCATGTTGTCTGCGAAGGCCTTGTCCAATACTGGCCCTGAAAACTGAGAGTCACCACTTTAATCTTTGAGTTCTGATTCAGTTACAGGTGAAATGGGAGGGTGGGTGAATAGCCAAGCAATGCTGATGTACAAACACACATACATTCACTCATGCACACGAATGCACACACTTACAGTGTTTGTATATAAGTGTCCTGTATAAACAGAATGGCGTGAGCAATCAAGAATATAGAGTCTAAGGAAGGAAAAGCTGCAGTGCACCTAACACAAGGAAGTTCAGTGAATAGTTGTGGAATGAAGAGTGACCGTATGTTGCTGAGAATGGGTCATAGGAAATCTGGATCCACAATTGTCAACTCTCAAATAAAAGGCCCACTTGTCCCAATATGGGGACATAACAGTCTATAGTAATAGTGCCCTAAGCAAACAGTGAGAAGCAGAAACATACGGAGGCCCGTGTTCCTTGGGCCACCTGGCCAGCCTCCCCATTGTCTTCCTTCCTCTGTGACCTTGGAGCCCAGCCTAAATGGAGCAGAGCCAAGCCTGGAGAATGAGTCCCCCAGGAATAATATTCAGCATCTGAGTTAATTATCCAGATATCACTGAGGGCCTACCATCTGTCAAGATTGGCACATCCGTGTCAGAACCAAAATGCTGGCTACGATGTCGTCCCCACCCTCAGAGAGTTCACAGTCTGGTAAGGATGAGTGGCCAGCTTCCTTCCTGCCTGTCCAAGATTCAAGGAAGTGCAAATGAAATTGACAGGACAGAAGGAGAGATGAGCAAGAGATGGAATCGACAGCACTAAGCGCTGAACAGCATGAGGGCAAAGGAAAAGGCAGCATTAAGAGCATCATTGAAGTTTTAAGTCTCTGTATCGCAGAGGATGGTGATGATACTAGCAAAAATGGAGATAACAGAGGAGAAAAACAGTTGAAGTGAAGATGCCAGAACCAGTATAGAACCTACTTGCTGAGTCTGGTTTTTATATCTATAAAATGGACATGGGATGCGGGTGGCTTTCTTTGTTTATTTTGGGAGACAAGAATGACTGCCTAGAAAGTTCAACACCAGCAGGAAGAAACAGGAGAGGAGAGTGAGGTGAGAAAACATGAGAACTGTTGTTGAAGTGGTACACTCTTCACTGGTGTGGGTTAGAGTCCACAGAAATAGTTCAATTCTGTCTGTCTGAGCATGCCCAGATCAGAACTAGCACATGCCTCTATCTCACTTTAATCTTTGAGTGTTCTCAAAGTGAAAGAAAAGAGTAATCTCACACCCCAATAAACTGGATCAGATGTGTGTGCTTCAGTGGGTAGTGGTGAATGTACGCATGGAAAATTATATTCAGAAATGCCTGACTCCAGCACTTAAATTCCATACCACACATGGAAGGAATTGAGGAGATAGCAACCTTACAAATATTCTGCCCATAGTGTGTAATATGACATGCCATGCATTTTGGAAATGAAAGAGCAACATGGTGGGAAAACCTCTGTGCAGTTAACATGGTTACCTTGAATGTCCGCCAGATTCTGAACCATAGACTCTCAGCCCTGACAATCTAGAGATGAAATCTGTCTAGGATGCTTTGGAAAAGTCATTGCTTTGAATGTTCCAGATAACCAAGTGTTTAACCCTTTAAGTGCCCAAATTTTATTTACTTCAACAATTTTGAATGAAATCTTTTCCCAAAGGCATACACCTTTCTTAACTCCTTAAACTTGAGCTTAATTTCATTTAAGGAATTCCTATTATAAATAAATGCTATGCTAACAGAAATCCCAGACTTCCTTGAGAAATTAGCTCATGCAAATATTAGTGAAATCCAAATAAGCTCTATAGTCTATTCAATGGTATTTTGCCAAACTTAATTTCCTCACTTTGATAATAGACTTTATTTATATAAGATGGTATCATTGGAGAAGCTGGGAGAAGGGTCACATTGGAACTATCTTTGCAGCTTCTTATGAGCCTAAAATCATTCAAAATAAAAGCGTTGTTTTTTTTTAAGTACCCTTACATCAGGGACTCTGCTTTAGTTATCTTCCTTCCAATAGAGGAAGAAAAGGATGGAGTGGAGATGATGAAGGGAGGGAAGAAGAGTGGGAGGGACTCAAGACCTTTACAGATCTATAAAATTATATAGGGGAGTGTGGAATATCAGAAATGGGGAGGCTTTCAATTCACACAGGCTCTCAGGTGATATCCCCTTCCTTGCTTTGTAACAAGTGTCTTAAACTCTGTGAACCTCCATGTCTACCTTTGTAATAGCAAGGATAAAAACTGCAGAGGATTGCTGTGATGATTTATTTAAATAATATGCCCCAATAGACCCAATAGACTATCCGTCACCTTGTGGGTAGTCAATAAAATGCCCTGTTCAAATAAATTGTCCCCAAATAATGTGTGGTTCTAATTCTTATTTCTCATTTCTGTAGTTCTAGTTATTAATTATCAGACTCCATCTCCCACAGTTTAATGCTCACCATGTGCTTCTGTGTTTAATTTGCTGCTTCTCATCTTTTGTGAGTGTAATGTAGTTCTATATACAATATCAGTCAGTCTCAAAATAAAAATCTCATCTGTGAATGAAGTATTTGTATTTCAACCCACAGACACTAATTTTAGCCACTCAGATACCTTTTTCTTTTGACTTACTAATTTTTGGCTGTGTTTCAGCTGGATGAGTTTCAGTTAGATGAGGCAATGATAGTAATAATACAAATGATATTAATAAATAATAAAATAACAATAGCCATAATTTATTCATCATTATAATGCTAATTATGTCAAGGATTCTACATACATTATCTCATTTCATTCTCACCACTACTCTGTTCTAAGAGGAAACTATTTTAATCTCAATAGTGGAGATTATTTCATTCCTTGCCCCAGGTCATTATCTGCAGAACTGACCTCACAAGACCCTCCTGACTTCTGACCCAAAGCTCCTATCACCAAGGATACTTCAGTAACACCTTCCTTCCTAGTCCTTCCTTGAAATGGAAGGTTTTTTGAAATTGTCCCAATCCTTAGAGTGGGAACTTTGAGGAGAGAGGTAAAGAAAGGTGAGAAGAAAAGAGAGTGCCAAAAAAGAGAAAAAAAAAAAACCAAAATAATTCAATGGAGTAGATTTTAAATGTCTTACTGGGTTTTTTTTCAGCAATTCATGAATCAGGCAGCATCCAAACTAGCAGATAGGAAGGAGCTCTGAAGAACTGTACAACATGACAGACTTTCGTAGGTAGAAGGGAACAGGAGTAAGGACTTTGCCCTAGGCAAAAAGGCATACTAGTTACTGCAAGGTCACTTTTCTTTAAGAGATTAGGCTGATTACCTAGTTAATGGTGATTTGGTGGTTCTGGATTAGCTAGTTTAAGATTCTATCCTGGGAACACAGAAAGTGCAACTAAGTTAAAAGTCTCTGTTTGGTGATGTACTGTTTAGCATGAATGACTTCCATTTTGAGCCTGCTGTTTTGTTTTTAATAGGCAGAGAAGGAATGAGTAATCAAAAATTAAGAATTAAGGTCTTTAAAAAACTCAAGAAGACAACAGCCCTAGAAATAGCACTACTGTCAATGCCTAGTAAATGTTTGTTTAGTGGTTCAGAAAAAAAAGCAAGGTTTCCTCAAATTGCCTAAAGAAAGAAAACTTTTCTCTCTTCTGTATCCTGAGACATCTCCTATGCTGACTCTACATCCTAATTTATGACAGAGCCAGCCAGGAAACATCTTTTCTCAAAGAACATGAAGCAGTAGGAGTTGAATGATAAAATTTCTCTTTACAGTCAATCTCGTAGGAGACTCTATTAGGAATTGTCTACTTTGTATTTTGAAGAATTCCTGTGTTTGGTGACCTGACACCTGAATACATGCTTATGGTCTTGCCAGTCTGGAAGTGTTTTTGCTCATGAGCTTAAGCCCACAATGGGAGTCAGGCCAGTCCATGCAAAATAAAGTAGAGAACTTGGTCTAACTGACATGGAGAGAATGTGTCTAATCTACCAGGAAGCAGAAGTCAGAATCCAGCAAGGTTGCAGACCTAACCAGCTGTAAAGTCAGAGGAGTCTTTAAACAGAAAAGATTGCTAGTGCTTGGCATGTGTTTTGCAATGGATTGTGGTGTGAGGGATGTTTGGAATAACTGTAAACAGGAACTGCTGTGTCCTTATTAGGAATAATCACTTTTCGGGGCAGAGAAGCATTTACTGAGGCTGTGCTTACAACCTCCTTCCTCCCTCTGGCCTTCTCCTATCCTCCCGCATTGCTCCTAGGGGTACCCACTGAGTCTATACTCCATGGTTGCTCTTAGAGATTGATGCTTAGCAGGGCCTATAAAAGAAAAAGTCAGGGATTCCATCTGGCTAGGTCTACCTGGAACCCAGCTGCTCACAAGACCTGTTTATTCCCATCAACACTGAGCCCACTGTAGCCTCCTCCCTACAGGGTGGCCTTAAGAGCTGTCCAGCAGGCCTGGCAAATGTTGTCAAAGCCAGAACACTGGGCAAGAATTCAGGGGGTGGGTCTGGGTGCTCAGCAGCCTGAATTTGGAGAGGCAAGAGCTCAACAGAAGGTAGGGCTATGGAAATAGCAGATTGGGGCCTCAGCTTCCCTGCTAGGAAGGGCAGATGAACCCACAAGTCAATGCCAGAGATCATTGCCCGGGGGTTACTTTGATCCACCATCACCTGTACAGAGGTGATTAGATGTGAGGGCCAAAATTCTGACTCTGCCTCTTCTTGGCTCATCTTACTAGGGATTAAAGTCAGCCTTGGCTAGTAAATAAATAAGGGGAAACAGAGTCTCTGAGACATGTAGGTGAATGTCATTTGAACTGCCTTGGACAAGGTGAAGGCCATTTCCAAAAGCTTGGGATGAAGGAGACTGAGCAATTTTGAAGATGAATATAAACTTACTTTTTCACATTTGAGTTTCAAGAGTTAATGCAATAATCAAATGAAGATGGTAATTGGCAGTTAGAAAAATAGAAACTGGCATTTTTTTCCTTCATCATCAATTCATGCATGACCCTGTTTTACTTATTCTATTTTCCCATTAGTACTATTCACTAATGGTACTATTCACTAACAGTACTAATATTCGCTATGGTGAATATTATTAACCGATAGCCCAACACAAGAGCTAAACATCACCGATACCCTACACCTACCCAAGTGCTCATCCATTTGCCGTCCCTCCAGTTGAGGGGAAATAATGATCCTGAATTCTGTCAGTAATTCCTTTATTTTGTTTTCTGTTTTATTCCATATATGTTCTTCTCTAAAAAGTAACTTGCTTTATCACATTTGTTTTTGAAATTTATAAAGAAGCTATGCTGCAATGCTGGAACTTCCATTTGTCAGTCAACATATCACTAAGATTCATACATGTTATGTGTACCTGAATATCATTCATTTTAATTCCTGTATAATATTCCATCACATGAAAATTCACTGTCTATCCATTATCTTTGGGCATTTGAGTTGTTTCCAGATTTTTTTGGTCATTCAGAACAGTGATCTGTGAGCCCCTTTTCATGCACCTTACACGGTTATATATGTGTAAGAGTTACTGTTGGAGTTATACCTAGGAGTAGAAATGCTGGATCATATAGCTTATAACACCAAAGTTTTTTTTCAAAGTAATTGTGTCGATGAGACATTTGAGAGCATCACTGGGAAGATGACTTTTTAAGTCATAGAAACAAATGAGTTTGTCCAGCAAGACAGTAGAGAGCAAGGAGAAAAGAAGAATTGAGGTCTGGTTTTTAGAAATATGTATGCTCAGGTATGTGCAAGAGGAAGAGAACAAAACAGAAATGGGTTGTGAGAGGGGAGTGAGCACACCAGAAAGAAGAAAGTCAAGAACAGCAATAGTGTTTTTTAAAGACTGGGGCTACAGCATCAAAAGATGCTGCAGATATTGACTTGAGAAGGATAGTTTGAGAAAAGGAAAATGATCTTTAAGAAAACTATCTGTGCTTTTGTTGACAGCTAAGGATGAAAACCAGATTTCAAAAGATTTATAGATGAGAGGGGTGGGTGGTAGAAATACTGTAATTATAAATGCCATTTGGATAAGTTTCAGAGTGAAATGAGGACTAGATATAAAAATCAGATAGCAGAACGGAGGCACAACTTTTAATTTTTTATTTATAGGGAAGATGTGTATAGATTCAGAAGTAGTGGCCAAGGGAAAATCAGATTGAAGTAGTAAGAGAGGTGCATTATAGACAAAGGCCCATTTAAGGATTAAGAAATAGGTGGGTAGATGAGTTTAAGATGCAGGAACTTTCATGGATTGAGGTCTTAAAGTTTGAGCTGTTGAGTGCTGGGGCAGCGGTTGGGGGGGCGGTGACAATGGAGAAGAGGATGTAGATGAAGACCACTGGGACTAAGAAACCAGAAATATAGCATTTTGTACTTTGCTCTTTTATAATCTTCATGAACAACCAGTGGGGTAGGTGTCACTAGAGAAATTACATAAATGACCAAACAGACTCCCCCAGTTTGGAGAAAGTAATGCTGAGATGTGAGCCAAGACTTCCTCTCACGTGGCTTCCCCGTTTTCCTCTTACTGTTTTGTGCATGAAACTCACACTCACTATTCAGGAATCCATTCAAATATTTTTTCCAAGAAGTTTTCACCTCTCTTAAGACTATCAGGTGCCCATCTCCTGGGATTTCATGGTGCTTTTTATCACCTTGTCTCCCTCTTACTCATTTGTCTCTCACTGGTCTTGAGAAACGTGACTCTGTCTTTATTTTCTCAAATAATGCTTAGCATCATTTCTGACTCAGGAAAAGTTTATGGAATGAATTAATGTATTTGAAAACAATAGGCTGGCTCCCAAGACATATCAAGCCAGGCAATCTTCATTTATAATACTTGAACTTACAGTCCCCATAAGTTGGTATGAGAAAAAACTGGTTCTCTATAAAAATAAAGTCAATGTGGCAGGAGCTAAAAGGAGGGCAGCCAAGAGAAGCATAGAAAGGGAGCCTGAGAAGGGGAGACCTATGTGCATAGAAATGAGTTCAGAAGAGAGTAGGAGATATAACTTGAGCCATACTGAGCATGTATTTGTTGAATTACTCAAGTCATTGATTCATCAAAGGCCCCAGTTTTTTCAGAGGCCAACAGATAAAAGCTTCGTTGATGCTACCTCCACCATTCCCTTTCTCACCCTAGCCCAACCTCAAAAGAAAGTAGAAAGAGAAGGAAACTCAAAACCCCTCCTCTGTTTAGTCACCACCACAGCCTTGATTCAATTCATTCTTTACACCAAACTTCCCTCTCTCCCTCCAGCTCTCCCAAACTTCCAAACTCCTTGCATGGATCCCCCACCACACACACACATACACACACGCACACACACACACACACACACACAAACACATACACACACACCCTTCCTATCCTCCCCAAGTGAGCATCTGCCCTTGCTCCCTCCCTGCAGCTTCTCCTCCCTGTTTCCCAGCCTAGGAGAAGCAAAGGCCTGTTTTCAGTTAAGGCTTGGTCACACTCAGATTCCTTTTCCATTACTCTTGTTTTTCCTCTTGAAGTGTAACATTTCCAATTAACTCTCCACAGGGGAGGAGGCCTGCATTAACCACCCCCACGTGGGTGTAGGAGCAGGCAGTGTTTTTGGAGGCCTGCCCGGAATGCCTACTGCTGACCCTTGAATGGGATGCAACAGGAGCATCCTTTGCTTTGGGGTAGGAAAGGTGACCCTGAGGATGCCTTTTGAGGCCAGTTGTGGTTTGCCCACTTCTGTGGCTAAGGTCTGTGAAATGGACACTCTCCTAGGCAACTTTTCCTGATCCACTCAATTAACCATGTTTGGGTGAGGACATTGCATTTATCTTGCTGTACCTTAGAATTTACAGGAAAAGTTATAGTCTTATGAAACAGTCTTATGAAAATCAAGAAGATCCCCTCTTGGATGTCTACTTTTACACATACACATAGCATATACATTCCCCCACAAAAGATAGTAGACTGTAGGTAAAAATGTTAAGGACTCCCTTATGTCCCCTAAGGAGAACTTATATCACTGTCCATGTGATATAAGAAAATACGTAAAGTTACACTTTGACACTGAGCAGTTAACTCAGTTCAATCAGTCTCTATGGATCAGACACATATACAATAAATTCTAATTTGTGCCTTAAGATGAAAAGATGACATTTCATGGGTCCTGAAAGGTGGTCAAAACTGTAAGTGCATAACATGATGTTGAGGGTTGACTGCAGTGAGTGCTCAGTGAATTTTTTATGAGCTATGTTATAAGCCAGGCATGTGCTAGAAGCTTGGGGGGCGCTGCGCAGTCGGCCAGCATGTGAAGGCCACAGCCTTGTGTTGCATCAGGATGCCACAGGGGAACCCCATCTGTGCAGAGGGTTGGATGCCAGCTCTTTGTCTGTTGGGAGCGTCACTTTAGGAATCCCAGACAGTAGGTTTTAAGAGCTGGAGATTAATCTTATTGACTTTGGGGTTGGGACTTGCAGCAACACCCTTCAGCAGCAAGAAGAACAAAAGCCATAAGAACTGGCGTTACTGCCAACTGGAGGTGGAAACAGCAGGGGATGTGAAGAATTTAATTTTGAAGTTTGAAGGGAAAGCTGGAGATTCCATTCAGATTTGAGGTCCAGAATACTCTTGACGAATGAAGGACATATGCTGCTTATAATCTTAAGTGGGCTTGATTGCACCTTGAAAGCTCTGGGGCCTCTCACAGGGCACCTGGGTCCAATTATCTAGGCCCCTTCTACCTGAAAGAGAGGCCGCATCTGGCTCTGATTCCCTGCCTGACATCGCTCTCAGCGGGCACTCGTCCTCTGACCTTCCAGGAATTACAGGTGGTAGAGGAAACCCTGGCTGCTGACATTCACACTCCAGAAATACAGAAACATGTATGTCACAGTTTCATATTTACAACTGCCTTAAGTTTTATCATCAGCAACTTACTTCCCTCTGTACTATTTGCCCTCATAACAATACCTACACACTGAGATGTTTGTTTTTTTTTCCAGCTTTATTGAGATTTGACATATTGTATTGTGTAAGTTTAAAGTACACAATGTGATGATTTGATATGCATATATTTTGTGAAATGATTACTACAATAAGGTGAGCTAACACAGTCATCACTTCACATTGTTACAATTTTTTTTTGGTGTGTGGTGAGAACTTTTAAGATGTACTCTCTAAGCAATCTTCACATATACAATATTGTTGACTATATTCACCATGCTGTACACTAGATTACTATAATTTATTCATCTAATAACTAGAAGAGTTTATTCTTTGACCATCTTCACACATCCCCCACCCTAACCCTTGACCCAATAATCACCAATCTACGCTTTTATGAGTTCAGTGGTTTTAGATTCCACATATCAGTGAGATTACACAGCAATTGTCTTTCTCTGACTATTTAGCATAATGCCCCTAAGGATCTTTCTTGTTGACAAATGGTAGAATATCCTTTTTTTAATGACTGAATTATATTCTACTATATATATGCAACACATTTTCTTTCTTTTTTATATTAAATTATTTTTAGTGAGGTAACATTGGTTTACAACATTGTATATATTTTAAAGGGATATGGGTTCACACCTTTTCAAATGTATCTTATCACACCACGCCCACCACCAGGGCACCCATAGTCTTCCGCCTTAGCCCATTGGTGTGCCACATTTTCTGTCAATAAATTCTGTTTCCATTATCTTGCCTCCTGTGAATAATGCTGTTGTGAAACTGGGGTTACAGTTATTGCTTTGAGATTTTGGTTTCATTTCCTTTGAATATTCCCAAGAGTAGAATTGCTGGATCAAATGATAGTTCTATTTTTAATTTTTGAGGAACTCCCATATTGTATTCCATATTAGCTTTGCCAATTTACATTCCCACCAATAATGCACAAGAGTCCCTTTTCTCTGCATCCTCCCCAGCATTTATCTTCTCTTTTCGATAATAATCTTTCTAAGAGGTGTAAGGTAATACCTTTGTGGTACTGCGTTGCATTTCCCAGATAGTGATACTGGGCCCCTTTTTATATATCTGTTGACCATTAGTATATTCTCTTTGGGAAAATGTCTGTTCTAATCCTTTACTCATCGTGTAATAAATTTTTGGGTTTTTGCTATTGAGTTATTTGACTTCTTCATATATTTTGAATATTAACTGCATATCAGATACATGATTTGCAAAAATGTTTTCCCATTCCGTAAGTTGCTTTTTAATTTTCTTGATGATTTCTTTTCTTTCTATGTAGAAGCTTTTAGTTTGATACAGTCCAACTTGTTTATTTTGGTTGTTACTTATGTTTTTGGTGTCACTTCCAAAAAAATCATTGCAAAGGTTAATGTTGAGTTTTTTCCTTTGTTTTTTTTTTTTTCTAGGAGTTTTATGGTTTCAGACCTTACATTTAAGTCTTTAATACATTTCAAGTTAATTTTTGTGAGTGGTGTAAGACAAGGGTGCAGCTTCATTCTGGATATATTAAGAACATACAAGGTAATTTTAAATACCTTGGGAAATGGAACAGTGGATCTGAGAACATTTAGTCATATTTGTTGCATTCAGATAATAAGAATGGGCACTTGGAGAGAAATAGACAAAATATCTTAGAGATCTAGCAGCAAACCCCAAAAAAGAAAGGCAGAATTCACCCTAGTGGAAAAGATAGTTAGATGCTTAAACATGGATATCAGTGAGGGGAGGGATATGGGATATAAATTAGGGAAAGCTTCCCTGAAATGATACATTTAAACAAAAGCCAAAAAAAAAAAAAAAAGAAAAGAAAAGAAAACTAATCAGCATTAAAATGATCAGATGGAAATTCCAGGGAGAGGAGCCAGAATATGCAAAGTCCCTGAGGCTGAAAGAATTTGTTCAATGGCATGAAAGGACACTACTGACTGAAGTTAATTTTTTAAAACATGAGATGCTACATATAAAATTTTGTATGCTGGGCCTCCCTGGTGGCACAGTGGTTGAGCGCTGCGCTGTGGAGCTGTTGGCAGTGTGCGATGCAAATTCGATGCCCAGCCAGGGAGATTCCCACATGGTGCAGCAGACCTCTCCTGCCTCACCCGCTGCTTCCCTCAGCAGTGTATTTCTGATCTGCCTATTCTGCTCCCCACTCTGTCTCTGGCGGACCCTCTCGCCGCCCCTCGCCTCTGGCCTGTACCCCAGCTTGTATGTATTAATAAATAAATCTTTAAAAAAAAATTTTTTTTGCATGCTGTATTTTCACTTAATATAAAAAAGCATTTTTTATACTTTACTTTCTCCAAAGACTATGGTCTTAATGAATTAATACTCCATTTGATAAATGCAATATAATTTGCATAACTATCCCCTTCAAAAAGTGCTGTTTCCAGCTTTTTGCTTTTACAAATAATGGCAGCACAAACATCTTTATACGTCAATGCATGAATATACATATATACATAAGTGTCTGAATTTCCTTTTTTTTTTTCTTCAGGAAAAATTGCCAGAGTAGAAAAGCTATGTGGTGGATAAATATCTTCAAGACAAGTTGCTCTCCAGAAAGTTGGCCTATATCACTCTTTCACCAGTAGCATAGGGAGTTCATTCTAGAGGCAGTAATAATTTGAGCAGGATTTTAAATGTAAACTATTAAATAAAGATTCTTAAAGTGGGAAACAATTAACTGTAAGCTATTGAGAACTTCTATTAAGATATAAGTTTCTTCAAACTATGCAAACCCAAATATATGTAAAAATCAGTATAAAATAAGTGTTGTCTAAAATCATTTGGAAAAATTGTTTATTTGGAAAAAAAATTAAAATTCCCTCCTTACCTCATACCACATACTGAAATATATTCCAGGTGGATTAAAGAGGTAAAGGTAAGAAAAAGTAAGCCACAAAGAAACCTCTAAAAAATATATAGGTGTGTAATTAGTACAGGGAAAGAGAAGCCCAAAAAATCCAAGAAAGAAAAGATTGATGGATCTAATGGCTTACAGATTCAAAACTTTTGTATTTCTAATAGAACGTTTCTATTTTCACTTTTGAAATAGAAAGGGCAGCACACAATCATCAACATAACTCTCAAAAGTTTATCCACTGAGAACAAAATGTGTAAGCTAGGAGGTTTCTTAATATTAATTAGCAGTGTGCATGGAGTGTTTGTCAGACACTCTAAGTAGTTAATTTGCCTTTTATTGTTTAATTTTGTGAGGTGACTGCTGTAACTCTCCACTGTGGCTCAGAAGTGCCCAGAGTTATCACTGGTAAGCCAAACAGGGGGCCTCCCGGGACACTGACTGACCCTGAGAGCCACCCCTCACTCCCTTACACAGCTTCTTCATGAGTAAGTCGGCCCAGTCTCTGGCCCATCATGGCAGCAGAATAGCGTGTGGTGACCTCACTGATCCAAAGGCCATTTCATAGGTACCAGCCCCTTCTCACTCTCCCCTCTACTGTCGAAGCCAAGCCGGAAGTCACCATAGAAAAAGAAAATATTATTAGAGCTTGTGTTACAAACCCAGGGATAGTCTTTGCTGAGCTGAGACAGACAATATGTTTATCAAGAAAGATTACACTTGTCGGCAAAGAGTCCTTTTCAGGCTGTAGGATAAACAGAGGGCGTCGCTGGTTGTTCTCGGGGCTGGCCCGCTGCAGGGCACCAGCATGCGGCTGCAGTATGAGCTCTGCACTCCTCTGGAGAAACAGACTGCAGACTTTACCAAGTTTCTAATCCTGCCCTAGACAGACTCCTCAGCTATGGGCATCGTCCTCCAAGATTTTGATTACAAGAAGATATTTAAGGATGATTGTGGGAGTAGAAAGAAATGATTTTTCATTAAAGGTTTAAGACTAAATATGTCTAATATAGCCAAACAACTAGTGAACGCTGGCCCCTTTGACTCCTTGGGAACTCTGTTGGACCAACGCTTTGTTTAGGCTGGCTCACAGGACAAAGGTCAGGAGAGGGCTCCCTGTGCCTGGCCTTCATCCATCAACCACTTCTTCCCCATTTACTTGTAGAAAGAGCACAGACCCGGACCTGAGCTCCAATCCTGACATCATTTATTGCTGTGAGTCATTTTCTGTAAAATGGGGATATTTCATACCTCTTAGAAATATTTCAGGGATTAGTAATAATAAGGTAGTCAAGAAATGTTATTCACTTATTTTCAGAAGTAAACTTATCTTACCCTCCTATTTTTTCTGACTTCCCTTTTGTCCCTCTTTTTCTTAATTATGAAGGAAATTACTAAAATAATAAATGCATATGGTTGAAAAAAGTAAATAGAGGATAATAAAAAGTAAGTTAACTCCTTCCACCCTTCACAAACCAGGTCTTGCTCTACAGAAGTAACTATTAAACATGTTCTTCTAGTAGTTATCATCACATATTCGATATGTTTATAGCATTTTTTTTCTTTTTACGCACGCAATTAAAAAAAATCCAAAAGTGCAGAAAAGACCATCTGGGGCACCTTGAAAATGTGTCTTTCAGGAGTCTGAGTAATTGACCATGGGCCCACTCCAGACAGAGACCACAATTCAAACATGGCAGGGCTAGTCAGACAGGTCCATTCTTGGGAGAAGTGGGACTCCTGAGAAAGGTGACTTTCACCTAAGAACTAACTACCCATCAGCTTTGCTAAAACTTCCTCAGATTGTAGTTCATCTAAAGATTTTTCCTGCCCAGACTTCTTTCCTTGAACAAACCACATCATAGTCTCTCCTAAAGGAGATTGAGCCTCCCTTCCTCTTCTCTCTCCTTCCCCATTTTCCCCCACAGATGTTCCCCAATAAATCTCTTGTGTGTCTGCTCCTATCTGCCATCTGCTCATCAGAGGACCTAAAGTAACAGTGATGCCAGGAGTAGTTTCAGGAAAGGGGCAGTAAATAGGCTTCCTAGGCAAATTCCCTCAATGACAAGTGGGCCAAGATACTGTGTGTGTCACAGATGGTCCCTAGCATGCAGTGGTGAACTGAACACTAAACTTTCACTGGAGATGAAAATTACTCCATTGAGGAAGACACGCTGGCTGATACAATAAGTCAAACATTTGAAAAACAATGGGAGAAACAGCGTCTATAAGACAGTGGATCTACTCACTGCTAAGATGTATTGACTCCCTGCAGAGGGGTAATGAGAAACTCAAGGCCTTTAGTCAGCAGTTAAGGACTAAATATGAGAGTCAGAGGCTTCTCTGGTAGCTTACAAATATAGAGCTAAGAGTAGAATTAGCAAAACCCAAATCTGATAGTTAGGGTTGCAGTGCTCCAGAGACGTTTGAGTGCTTGAGTAGGTGGGCTATGCTGAAATGCTAGGTCCCTGAAAAATGGCATGGTCCCATGGGCACCACCCTTTTAAGCCTTCAGAATTTAAAGGGGTCTCTCACTCCTTCCTAATAACAGGTAGAATTTCTCCTATGCTGGAAAATTCTTCAAGTTTCCTTCCCCAGTGTGCAAACCCCTCAAAAGATGTCCCCACCTCATCCCCTGAATGATAGACCAGTAACAAGGGTTAAATTCCAGCATTAGATATCTGAGAAGGTGCCAGACTTAATAGAGGAGGAACAAGATTATCTAACAAAGCAGCTGAAAATATTAGCTAGCTCATTCACACCACAAGTCAAGGGAGTCTTTGTAATTTGAATTTTTTGAGGGTGCTTGATTAAGAGTATTAGAATAGGTGATTGGATTAGCAAGATTTCATTGACTTGGGGAACTTTTTTTTTCTCAGAAACAGGATTTAATACCTTGCCCTAAATTTCAAGGATGAGAAAACTTCAGCTAGGGTGACGTTTAGATGCTAGAAGAAAACAAAGGCCAAAGCTATGTGGAGTAGAACTGTCCATGCAGAGCAGGGAATAAAGAAGAAAGTGGAGCTGCAGGGATGAATATGTTGTGAGTCCACCATAGGATGTTCCTCAAGCGGTTCAGCACTCACCAAAGGCCCTCAGGAACTTGCTGGAGAAGGGACACTGCACCAGCATTACTGAAAAAGTCAGTGGTCCTTTGCAGGTGAGGTGGCAACTTAGCTGGGCTGGTTAATGTCATGCTGGGGTTGATGGGCCCTGAATAAGGTGGTGACACTGAACCAGCAGAAACCAGAAATGTTGGGGGTCAGCCAAGAAGGGTTGACCTACAGGCAACTGTGAGATGGTTAATAGAAATCCCTGGCATTTTTGCGGACAGTTGGTGGGGGTGTGTCTACTATTATATCTATGGACTCTTGCTTATCATCTCTATTTGTAGGCCTCTGCTCTCTCCTGTTTTCAAGCTTCTCTGGGCTCTGTGGGGCAGAGCAGCTCCCTCCTTGATGGGAGTTGCCCCTACATGTGTATCCTCAGCTCTGTCCCTTCTCCACTGCTCCATCAGTGACTTTCTCTTTCATCTACTTTCAGTCTTCCATAAATATGTAGAAATGTCTTATGCTAGCCATGTTGGTTAAAGAAGACTGATTACTTTTGAAAAAGAAAGAACTTTCTTATTGTAACATCACACTTTAAATAAACAATGTAATATTTTTTTAAATATTAAGACTAAAATAGGTATTAAACAGTAAAATTATGCAAACATGCTTAAATATGAAATATTTTCTCTAAAAAAGTAAAGAAATTATTTTTGGGGAGGGAGGACTTAATGTGTGTGTTTAATCAACCATCTTAAACCAAAAGTTCAATCTTAATATTATTAATCTCTAAAGTCTCAATTAAAATCATAATTTACTATTACCTAAAACACACATTTAGAAACAATAGCTCTCATATTCATGTGTTCTTTTTATTTGCATTATCTATTTCCACTATCCAGTTCAACACCTATTATTTCACCCAGGTTAGTACAGTAACTGATAAATCAATCTAAGCTGATATGTCTACTGCCTTCCATAAAGCATAACTCAATTTTTATCAGTTTTCTGCTGACAACCATTTAATGCTCCCTAATGACTATAGAAGACAAACCAAAAATTGCCTACTCTTGAAAGTTCTCCATCTGTTTCCTGAACTACTCTATCTGAATGTCTTTTGTCATATTGTTTCTTCCTCCTGGAATGTCCTTCCTTACATTTCTCATTTCTATAGCTTGATGTTTTATTCCTTTTTCCCCTCTAATCACACCACACCTAAAGTGTTACTAACTTCTGGAAGGCTTCATTGATTTTTTTTTTCTTTTCTTTTTTTTTTTTCTTTTGCTCGCTCCTCATTATTTCCCCAACCCCCGAGACTCTGAGCTCTCCCAGACCCTGGCTGAGCCTGTCTCAGAGCATGATCCCACAGGCCTGCTGAGCTCCCTGAGGGCAGCAGCCTGCCTCACTCGTCCCCATGCCTCCATAACCAGGAATGGCTGGACATAATTAGATATGCTTTTCTCTTTTTTTAAGAAGTAGCTCCCTTCTAAGATTGCCAGGCAGACCTCTGACACTGCATTTAGTGCTTCACACATGCTAGCATTAGGAAACTATTTGATGAATGATTGATGTTACTTATCCCTTTGCTGGACATTATTTGTACCTTGTTTTTCCCTAGAGAAACTTGAAAGACCTGCAACTTGCCATGATGGTATAAGCCAGCTACAGTAAATCTAATAAACTAATTTATGCTCAAGTGCTAATGGGAAAGGGTTGAAATTTAGGCTTTCAAGAATCAATGAGCATTTGAACGGAGGCCCTTTGAAACCCAGTCTTTGTGACCCCAATAGTGGAGCTGAAGAGACAAAAACCAAAGACCGAAAGGAGGGACAGAGACATACAGTACCAGTGGGGCAATCTCTAGCAGGCTACAAGCCATCCCTGTCCAAAGGGCTTAGTTGTGACCAACGTGTAGTCTTTAAGAATGGCCAAGGTTCTAGGGAGTAGAGTAAGTCCACCAGGACCAAACAAAAAAGTAAACGTGAATAAATATGGAGAACTGTTCTGATCTCTCTACACAGAGAGTGGCGATCATTATTTGATGAATTAGGTCAATCTGGGTAAAAGGTTGTGCTGTTTAGGAGGTCAAATTCACTGGGCAATAAACTAAGTGCCACGTCTTGTCCTATATAGGCACAGAGTTTCTGAGCTAGGCAAATCCCTTTTAATGGGCCATACTTGGAGGGGAAATAGAAGCTGAATGCAAATATATGTTTGTATGTTTACACACATACCTCTGCACAAACACACCTTCTGGGTGTTGGGTTAGGCACAGCAATAAAGGGATCTTTTTTTCTGATTGCTAATCTTTGTTCTTTGCAGGTCAGAAGTAGATGATGCCACATCCTCTCCCAGGATACCCGCAGTAGTCAGTATTCCTCCAACAACCCAGACATTAAATCAAAGTTTGTGGCTACTCACAGTTTTTACCCAGGGCCTTTCAGGTGAAGAGCAGGAGAACTGGGGCTTTGGGGGAAAGTCTCTTGCATGGGGGAGCAAGAAGGGGAGGGAGATTTTCTAGTTTCACCACTTTTACCCCTCAGCTTAACTTTTCTAGGTATGATCCTCTTGTGGGGCCAGGGGGCCTGGAGCCAGGAGAGGGGTTAGCAAATGTTTCCCCTGAGTGTTTCTGAGGGATTCTTGACAGAGCCCATCAGAGCTGCCTTTTATCACCACTGCACGCTTTAGTGCATCTGTCATGGCTCGCAGACATCGTGGTCCCTGCTGGATTAATCCTGCCTGCATTCATACCCAGGATGTGGGCCACAAGGAGGGAGGGCCCAGGCAGGAGGAAAGGAGGAGAGGGAGGGGTGGGGAGAGGGAAGAAATAAGGTGAGAGGAGAAAAAGAAACTTCATGCCAAGAGACAGTGGGGTGAGTTGGGGAAGGAGGGAAGACAAATTAATTTGCGAAATCAGGGAGGAAATACCATTAGGACAAATTAAAGTTATAAATCTGAAAGTAGAACAGGCAACCAAAAAAAAAAAAAAAGGTGGGTAAACCCAAAGTCTCAGAATGTGAGAGACAGCTGACATGGGAGCAGAGAGCCTCAGGCTAGTGCTAGCACTGTCACAGATGGCTTACCCTTTTTTTCTAGAAGATGATAAAGCAGATTGATGGCTCACAGATTCATTCTTTCACTTGGCACATACTTATTGAGGGCCTATTATGTGCACCCACTTGGAGATGTTCTGATGGACTCAGTTCTGCCAGAAACATACTCTAAGACCTGGAGAAGAACGCCCAGTACCTCAGAGCGTCAATTTTACCTTCTGCAAAACACATGTCCAAATCAACCCTGTTAGAAAAACATTTTGGTATTCCCTCAGTGGAAGAAGTTTTCAAAAGGACTGCTGCTTTGGCTCATGATGAACTCCAATTAAAACAGTGTCTGTACATCTTAGTGCCACAGAGAGCTTCTCCATTGGACTGGGTGACACTTCAGTCTCTTCCAAGCTTTAGTTGTGACAATTCTCTCTCAGAGAAACTAGAAGCACAGACACATGAGATCTCTATCACTCTGAATGAGCATCTTCAAGACAGATAGAGTATAGTACATTTTCATTTCCTCTCTCCATGTGCCACCTGATCCTTAGTAGGTGCTTAGTTAATTGTCGATTGTTTGAGAGGTATCAGGAAAGGCATCAGAGAATCCATAAGCTTGAACTGGGCTTTGAAGCATCAGTGTACCTGCTGCATTTACCATACAGTTCTCACTAAAGAAGCTTAGAAAATTTGTGAAGAGGAAAGGAAGAACAAGGCAGAGAAACTGATAATAAAATGCATGCTGAACTCCATGAACAAGGTTTGTCCAGTGTGGCTAGATCAGTCTCCCAACATTTTGTTTATTTGTATTTCTGGAGGACTAGTTTTCACACGCAGGTCCCAGAGGTCTCTACACCCAGAAATTCTGCTACAGTAGCTCTGAGGTCCAGCAAGGATATCTGCATTTTAAACAAATACTGCCCGTTTATTTTCTTTTAGGTAGTCTGCAAACCATACTAAGAAGCACAGATCTAGGGATTTGGGGGGCTTAGGGATGGGGGTGGCATGAGTGTGTGGAAAGATGAGAGTTGGGTTGATGGAGACAAATTTGGATTCCGTCCAGGAGGGGATCTCCAGAGTTTCTTAGCAGGGGAGTGACAAGGTCAGCTCTGTGATGGAAATCAACTGTTCTTACTAACGTTCAAGGCATTTTCCCTTTGCTTCTGCTCCATTAGATATCATTGCTTCAAGGGCCCTGAACAAATAATGTTCCATGAAAGCCTCCAGGTTTTGTAGGACCCAGAGTTCCAGTTACCAGTGGAATGTGAAGTTCACAGGCTGCGTTCAGGCTTGCAAGGAGAGGATTAATTAGGTAAAAAGGCAGTTGCACACATAAGTGGGTGCCCACACCCCAGTCTGGCCTGGTGTTTTGGTGCACTCATTCAGACATACAATACTCTTTTCAGTTCTAAGCGCCACCTCTTGAAACAAGTTAAAAAGCGAGTTCCAAGTGAGATGCCCAAGTGCTGTGTTTTACACAGACTAATGATCAACAGCCTTCTGTTTTTATGGTCCTGGCAACCAGACTGGGCTCGCACTGCTAACGACACTATAGAAAAAGCTCAGGGCATCAAACAGCTGACTATATAGACAGCTAAGTGTTACAAAAATGTTTTAAGTTGTTAAAAAGTGACTACTGAAATTATGTTTCAAAAAATTTTTACCTTGTGGACTTTCTTTTTACCATCGAGTTTCATTGTGTTGGGAGAATGAAATGAAAATTAACATTTGTAAAATATTTTTCCCTTTGAAAAGCACTTTTACATGTAATATCTCCACTGAGTCTCAAAATAACCTTATAAGTATTATCATTATCACCAAGGAAACAAACTGTAAGCCTCAGTTTAAAGGCATACAGCTGGAAATTTTGGCTCCAGAAGTCTTATCAAGTCTATGATTTTACAGCTGCTGGAGGACCCCCCAGCAACCAGAGTTCAGTTCCAGTGGTTTAATACTCTACACCTCAACACGATGCTATAATCATACCTCAGCTTCACAGCTCGTTGCCTCAACATTTCAACATATTGTTCATTTCAAATATCTTTGACAGAAAGAGAGAGGTAGTGGAGGGCATGGATATCACATCTAAATTGATGACTGACTAGATTGGAAACAAAATGGCCAATAATAATTAAACATAAAGTTTAATAGACAACAGGAGATATTCCAAGTCACCTTACAGACAGTCGATACCCAAATCTGTAAGATACCTTAATGTATATAAGAGATTATGTGATACGAAGCAGAAGGGGGAGTAGGTCATCATCCAGAGACAAATGTGACAAGACCACTTGAGCTCTGCTTGGGAGACAATGTGACCATCCAGCTGACCCATGCAGGCTTCGTGGCATGGACACCTTACTTCCCCAGGATACTACAATACACTGCACCCAACATTCAAGCCCAAAAACCTAAATTCTTGTCTTACTTTCATGTTCACTGAGGCAACTCTGAGATTTGACTTCCCTACTTAAGATGTCTATGGGGTCTCTGAGGTGCAGCTCCCCAGGTTTTCAAGATGACCCCCAACCTGACATCTGGCTAAGTTCTCACCTACTCTTTGGAAACATCCAGAATAAGTCCTGGAGGTAATGGCCAGGGCTCTGGAGTGGACCTTATTGTTTGTGAAGGCTCCCACTAGCCATGGCTGCTTGAATAGGCTTCCAGTTTTTAAGTGAATGTCTTAAAATGAGAAATGGTGGCTTTTCTGTTATGCTTAGGGTAATAATAGTAACAAAGCATTGTCCACCTCCAGGCTTTTTTGAATCATTCTGAGTTCTCTTCCATTCCCATCATGCATTTTATTCTCTCTCAGAAGATTTTGAACATGCCTTTCCCCTTTTCTCCCTTGGGCCTCTCTCACCTCTTAACACATTGACCCCACTCATTTTTTTCAACTTTGTATTTTAGGTAACTTTACAGAAAGGTTGCAAAGATAGTACAATATGCATATACCTTTCACTCAGCTTCCCTACTGTCACCATCTTTAACAACCAAGTTCAATAATCAAAACTAAGAAACTAACATTATTATAATACTATTAACTAAATTATTTAGATTTCATCAATATTACCATTAATTCCTTTTTTCCTGTTCTAGAATTCAATCCACGGTCCCACTTGGTTAAGTTGGCATCTGCTGGGTTTCTTCACAGGAAAGGTACTTACAATTTAAAATTTGGTGTGTTATAAAAAAAAATTTGGTGTGTTATTTTGAAACTATGCAAACATCTTACTTCTGCTCAAGCTTGCCCACTAATTTTAGCATCCATCAGTGGATCTTAGCCTGAAAAAAAATGCTATGGTATTCTAATAAAGATTTTCTATTTCCCTAAATGCTTCTATATTTATTATTTGAAATTTTTCTGTAAGAAAAAGCTACTCAATCTACCTCATCCATTTATATTTTTTATGTTGCTGTAATTGTTTCAGCTTTGGTTTCAGGTTGGCTCCCTTGCCCTCTCAACACAGCCCTCTCCTTTTTTGAGTACTCCCTTGCTTTTTTAGCAATATGAGATACTTCTGATTTATCTTGTATTTTTCCTGCCCCAGCCCTGGAAACAAACACTTTTCTAAGAGTCCCTATTTCCTTTCATTGGAAATGAAAGAATATGTAGAAACTAAGATCTGGGTGCCGGATATGATGACTGACTAGATGGAAACAAAATGGCCAATAATAATTAAACGTTGCATTTCTGGTACCTGGCAGCAGACAGAACTAGCAAAACATGTATGAATACTAGGAGCATGCTACGTACATACGCACATCTATACCGCTCTCCCTTCTCTCTCTCTCTCTCTCTCTCTCTCTCTCTCTCTCTCTCTCTCTCTCTCTCTCTCTCTCTCTCTCTCTCTCTCAAATATATATTTAAAACCATGTGTTCATACTGATACCTCTGACTCCAGTCCAACATCATTGTAGGCTCCCTGCTTTTCTTGCATGTAAGTTATTTCTCCAGTAGTGAGAAGTCTGGCTTTCACTATCTGCAATATACTTAATTATTTGTTCAATTCTAGTATACACACAAAGTAGTTTTAGAATTGCTAATCTATAGCCCTGAAAGAAAATAATTTACTATCTAGAATACAGTATTTGTGTCCAGTTCTTTTTGCCTTTAGCCTGACAGAATCCAGGCTGATTTACATCATTTCTTCATTACTTCCTTCATTACAATTATATTATTCATCTGTAACATAGTTAGATTCAATTATTACAGTTTATATTAGATTTAGGGTTCCCACCTCACCCTTGATTTTTCAAAATTTTATATACAATGTAATTTTTTTTGTAGCGTGTGTAGTTCTGTGGATTTGACAACTTCATGTTACACATTTTAAAGTTGTTTTTCTGTGTCCATAAAACTGGAGTCTTTTTTTCTTGCTGTATGTTTTTAGTCATTTCTTTTTATTTTTGAAGATGCATTATGATAACTTTATGATTTTGTCATTGCTAAGAGAAATAAGTATCTGTGTTTCTACGGTTTACATAAAATAGCCCAATGTTGAGGGGCCCAGATGAATCCACTGCTTCACAATCGTCGCTGTCATTGTTTTCCATGATTTAAGCACCCCACAGCCAGGTTGGCTATGCTGTCAGTCTACATTGGCCCTTAAGCTTGAAACAGGCACAGGGCTGGGAGAAAGAGAATGTTATAGGCAAGCAGTTGCAGTTCTTCCTCTCTTCCTCTCTCCTTTCCTTTCTTCAGCAAACATCTACCAACTGCCTACCTTCTTCCAGAGGTTGTGTAGCCATTAGGACTACACTGGTGATTAAGGGTCAGGTCTTAACTTCAAAGATTTCACCTCAGATGAGGAAAGTTGAAAATATCCCACAATGTGAATGACATCCTTGCAGTTGGGAAATGTGACAGCCTGGAATATTTGAATATAAGACAGTACAGTACGTGTTCTGATAAGGAAAACACCAAGGGAGACTCTCACACTGGGAAGGCATTGTAAGCAAGGAGTACCAAAAGAACAACACTGAGCTACATTCTGTAGAACAAGTAGGAGTTTTGGGCAGAAGGCAGCAAAAATGCTCCAAGTGAGACCTGAAGACACAAATGATCGTGGAACAGTGGGAAGAAGTTCTGTGTGGTGAGGGAGGGGACAGTGTCAGAGCTGGGGAATGGTAGGGGGCCACCTCCTTGACAGGGACCAGTGTGAAAGGTTTTGTGTAACTTTCTAAGGAACTTGATCTCATTCTAAAAGTGGGGCTATCAGGGAACAATTTGAGGAGGAGATAGGGCTATGGCATCATCAAATTTTCCATTTATAAAGATATAGCCATCAGGGATGTAGAAAAAGGACCAGTCATGGAGGCAGATGGGAGGTAAGACGACTAATAAGACAGACTTTTGTGATATTCCGCATAAGAAATGATGAAGGCCTGGACTAGGACAGTTGCAGAGGAGACTGAATGTAGGTAATGGTGGACTCTGGACATGCCCTATTGGGGTTAATGACTACTGAGTAAGAAGATCAAAGGAAGCACCAAAGATGATTTCCAGATATTTTTTCTCAGACAGCTAAGTAGATCATGGATTAATTTGTTTTTTACATCAAACATAGCAAAAGAAGCAGGTTATTTTCCATCTAAACGAGCAGGGCTTTGCTAATATTCATTTTCATTAAATAACAAATATAAGAAAGTTTTGTTACGCCAGGTCGTTATCCCTGCTTCTCACTGAAGAAGAACTACAATTTCAGGCAGGTTTGGGTTTGGTATACTCAGGCAGCTTCATGGGCCTGTGGCCAGTGCAGTTACATAGGCTTACACTCAAAAGCCTTTGTGCTTAGTTTCAGCCTCAGTGGCCACTACCTTGAAATTCTTAGTAATTTTACCCTTGAAACTATGTTTTGTAAGTGAAGTTCAATCAGACAATAAGCCTGTCTGGGACATGGAGTCTCAGCTCACATGTGGTCCTGCATCCCTGCAAAAGGCTCTCAGCCCCCAACTGCCAACTCCCTTGGCCCCTGGTGTCCTGCCCTCTGCACCCCCAGCCCCAGCCCTCCTCTCCTGACACCTACTCCATAGCTTCAGTTGCACTCTGCCCCTGGTGGGGACCTGCGCATATCTGTAGGGAGTGTTAACGGGCAGAATGAGGGGGACCCCAGCATCCCCAAACCTACCTGCTCTAAATGGACTCTGCTATCCACCGGATACAGACAAAACATATTCTTAGGCATAAAACCTTCAATAGAAAAGAACTTCAATACAATTAGTGTATGAGAGAAAAGAAAGAATGTAGTTAAAAGTTTCCCCATGAAACACCCAAGCCTTTGTGGGTAAATGCCAAGCCAAACAGGTTGGCCAAAGCAGGGTCACTGAGGCCTGAAGGCTTGCCACAAGTCTAAGGCACCTTCTGGAGGGGACCCATAAGAAAAGGGCAGAAGGGGTCAGGCAAGTCTGAAAGGAAAGGAGCAAAATCAAAATACAAGTCAAGATAAAGGCTACCATTGGGCCTCCCTGATGGGTTAAGTCTCAGCACTGTGAAGCTATCTGCATCTACTGCGGCATGAGTTTGATCTCCCACCAGGGAGCTTCCCACATGGTGCAGCAGACCTTTCCTGCCTCGCCCGCTGCTCCCCTCAGCGGTGTATTTCAGTCAAACGCCTGTTCTGCTCCCCGCTCTGTCTCTGGTGAATCCTCTCACCACTCCACACCTCTGGCCTGCACTCCCGTTCTTGTATGCATAAATAAATAAATCTTTTTTATCCTCACCACAGTTTTCTCACCCATATCTCTGTCTCTTTCAAATGTGTCCTCCCATGTTCACCAAGTCCCTGGTACAATTCCAAAGCCAAGAAGCAATCATGGCTGCTTCTTCACATGTCTCTCTGCTTCATGTACCTCCTCCAGGTCTTCTCCTCGTCTTCCTCAGTCCTCTCACAAGTCTTCTCTCAGTCTTTTCTATCTTCTCCTTGCAGCTCAGCTCTACCCTTCCTTGGATGGGGCAGGGAAACTGGAACTTCCCCTTTCTAGGAATAACACACTGTTACAACCTCCACCCCCAACCAGTCCCCTCCCAACACCTACTCCAGAGCTTCAGATGCCCTCTGCCCCTGGTGGGGACCTCGTGGGGAGGAGTGGAGTAGGGCAAGGACAAAGCAGTTGCTGATTGACCCTATGCTGGCAGTTCTGTAGCACTTTCTGTCAAGACACCTGGGTGGCACCTCTAACTCATCCTTAATATCTTGCTGTGGTTACAACCAGGCTGGAAGGTGGACTAGCCCAGGGCAGAGCGCAGCTGCCCCCTCTATCAGAGGAGCTGGGGAGCCACTAAAGAGCTTCATGGAATTGCAGTCATATAACTGATCCCATCTTGTTATCTCTCCTGAAAAAAAGACACGGCTTATGGATTTTTTGTTTTAAGCAATGAGGAAGTCAGTAGGTTATGATTAACTTTCTTACTCTCTTCGTAACCCAGGCAGAGTTTCATAGGTAAGGTACCTCTCAAATTGGGAATTAGGCCCACTGAGCCTCAAACAATCCCATTTTCTAGTAATGAATCCAATGAAAAGAAAGCAAAGAAGATGAAACTAGTTTCTGGATCTGAGTGGGAAAGGAAGTGGGGAGACTTCTACAACAACAGCAGCCCCAGAAGCTCTATCTTCCTCTTTTTTTTTTTAAGATTTATTTATTTATACATACAGCTGGGGTACAGGCCAGAGGTGTGGAGCGGTGAGAGGCTTCACCAGAGACAGAGTGGGGAGCAGAACAGGCAGATCAGAAATACACTGCTGAGGGGAGCAGTGGGCGAGGCAGGAGAGGTCTGCCGCACCATGTGGGATTCTCCCCGGCCGGGCGTCGAACTCGCATCGCTGCTGCCGACAGCTCCACAGCGCAACCGCTGCACCATCAGGGAGGCCCTATCTTCCTCTTAACTCCCTTCCCCATGGCCTCCACCTTGAGGGTTGCTCCCCAAAACCCAAAGATGTAGGGTGGGGTGGAGTAGGGTAGGGAAAGGTATAGCTGGTTTTCTGTTCCTGTGGTCAAAAATCCCAGTGAATCCCCAGTACCTTATGAAGGAGAGACAAAATAACATAGGAGAGCAAAAGAAGCGAGCACACTACCTGTCTCTAAGCTTGCAACAGCAGCTCTGGCTTTTGATTCTGCCCTGCTCAGGCCCCGGAACATTGATTCCCTCGTGGAAGCATCCCATGGCTAAAAACCCTTACAGGATGTGTGAGAAACTCCTTCCCTCTTAAATGGCTGACTGAACAAATTTAACGGAGGCTGTTACCCACTGAGTTTGGTATCAAAGCTCTGAGATCCAGTTCTCTTTGAGTTTTTGCTTTCATCTGGAGTCTCTCGCCCCCTGCCCTCTACTGCCTTCAGCTGCACAATATCAAACAGCTGGAGTCTGGGCAGCTCCAGGATTCTGGTTTCTCAGCCTAACATGTGTGTGTATTGGGGGTGGGGCAGGGAGGGAGAGGTGAGAACAGAGAGAGTTGAGGAAAGTAGGGGTTTCATGTGGGACTAAAAGGGACCTGTGCTTGCTTCAGAGAATCTGATATCTTGGAAAAATAGTCTATTAAAACACAGTGTCAGCAGACAGATTGCAGTTGTCTGAGATTTAAGGAGTGTGCAAAATCAAGCATGTAGCATGGCTCACAGAAATGGCATTGGCCTGTTCTATTTTCCATTTCTCTGTTCTAACTTTACCTCTGGCTCAAACTTTTATAGAACTTCTATAACTGTCATTTATGGACTACTTGCCAAAAGTCATGTTGGACTCTTGGCATACACACACACACACACACACACACACACACTCACACACACACACACACTCACATACACACACACTCTGAATATGGCAGATAATGGCATGGGAATTGATCAATCAGAATAAGCACTAGCCAAAAACAACTGGCATAGTTATACCAGATGACCCACTAAGAGTCATGTACTGAGAGATACTTCACATATTATTTCTCATTTTCACAGATGAAGAAACTGGGTTTTAGGTTGTCCAAGCTTGCACTGCTTGTCGAAGACTAGATCCAAACCCAGATTTTTCCTGATGAACAATCTCACTTTTTTTTTAAAAAAAACTGTCTTCCTCTTCCTAAAGTATACTCTTCCATAGGCAGCCTTGAATGGATCTGGAGACTGGCCCCTTAAGTCAGCAGAATGCATGGCCAAGAGGAATGCCTGGGTTGAGAGCACTGGGTTAGAGAAGTCAGTGCCAGCAGCTCAACTTGTATGGGGAGTAGATGACATTGTACCAGGCTCACCTATAATTCTGCCTGAACCATGCAATTTAGGGTTTAATTACATACTGGCTTACATTGTTTACTAATTGTTGCACAGGTAACTCTTAAACTTTCATTCACTATTCTTCATTCAGTCATCAAAATTTTTAGAGCAACTGTGCAAATTTCTTCTCCAGCAGCCTTTGTGATACCAGCATGGAGAGGTATGCACCTCAAAGAATTTATTAACGTCTCACTGAAGGGCAGATGAGGGCCAAGTTTCCTAAGAATAAGTTAATGAGTTAATGTTTGCATTTATCCTGAAAATATATTGATATTGCCTAAATGAAAATGCTATGTATTCAACAGCTAGAATTTTAAACTAGGAAGTTGAATTCACAAATATTTTATGTCTAGTGCTTCTGATCAAGATAAAAAGTCTTTATCTAAACATTAGCTCCGAGAACAGGAATGTATACAAAAGCCAATTTACTAATTACTGTTAACTGTGAATTTTAGTATCTAGCCTTTAATCTTAACTCATACATCAGAACTGCATTCTCTTAAGGTATACACTCCTTAGACTCTTCTATTAATTACAATTATTGAATTACCTTAGCTCTTTGAATCTATTTGGATGCTTCTTTTTAAAAAGTCATTTGGAAGCCCACAAAAATTTCCTTCATGATTTAACAAATTCAAGCATCATCTAAATATCTCTTTCTTACTCTCCTAAGTAGTCTGTAACTTATGAAACAATGGCAGGGGAAGAAATGGCAAGTGCATTGCCCTGGAAAAATGTTGGTTTTGGAATTGGTGCTGCCACTTAGTTGTTCAGGTCTTAAGCAAGTTATTTAATATTTCTTATCTGTAAATGGAGATACTTAACCTGTAGCAAATGGTTGTTGTGGGAATTCAAGACCAGATGTACACACAGAAATCCAGTACAGAGGCTATAAAAGGTATGTCCTCAATAAACGTTAGCTTATTTTTAAGAGGGTTGTTGGAACGCACAAATAAGATCATAAGTATATTTAAATTTATGTTGTATGCAATTATTGTTCAACTCTTACCACTTGAGCGTTGTCTCCACTGTAGTGACTTTTTGGCAGTTGTTTTCTTTATCTGGGTAGTACAGTCATCCAAACTGGATAATTCAATCAAGTCTCCACTTGGGCCCCTGTGTGTGATGATCTCATTGTTGTTGAGAGAGATCCGAGAGATGAAAATGTACATTGGAACCACTAAAGGACAATTTTGCAATACCAAGCCAAAGCCTTTAAAATGTTTTATCTGTTGATCCAAAACTCCCACTCATAGGAATTCACCCTTAGGGAATAATCAGAATTATAAATAAAGATTTATGACAAGATGTTTAGTCAACTGCAATGCATGATCATAATAAAAATGGAATCAATATAAATATATGACAATAGACCAATGGTTGCATAAATAACAATCTCTCCTTTGATGGGATAGTACACAGTTGCTAAAGTTTGAAGATTTCATGACAGGCATGGGAGGAAATAATTACATTAGAATGTTAAACTTTAAAAGCAGGATAATAACTTACATAAACAACAAGTACAATTTTGCAAATTGTGAAGAAATCAGTGAAGAAACTGGCTTCTACCTAAATCACCAGATGCATACGAAAAATTAATTACAAGCTATCAAATGAAGGTATCCTATTTATATTGCCCTTCTAAATATCTTCCAATTCTGATTCAGTTGAATTACATGTTTAGTATAGCTGAAGTATGTAAAGTTCAGGTGATTTTTTTTTCCCTCTTTGTGCTTTTCTATAGTTCCTAGATTTTCTCCAATGAACATATTGTATAATCAGGAGAACAGATTGCTATTAAGATGGAGGGAATTATCAAGTCCCTGTTTCGCATTGTCTATGTCTTCATCATTTCCCCAACACAATCCTCTCTCCACTGATCTCTTACAACCAAGGAGTTCCTGTGTATATGATACAGGAAGAATGTTGGCAGCACACGAAGAGGGATCACCCCTCTTTTATTGTCCCTCTCTGGAATTCCTTCCAGTTCACTCTGCACGACCTTAGTGACACAGTGACTTATACAGTACGACAGTCGCTGTATCCCCCCTGCCAACATATTAAATGTGCTGATCACTTCCATACTAAATACTTTTTTCTTGGTAGAGGCCCAGAAAGGAATATGCCAGAGGTAAATCACCATCAACTGAGAGTGGAGAGTTGCCCAGACTCACTCTAAGTGGTTGGGGGGTGGGGGGGAGTATTAGCATAGGGCAGCTAACAGAGAGGGTAGGAAGAATTAGGTAAGGAACTGGCTCCAGGAAAAGGAGAGCATTCAGAGATACAGTGTTCTTATAGAAGTACTTTAAATAAACACAATTATGTTGATACAGAGAGCCACAAAAATAATAAACATATCTGAGGTGCCAACAGTTTGCTTGATGCTGCAGAATTAAGCCTTCTCAGTTAAGCTGTGAGTTGCGTTCAGTCTCAACTCTATGAGAAGATGCAGACAGGTTCACAGCCTGGGATAGAGGGAAGTACAAGGCCACGGGTATTTTTCCTGGCTACACAGTGTTAGTAAGGACTGCAATTTTGGTTTTCTGTTGTGCTCTGTCATGTTGACTCAGAGCCCAGGGTGAGTGAACCCAAAGACCAGAATGAAAGGAATGGAGAGTCCCAGAAAAAATTCTAGGAGAGACAAGGTAAAGGGATAAGGGGCATCTCTGAGATGTTGAGCAATTAGTAATCAAAATAGGGATATAGAAGAACCAATCTGAGAACTTCCTGCACTTCTTCCTGTTCTTAATAGAATCCCATATTGCTGGGGATGTGGTATTTTGGTGTCACCTTTGAAAAACTGGCACCTGGATACCTGGCTTGGGGCTGTGAAGAAAGGGAGTATTTTCACTATAGAAGTCTGGCTGACCCATCCTCTTGGGAATTAAGATTTCTGTACCTGTGGTCAATCCCAGGTCATTGTGATCATAGAATGTGATTAAGCAAACTTGCTAGTCACCTAGGCTATGTGGTGTAGCTTATTGGGACCACCAATGTACATGCAGTGGACCAATGACCAATATGAGTCATGACTATAGTGTAATATACTGAATATAATGTTTATAATACCTTTTTAGACCTTTTTTTGGATTCAGATTCAATTTAAATCATATACTCAGCATAAAGTATGTATTTTTACTGATGAGAAACAAAACAAAATTGAGGCCCAGAAAGGATAATTAACTTTCTCAAAGCCACACAGTGGCTGACCTGCCCCAGAGGGGAGCCAGGCGGCTTCATACTCCCCACTCTTGGCTTGCCAACTTCAGAACAGCTTCCCCACTATTTTGGCACAAATTTGAGGTTCACTTTGAATAAATGGCTTACAACTTAGCATCTTGGTTTCCTCAGCTGCAGTATGCAAGTACGGACTGGATGATCCTTCACAGTCTGTTTCATCCCTAAAGAATAATAAGCCCCAATTTGCTATCAACTCAACATTATGTTTCACTTTTCAATACCCAGAAGTGGTTTTTTAAATGCTGGACCAGCAGCATCTAAGAAATTAGAAATGTACATTCTGGGACCAGAAACTCTGGGGTGAGCCCCAGCAATCTGTATTTTAATAAACCTCCCCGGGGGTTCTGATGCAGGGGTTCAATTTTGAGAATCACTACTCTGAATGTTCCCTTTTCAACACTAAAAAGAGGGTGTAACACACACATATACAAGGAGGTAACGAACTTCTTTTTCTCTGTGGCCACTGTCCCTCTTCCCCCTCCCCCCTTTCACCCTTTTCCTTGATCCCCCATCCTGGATGATGAATGGAGGTCAGGGCAGGGCACTGTCAAGGGGGACAGGGCTAACCTCCCTCCCCAACCCACTGGGTGGGTCTGGAGCCGCAGTTGGGGCTTCATGAAGACTAGATTCCCTATCATTTTCTCCATAGTCGCTGCCCCCCCCCTTCTTTTTCCGGGGGATGGGGGGGACCTTTGATTACTAACAGAAAGTTTGCTTTAAATCATTTGCCCAAAAGTTTGTTGGAAGAATGAAGGAACAGGCTTTTGAGAGCGGAGTCAGAAAAAGCCTTCGGGAAGAGTATGGGCCAGAGGCAGGAAGGGTAGTATATGAGCGTGAGGGTCTCAGGTGAAGTTAGAAAATGGGTGGGGGGGTGTCAGGGGAGTTCGTGGGTGTGGGAGAAGAGCAGAGGACAATGCTTTTGATATGGCAAAGAAAAGAAGTTGGGTAAGAGCGCAGAATGAAGGCACAACAGAAAGAAAGTGGGTGTTTGGAGAAAAACTGCCCCGGAGTTTGGGGGACTGTTTTTTTTTTTTTTCCAGCTTCCTTTCCAAGTCTTTTTCTTTACTCCATTTCGCTCCTCCCCCTCCTCCCCGCCTCCTCTGCTCCCCTCCTCCTTCGCCGCGCGCGGTAATGGGAGGCTCCTAAACAGGAGAAGCAAAAGAAGGAATTGTTTGCGAGTTCAGTCATCCAAAAAAGCTTCTTCCATATGGAGGGACCGGGTGCGCTGGGCGCGGCGTCCCCTGCCTCGTCCTTCTGCTGCCGCCGCCGCTGCGGCCCCCGCTTCCTGCCTGGGGGACCCTGAGCCCCTGCCCGCCGGTGTCAGCCGCCGCGCGCGCACACGCACACTCACACACGCACGCACACACGCGCGGACACACACGTACACTCAGGCCCGCCGCAGCCACACGCGCCCGCCGCACGCGCCCTCCCTTCCCGGCGGGCAACTTCTGGGTCCCGGGCTCCTTTGTTGCTCCCGTTGCGGCCGCTCTCGGGTTTTGCGTGTCCCGGGGTGTCCCCGTGCGGCTAGTGTGTCCGTGCGGCGCGCGGCGCTGTGTGGCTCTCTCCGCGCCCACCACGCTGGCCCCCGGCCCCGGCTCGTCCTTCCCAGGAGCCGGCTGCACCGGAGGTGAGTCACGTCGCTGAAGTTTGTTTTCTTTTCATAAAAAGTTGTGTTTATTTGTTGGTTTGGGGGGAGAGGGGGTGGGAGGCGGCCACAGGCCGGGCGTTGCTGAGGAAGCGCCGGCGGGTGACTGATGGGGACGCGCCGGCAGCGGGAGCCCGTTGGAGCGCTAGGCTCCGGGACTCCGGTTGGGGCTGCGGTCGAGGAGGGGTGCAGCGGGTGCGGGGACCGAGAAGCTGGGGCGAGGCGGGCTGCGGGGTGCCTGTGCGGGGGCGCTTCGGGTCTCATTCCCGGAGGACCCAAAGCGCCCGGCGGTTCCCGGAAGCTTCTCGGGTGGAAGAAGGGCCGGGACAGCCTCTAAACTTGCCGCGAAGGTTGACACCAGTGCTTTAGCCATTTGCGCCAGCCCCTGGGGAGACATTCATAGACCCTCGGCGTCGGCAAGTTGTTAGAATCATCCAACACCCGTTTGGCTTCTTGGGGAGTGAGAATTTATCGGACTGGCGTTTTTAAGGAAACATACTAAGATGAGGGACCCAGCGGACTGGATCCGGAGCAAAACAACCCCAGAAAAGCATCCCTAGCCGGAGGGGCAGAGGAGTGAGGCTGAAGTGGGGTGTCCCTAGGTGCCTATGGGGTGGAGGGTTGACACAGTGGTAAGAGGGTTGTGTGTGTGTGTCAGTGTGTGTGTTTGTGGGGTGCCCTCCTGGAGTTGTGCTCTTGGGGTTTTTGTGTAATTGTGAGAAGGTGGAGAAAAAGAATCTCTGGAACTATTGGGAAGGAGTTTTGGGGAGGGTGAAGGAGCTCAGGAAGAATTCTCTGCTGAATTTTTGAAGGACCTGTTTAACTTTCAGGGTGCCCGGTATTGGCTTGCTTTTCCAGGTGACAGGAGATTTTTGAAGAATGGCGTGTTGACAGGCAAACTTGAAGAAACTTAAGGAGCCCTAGGATTTGTTTTGTTTTGGGGACAGAGTGGCAGTGGCAGGGTTACTTGAAAGGCTGTCCTGTTCTTTAGAGATGTGGCAGTAGAGCTAAGAATACCCAAACCACACACCAGCAAGTCCTAAACAGGCACTTTCTGGGTGTGGTGGGGTGTTGTGTTGTTCCTCCATCCCTTCTGGACAAGTTCAAGTTGTTTTGCATAAGATTTTACCCCAGTGTTACCTCTCTGAGTGGACTAGTGAAAAGTATATTTTGGTTTCAGGTCCTTGTACCATCTCCAAGTGCTCATCCCACATTTGTCATCTAGTCCTTTGTTGCCAGAACTTGGCAAACAGTCACCATTGAATAAGTGTCATTTTAAAAATTCTTAATGCATGAACATTTCTGATCTATTCCATGACATCACAGCTCGCCTCTGTGAGGGTTTTTTCATTCCTTTGGTTACAGCCAATAAATCAATCTCTATTTTCTCAAGGGCAGCTTGCAAAATACTGAAACACAGTGTTGTTGGATTGAAGGGGGGGCTGGAGCACCCATAACATCTGGATGACCTGTTTTCTGAACTTTATTTCAGGGAACTGAGGCAAGAGCTTGGCCATTTTCAGGTGTGTAACAGGTTTCCCAGGAACGTTTCTGAGGACTTATAATTGGCACTTTTTAATGGTCTCATAATTGAAACCCAGAAGGTTCCCATGGTAATCTCGAAGCACCTTGAGGTCAGTGGGACACAGGCAAGGTGGAAACAGTGGTTGAATTATGATTTCCCTGCCAGATGAGATTTTGGAGTGAGTTTATGGAAAGAGGTAAAAATGGAAGAAGTGAGAGTCGTTCATTGCCCCACTTTGTTGACACGCCTGCCCCCTGCATATATTTATGACTTCAAGTTTGGCCGTTCAGGAAGCTGGAGGCTGTCAACTCCTATGAAATTCGAGGATTGAGATGTCAGACACTGTCCCTTTCTTCTCTTTCAAGAGATTTCAGAAGGGTAGAATTGCCAGAAACATTTTCTCAGGAGAAATTGCCCAAGCCACAGGTGTTGGCTTTACTTGGGAGAGGAGGTTAATAGAGGCCAGGATGGTTGGGTCCTTGACCACAGCTGGGAAGGAGTGGGGGTGGAAAGAAAACAGAGAGGACCCTACTTGGCTGTTAATTGGTGGTCAACTTGTGATAAGAGGGTGATTTATGTCCTTTTCCATTCTCCAAATGGGTCCAAAGATTCTCCTTTCTTTGAAGTGCTCTTTCAAATGTTTGGGCTTGCAGCTCTCTCCAGCAACTTATTTGTGGTTTACATGACTTAAGCAGAAGTAGAATATTTTACTCACAAAATAACTCAGTTGGCCTCCCTGGGGACCTCCATAGTTTAAGCAAGGAAGTCAATTTAGTGGTCACAGTATTCCATGGGACAGGAGAGGTCTGGGTTCATATCTCAGCAGTTGCTGATATGGTTAATAAATAAAGGTTTCTCTCCCTGCCTTTCAATCTAGTGGAAAGAAGCCAAAGAAGGCCCAAGAGTACCAGATAATCACCTTTAGTACTTTATGACCTCTGAGTAAGAAACTATTAACCTGGTACCAAAGAATATTACACACTTGGTGTGTGCTTTCTCCCCTTCAAGTGGCAAGCCTCCTTAATATGTGGAAATACATGAAAAAGCGGAAGGGGGTGGAAATTGGGGAGGAAAGGGAAAGAACGTGATTTGTTGTATTTAAAATGATTTATTTAACATAGGAAACTTCTTGTCATCTCTAGATTTTGATTCAGCAAATGTTTATAGTACCTCAGACTTTGGGCTGGGAGCTTTCTTGTCCCAGGAGAGTAAATTTGCTTAGTCAAAGGGTGGTTCTCCAAATTGCCCCTTCCAATTTTTATTTATTGCACAATCCTCTACTAGTAATAAAGACCAAAAGCTTTTAATTACCCACAATCCCATACTGTAACACAACCTGTTTTTGTTCATCCATGTGCATACATACTTTTCACATAGTTGTGATAAAAATATACTCATTAGTAGTCAGATAGCCCTGTACATTTTTGGTCCAAAGAATTTGCCATTGAGAAGAATGACCTACCTCCTGAAAGTGCTCCCACATGGAGCCTTCACCAGTAATATTTTCATCATTTATGAAGCTGAATCAAATACCAGAAGCTTGGGATAGAACAGAGTGTTTGTCTTTAAATAGAAATCCATGTTTACAAAATGCCTTCCTAAATAGGACTTTTTGCCTCTCTGGAGCCCTCAAGCATGGTAAGGTGTAGAGAGGTGAGGTAGAATGCAAGAAGCAAGGTTTAAAGGATTCAGCTCAAGTGGCACTGCCCTCAGGATTGGGAAAATTGAGTTGGAGTCTTGGCTCTGACTGTCAACTGCATGCACAGGAACTCAAGCCACTGAACTCATTGATCTCTGTGTCTCCACTGTACTGAATTAGACTTCCTCCCTGAGCGGGTCCAGTTTTTCTTGCCCTTTTATTATTCCACCCTCTGCACCATCACTCCCACTCCTACTACCACTCTGCTTGTTCATGCCCTTGACAATTGGTGCTGACACATGGCTAGACTCCCCACTGTCTTCCTGTTGCCACTCCACTCATTCCTCCATCACTCCCATAAAAGAATGACCACCCAACCTAAAAACTGTGTAAGTTTACAATCAAGATTTCTCAGCTGTCTTTTATGTGACTGAGTCCCACCTCATGACACTATTGCTTCAGTTGAAGCCCGGCTGACCTCTCAAGTAGCTGGCCCACAGTGTTTGCTGGGTTCATTCCTTGCTTGCAGCCTTGCCACCTCAAACTTCCCTGAAAGCCCACTTCACTTTGTATGAGGCCAGCTTCTGTAGAGATACTTGATAACTATTAATGAAAGTGGACTTCTTGATGCAAAGATTATGGTTTTGTAAGGTCAGCAGACAAATGTAAACGCTGTCCTTGATCCTTTCATTTCTAGGAAGAAGTCAGGTAACTGAAGATTTAAGTAAGCCAGTGATCTTAGAAAAACTGCTTTTCCTCTTTAATCCATTATAAAATGGATTAATAAGGAATATGCCAATGTACCTTATAAAAAGCTAATACTTCAAAACTATTTCTTAGTTGTTCAAAAGATGAAACACTTCTCTTTTTCCTGTCTCAGAACAAGCTTCCTGGAACTCATGACCCATGAAGTCCTGTCAACATTTGCACTGCCTGAGGGTAGCAGCAGTGAAGTAGAAGCAGGTGAGGATTTCTGTCCACAGTCTACGATCTCTGGCCTGTTGGACCAGTCAGATTTTTCAGGTTTTGTGTTGTATGTAAATGCAGTTTCTTGTGCTTTACTGTTGGGAGTGTCCTGAATTGAGTAGAATCTGGATTAAACTGGTTGATTCTAGTTCAACTCAGATACTGTTTTAGTCAGAGCCTTAATGACCTATATGCCCTGAAGTGGCCATGTGAACCTCTTTCCCCATCCCTCCCCACCCCCGCCCTTTTGCTTTTGGACATGTTGGATGCAAACCATTTACTTTGGGATTTGTAGTCTGAGGCTGCTGTGGAGAAGCCTGGCTCAGGCTCGGGCTTGGGGAGGAAAGCCCTGTGTTTATGTCTCTGTCAGTGGTATTATAGTGAATGCCTTGTGATCTGATGTACCGGGTAGTGTTTATCCAACAAAACCCAAAGGGATTCTGTATCGTCCTATCTTTTGAAATAAAGTTAGGAAATAATTTCTCTTTTCCTAATGGTGAATTTGGCCTTATCTTCAAAGGAGGCCTTTGATGTTTAGGACAGGATTATTGGGCAGTAGAGGAAATCACAGGAGAAAGATCAGAGCCAATAACACTCAGTGAACTCAAGTCAGCTGCCAGAGAAAATGTTGAAGATCTCAACTAGTTCTCCTGCTTAGTAATAGGAAAGTACATAAGAGGTAAGTAGACTGAATGAAAAATAACTCCAACGAAGCTGAGCAGCAGCAAGTATGGCAAAGGAGTGTTTATTCTCCTCCAAAATGAGTTGGACAGCACTGGATGAAATGAGGGTGATGACATGTGTATAGATTGGCGCCTTCATCCTTTCAACAGGCTTTTATTGAGTACTCACTGTGTGTCTGAATCAATACCAGAGTCCATGCTGTTCAGAATTCGATTACTGAAGGGAGGAGATATGCAGAGCCCTGCAGTATAAGCTCCAGTGTTCAGGCACTTGGTTGGGCCAGCTAAGAAAGTGTCCTGAGGGAAAGAGTCAGTATCTCAAGCTGAATCTTACAGACGGAGTTGGACCTGGAAGTACTGAAATGTTCTACCTCTACACATTTATTGTTTTCTCCCTGAAAATTTACTCCTCCTCAGCAGATGATGGGCTGTTCCTCTCCTTGAAACAGGAGAGATCAAGTTCAGAGCATTTTTTTTTTTAATTTGAGGAAAGTTAAAAACTGGAATCTCTGCATTGAATACAGTATCTCAGAAACCTGAGTCTTAAGACGGTTTCTCTACAAGTTACTAAATAGCTTTCAGTGGAGAAAAGGAAAAAAGTGTGATTTTTTTTTTCTCTTTCTTGTCCAAGTCAGGTTTTAGTTGATAATTCTAGAAACATGTGCCTGAATTCAGCTTTTTGCCTTTCGGTTCCATGTGCCCTTTGTACTACTGTGTGCGGTAGGTTTGCTTGGCTCTGAAATCATTGTCAGAATATCAAGTGAGGGGAAATACATTTTAGGGACTAACAGAAGCGGCTTAGCTTTTTAGTTGCCAGGAATGAGGAGAGGTAAATGTCAGAAAGGATGGGAGCTAAAGGTGAGAAAAAGTGTGTGAAACTAACTGACCTTAGAGGTCTCCTACCCCACCCCATTGAAATGTGCTTTTGAAGACCTCCCCTCCCCTTCCCTTGACCTCTCATAATTTTTCCAGAAAAGTCCCAGTCTAGTGCCTTTACTAGTCTGAACTTACCCAGCATTAATATCCCAGCAGATTTATTAGGTATGGGTCACAGTTAATTAGAGAGGAAAATTGGGGGGTTCTGCTCTTAATTATTTCACAAATGATCTCCCCTCTTGATTCTCTTTCCTTTTTTTCTCTAATGATTATTGCCCTACAGTGGGGTGATGGCAGCTCTTGCTTTTTATGTATAAGTGCCTGCTGAGGGGAATTTCATCATGCTGTCCATCAGCACAGTGCCCCATTTTGCAAGTGAGACCATGTAAAGTGATGGAAACTCACGGCTGTCTACGACTGACACTATGAATCGATGTTTTGTAGTAAATACATTATTTATAAAAATCTGTTGTGTTAAAGCCAAGAGTTAGATTCTAATAGAGCTTCCAAAGAACAGGCCTTCAAAGTCAACACCTGAACTCTTCCTGGACACGTTTGGTGGTCCGCCACTGAAAAGGGCAAGTCAGCTTCAGGTGAAAGTCCCTCAGTCAGGTGCTTTTTAGTCTGTAGCCCTGTGTTGAGAGAGACAGACTGGGTAATGAGGCCTGGCTTCAGCCTGTCTGGACTGTGGCAGCTTGCCAGCAAGTTTCGCTGGGTGGTCTTTGACAATGGGAAAGAGGAGGGGTAGGGGAGCTCACCTCCCCTGCCCAAAAGGGAATAACAAGGTTGGCAACTGATCCCCTTGTCATTGAAACACCACAGGTCTGAGTGGGGATGAAAAGAACAAGTTGCTAAAGGCGGCATTGTGGGAGTTAATTTTTGTTCCTCCGGTTATATAAATGCAGCCTTGCATTTATGTGGCAAGCCTCCCTCCCTAGGGGGTGAGAGCACACGAGCAGCAGGTACCCTTCATCCTAGCAATGAAGAATTATTATTCTCACTTATTACATGGACAAGCAGACCTCCCTGTGCAGCCTCTCAACCTGCCACTTAGGAATCCACCATGGACCTGGTGGAGAGGCCATCAAGGGAATTTGCCTTCTACCTTGTCCTTTTAGTGATGTGCAGAATGATAGCTGCCACATCGTGAGCACCCATTGCATGCTAGGACCACTGCTGAGCACTGTAAGCACCACACCTGCAATCTCCCAGCAGTCCTGGAAGTTGGACAGTATAATCCTATTCTGAGGCTCATATATAGTGACTTGTTCTGACCTCACAGCTGATACGTAACAGAGCCAAGACTTCATTGCAAGACTGCTGACTCCAAAACTTGGTTTTTGCAGGGAAAAAAATGCCCAGTCTCTACCCCCAAAGCAAAGCCCCCTTCAGCCTGGGTGAACTGTTTCTTTTGCAACAAAGTGTAAGGGGCAGGTGAAAATCTTTATGAGACTTGCCTTAAGAGACACAAAATGAAAACTGGACGGTTTTAAATGGCTGCACAACAGCAGCATGAGGGAATTCAAACTTTGCAATTCAGCTCATGTCAGACTTTGCAGGCAGGACTGAGAGCTGCGGCCATCTTGGGTCTCACCTCAGAACATGTCTTCTGATCCCTTTCCCCAGCCCCTAGGGTATTATCTGAATGGGCCCTCTGAGTCTCTGCTTCTGCTGTAGCTGCCAACTGACTCCATTTGCTCCTAGGGTCTCTGCAAGTCTGATCAAGCACGTCCTCTGCGCCCTCAGCGGGGTAAGGGGGAGAAGGTGTTTTGCCCAGCAGATACTTTTACTGGTCAGGAGAAGTGGCAGCTTGTCAGAGAAATACCCTGGGGAAGGAAGTAGAAGCTTTGACAGACAGGTAACTGACAGGAGATGGTACCTTCTGGGCAAATACTCACAGGGCAGCCAGCAGAAAGAATTCTACAGGCAGTTACCTGCAGAAGAGCCAAATAGACCTCTCCCTACTGGCCTAAGAGAGCAGTGGAGATTTACCTGAGGAGAACATGCAGCTACCTTCAGTTGCCTGTTTCTCTTGAACAAACATGTAGAGCCTGATTCAGGATATTCTGGATTGGGGGATAATGCACAGGACACCTGGTTTTAAGGTATAGTTTTGTGACTAGCTAGCTGGGTAACTGAGAGGAAATCACAGAAACGCTTGTGCCTTTATCTTTGTCCTTGCCAGTTACCTCTCAGAGACCATAAGAACTCATGAGGTGGCAACAGGGAACACTTTTGATTCAAAATGTTCCTCCTTATCTCAAAATCCCAAGGCCTCTGGATGAGGTAGGAGATAAGATACTCCAGAGTGCTGACTACTGGTCAGCATCTGGGCACAGGGGCCACCTCTGCTTTTGTGTTTGTGTTCTTGTTTCCTAAGGGTAGGAGCCTGGGCCAGAGGTCATTTGGTCCTATTGCCCAAAAGCCTTCTGGATTACTCCAGAAAAGCTGCCTCCCCCTTCCTTATGGAAAGTGGTAATGAAGGGTCTTGAAGTCTAGCAGGAGTTAGAAGAAGAGAAGATCTCATGGCAAGAGGATCTTGGTTCACATTCTTCCTGAGACAGGAAGGGACAGGAGTCTAGGAGTTTCTAAAGAACATTATCTGGGAGGACGCAAGCCTGGAGTGAACCTTCTTAGGAAAAGGGTGAAGTGCTGGAGAAAGCTAGTTGTTGCAAGGAGGGAGCAGTATTTCTGGGGCCACTTCCAGGTTTAAGATTGCAACCTAGGGCCTCCCTGGTGGCGCAGCAGTTAAGAGCTGCGCTGTGGAGCTGTTGGCAGCAGCGACCAAGTTCGATGCCAGGCCAGGGAGATTCCCACATGGCGCGGCAGACCTCTCCTGCCTCACCCGCTGCACCCCTCAGCAGTGTATTTCCATCGATCTGCCTGTGTTGCGCCCCACTCTGTCTCTGGTTAACCCTCTCGCTGCCCCACCCCTCTGGCCTGTACTCCAGCTTGTATGCATAAATAAATTTAAAAAAATTTAAAAAAAAAGATCGCAACCTGATTAAGGACAAGCTGTAGAACTAGACAGCGCTGGGTTTGAATCCTGGCTTTGCCAGTCACTAGATATATGACACTGGGCCTGATACCTAAACTCAGAGACTCCAGTTTCTTAAGGTTGTTGCAAAGAGGAAGTGAGATGGTGCATGTAAAGCCATGAAATGCACTGTGAGCATTAAGTAGGCAATTGTTCAGTGAAAAAGAAAGAGGACCAGAGTAAAAGGAGGGTTATTGATAGATTGGGCAACTAGAAGGATGAATAGGTGGAAGGCTGAGCTAATGGAATCCCCACTGACTCAAGCCTCTACAGACACAAAGGAATGAGAAGTTAGGGAGAGAGGGGAGTTCATAGTGGGGGGCAAGGCCCTTCCCCAGGTGTAACATCAGGCATGTTCATTGAGAAGAGACTTTTCACCCAGTCTCCTTCCTCTACACCTTCCCCAGTTCAGCATTTTCCATTCCACCAGTCAGGCTAAAGACCTGGGAGACATCTTTGACTTTGTTCTTTCTCTCCTGCTCGCATAAATTATCAACTGATATTGCCTTTGCTTTTAAAATATCTCCAGAATCCTATAACTTCTCACCATCCCAATCTTCCATCCACCTTTCTTACCTGGACTACTGTAATTGCTTCCTAAATATTCACTCTGCCCCATAGACTATTCTTTACAGAGAAGTCAGGGTCAACTTCCAAAAGAGTATCCAGACAAGGTGACTTCTCTGCTCCAGGCTCTCCATGGTTTTTCATTTTTCTGAAAACTCCAAACACCTTCAATGTACCCGGTCCCACCCCTTCCTCTTCTGCCCTCCCCTCTCCCATAGCCACTTTGACCCCCCTTGTTGCTCCTCAAGCCAGCTGGACCACCTCCCTTCTCAGGGGTCTTGTACTGGCTTTTGCCCTCTTCCTGGGGCTGTGTCTGCACAGCACCCTCCCCCACTTCACTTCATGCAGGTCCCGGCTTCATGGCTGCCGCATCATGTGTGAAATTTCACACCCACTGTCCTCTCTCCCTTCAATCTAATTTATTTTTCCTCAAAATTATTACTTCTTGCCATGTTATCTGTTCGTTTGCTTATTGCCTGCTTTCCTTCTAGAATGAAAGAGCCATGAGGCCAGGAACTTTGTTTTGTTCCTTCCTGCACCTAGAATAGAATTTGGTATGTACTCAGTGCTTTTTCGTTTTTTTTTGTTGTTGTTGTTGTTGTTGTTGTTGTTGTTTTTACTAGTCTGTGGTCTCTCCTGAATCTCAAAATGGATATAAAAAGAGTTTCCAAAAAATGAAATCATTCCATCCACATTTATATAAAAAATGCATTCTGCATGTATGTGAGGGATATGGGAGAGAGGTGCTGAGAGTCCAAATAATGTTAGAGAGTCTGTTTCACAAAAGCCAGGGAGCAGTATGGAGGGCCACTGCTAAAACAGCCCAGCTCCTCTCTCCTGCAGGTGACTGACGTCATGGATGCCTGTGGGTGTGCCAGTTGTTCCATCTGTAAAGGGAATGTAAGAGTGCCTGCCCGCTCTTGCCCTTCCTCATCGCCCCAAGAATTTATTGAACATCTACTTGATGCCAGCACTGTGCTGAGCTGGGCCTGGAGCTGCAGGGAAACCCTTTGCACCTCCTCCCTACACTAACAGCTTAAGTCTGGTTGTTCATTGGGATTTCCTAACTGTGCCTGGATGACCCACAGTACTGCTTTCTTCCATTGGCATGGGTACCTGAATAGAACTGGAGCTCTTTCGAATTGGGTTGGAATCAGCCGGGGACATGAGAGACATGTCAATGTCCCACATGAGGTGAATCAAGAATAGTTCAGTTCCGCAACACATGAGGGCCAGTGAGTTCAGGTCCCATGAAGGCCACACAGGTGACAGATGGTCTCCACTGCCAGAGAGTTGACAGGGCAGGGAAATATAAGGATAGCACATTCCTTGACTGATTTCACATCGTGGCTCAGTCATTTCTGAATTACTTCTAGATTTAGAAGCTGATGAAGAATAAAAATAAAGATCTCAGTGCTAAATATCTCTTGTGCTAACAAATGTGCCTGAGAAATGACACCAAGATCCCCACCACGATCCCTGAACCCAACATCGATAACTTTTCAAGGAGCTGCAGGAATGGCTCAGCCTTCTCATTTTTTTTTTAACTTAAAGAAGTTATGCCATTTTAAAAAGTAATTTTAGATTTTTTAGAAAAAAAAAAAAAAACAAGGCAAGAATATGAGAGTAGCCACATATCCCTCATTCCCCTTTCTCCCCCACCCCATCTCCGCTTTTACTAAACCAAGTTGGTATAGTACATTTGTTACAACTGAGGAGCCAATGTTGATACATTATTATTAACTAAGTCCATGTTTACATTAGGAAGCACCTGTGGCATTGTGCATTCTGTGGGTTTTGACAAATGACACATATTCAGCATTACAGTATCTTATAGAATAACAATTTCAGTGCTAAAATCCCCCTGTGCCCCACCCATTCAGCTCCCTCTCCCTTTTCCCTTCCCTCCCCTAACCGGCTGCTCTTTGTACTGTCTTCCTAGTTTTGCCTTTTCCAGAATGTCATAAATCTGAGATCACACCATATATAGGATTTGTAGATTAGCTTTTCTTCTCCTAGTCCCCTCCAGTTTTAAACTTAGCTTTCTTGTCTTCACCTCCCAAACACACAACTGGCAGGGGTGCAGTGGGTTCACAAAGGAGACAACCAAAGCTGAGCTCTAACCCTCCCCACCTCCAGCCTGCATGTCTGCAGTGCTTTGCTTTATCATCATCCACTGAGCATGCCTGGCTCTGATGCTACTGGAGTTTAGCCCAGACTGCTAAACTGTCAAGAGCTGCCTGTGTTTGGGTTCCACATCTGGAAGTATCAGCTGTGCAGACCGTCCCATCCCATTCCTGAATGGAGAGACAGGAGGAGGAGCACATGGGGCTGTTTGGCTTTCTCCTCAGTAGTTTGTTTTACTTGCTTTGGAGCTGTGGAGGAGGGTGGGAAGTGAGCTTCCCCTGGGCAGACTGCACTCCTTCACACCCACATCCGCTGGCAGGGTCCCTCAACCTCTGAAGTCAACCCCGCCCTGAGGCTGTGCTGAGCCCTGGAGTGATAGAGCACTGGGACCTGTTTTGTGGTCATTAAGGAGGAAGATCAGTCAGGGCCAGAAAGATTGAGAACATTTTCCCTCTCAAGTGATGGTTCTTTCTTCAGCCTCACAAATTAGGATGCCCTAAAAGTTTGGTGGCAGGATAATTGGGTGCTGGGGTATTGGGCTCACGCACTAGTCACTCCAACTGTGAAGCTCTCTAGGGCCTAAGCAGTGACAGTGGACTTTTTAGTGGAACCAGAAGGAGGGACTCATCCAATGCCACTCCAGCTCTGGACAATAGTTAGGGGAAAGGAAAGTGCCTGTGAAGGGGGTTGGGGGGACATGTGGGTCTAGTGGAAGGAGGCTGAAAAGTTCCAGGAGGGAAAAGGGCTATATCATGTACAGAGATTTCCAACCTTGGGGAACAGGGACTGGAATTTAGACCCCCCTACATCCATTGTTTCCTGTTGGAATAAACTCAGAACTGAGACAAGCTATACTATCTTTCTCTTCAATAAGCAAGCTGTTCTTAATTTTTTTGATAATTATGGAATCAGAGTGACGCCTTCTGGTCCGTCTTTCTGGGTCTGACCTCACAGTCTGGGAGACTGTGGTGGTGATTGTTGGCCATCAGTGCATCCAGAAGCCTTGGCCCTTCCCTCAGTTTGCCTAGAGAGACAGAGAGAATATCTGAACCATGTAAATGTGGGGCCCCATTCCCTATCAAATCCAGCCTCCACCTGAGTCTCCCTGTTCACATTCTGTTCCCTAGGAAGTACAATGAGCACCTAAGAACCCCAGATGGGCTTCTGTAAGTACATGGCAAGTAGCTTGTGTTTAGGTGCAGGGGCCACATTTTCTGAATCAAAAAGTAATATGTGATCTGAGAAGACACTCTCCCCCCAGCCCCATTTGTAGGGAGAAGAATTTCAGAAAGGCTGATTTTGTAAGTATCACACTCCCTCTCCCCTGACTTCACAAAAGACCAATGAGCTATTAATGGAGCTGTTATCTCCGTGGGATTACTTGCTAAATGCACTAATTTCACAAGGATGTAGAATCCTTTTTCCTTTTGAATCTGTGCATCATAAATAAGACTGAATCTACTATATAAACACTGAGTAACAAGCGGGGCTGTGTGTGACCATGCTGGAACCTCCCAAAACTTAGTCTCCAGTTAGTTGTAAGAAGAATCACAGCATGGGCCTTGCTCTGTGGTGGGAGCTTCAGCAAGGGCTGGTGGAGTCTCCAGTGCAGTCTGGTTCTCCCCTAGTACTTTCCAGACCATTGTATATAAACTAGAACAAAGTCCATTTCTACCTACCACCACCCTAGTCCCCACTCCAGAAAAAGCCATCCTGAGTTCTGCTTGCTTTCAAAGACAGGAAGCAAAGAGGAACAATGTGCAAAATTGAAATGGAATCTTAGACAGGCAGAACTAATTTCTCCCACGCGGGAAATTAACCAAAATGCCAGTGCTAACGCCCTTGCTCCGGACAGGGGAAAAACAGCGAGACCTTATTTCTTCACATCTCAGCCAAGATGAGGCCAGTTTGCCTGCCTCAGGCTGGAGGGTTCTGATGTGTCTTCCTAGCATGAAGAATGCCACCCACTGAAACCCATGATCCCCACTGCAGCCTGCCCCTCTTCAGTCCCTTGAGGTTTCATACTGGGCTGTTTCTGGTTATCCAAATACCCAGCAGTAAGCGTTGCCTGAGAGAGCCCTGTGCTGTTCATGCTTCTGCAGGCTTTTCCCACGTGAGCCCAAACGTGCCCATGGCCATCACAGGGTGGCCTTTCAATTATCCGTCAGCGGGTTATTGGGTGCTGTGCCGGCTTCCTCAAGATGGGTGTGACCTAGTTTCTGACCTTCCCCCAGTCCAAAACAGGCCATTTCATGTTGAAATGAATTGTCCATATTCTCTCAGATGGTGCTTTTCTCAGGTGTTCGACCACTATCATCATCATTATTGCTTTGTCTTGAAATAGGCTATTGTTTATATTTCTTTCTCAATAGCTCATATTCTTGGAGAATTTGACTATTTAAAGAGTTTTGTCAGTTATAGTATATTTGAGAATTTTATATATAGTTAAATGGAGCCCCCCCCCCCTTCCAAAAGTGGTAGGCTTGGAAGTCCAAACCAGTTTACTTATCAGTGTTTTTCACCTGGACCTCAAGACCTCTGGACTTACTTTCTCCAGTCAGGGAAAACACAGTCAGAGTTGAGGATGTGTCATTAGTTGAGAGATGCTCAAGAGTCCTGGGGATTCTGTGTGGGGAGGGAGACCCCTGAGCCCCAAAAACTAGGGGAATGGACTTATCAGCATCTCCTCTGACTGTACCCAACAGAGGGGCTATTCAGAAGTGGGGCAGCCTCTTTGGCCCAGCACTAGGGTACATCCCTCCTCCACCAGAGATTGTTCCCTCACTGAAACTCACCTAAAAGTGCTATTGACTTAGTGAAGACAACATTGGCTAGGTGGGTGAATGCATGGTAGTGGGCTTTCCCGGACTTTGGTGTAGGACTGGGAAGGTTGGGGAGGATCTTATTCCAGTTATCCTACTGACACGATGTTATTTTATTACTTGTTTATTTAAAAATTCAAACACATGAAAGCAGAAAGAAAAGTATCACACACTCTATGTACCCATCAGCTGGTTTCAACAATTACCAAGACAAACAAAAGGTTTTTCTTTTTTTAATACTAGTTTGTTTTCATTACTATGCTCTGTGTGCCAGATGGGACAAAGATGGATGCTTCAAGTTTTACCCTCTCCAAAAGAAGTGTGCAATCCTGTCTTCCCACTCCACAAATGGGAAAGGCAAGAACGTTGGCCTGGGGCACTGATGTTCCAGTGGTTCCCTATGCTCTGAGATGTTCCCCTGTGTCTCCTTTCCCCTGTGTTGAGTTCTTAGTGGAAGCTTGAACTTTATCTTTGGATTCCCAGTGCCTAGTTCTTTGGATTCCCAGTGCCTAGTTCTTTGGATTGGTGTTCAATAAACATTTATTGACTTGTAAGGCAAGTGTTTCCATGAGTTGGCAGTGGATTCCGTCTGGACAAAGATAAGTCATGTTAGTGCTTAGTTCACCATTAGGAGAAGGGAATAAGTGATGGGACTAAGGGGTCATTATCTGAACCCTGGGGAACATGAGTGGGGGAAAGGGTATGTGTGATCCTTCCAGAATTCAGAACTCCAGAATTACTGGTTTAGCCTGGTGAGAGGAAGTTATCAGAGAGGGAAGAGCAGAGAGCTGGACCAGAACTACTCTCTGTCTGGTCCCCAGATTCAGGCCCTGGGTGTGGTAGGACAGAATTCTGAGAATGGAGGCTCCAGCTCCAGATCCGTTTTCCTGGGTGGCCACAAGCAGCTTGCCAGCCGCCTGCACCACCAGGGCCCACATGTCATTCCAAGTGCTGTTTTATTCATCGTGGAGTTGGCAAGGAGTAAGCACCAAATGTGGCAAATGGAATCCACTTCCAGCCTTAGAGTGCTGGGCAGCTGGGCAGCTCTGTGCTGCTCTGTGCTGCTCTGGGCAGAGGGGGTAGGGTTCGAGGATATGAAGTGGGGTGGTGGAGGAACATGTGGGAGATGCTACAAATGCTTCCCCTCATATCTGATTTCAGGTGTAGCCAGCAGGGTCTTCAAACAGGGCGTGCCAAGGCCACTACTAACTTGGGTAGCGGGGAAGTCTCTAAGCCTTAGAACCTGCTCCTCCCACCCCTTTTCTCCTTTTCAGTTAAACTTCCCACCCCATTCTCCTCCCCTTCCATACATGCATGGGGTGTGTGTGTGTGTGTATGTGTGTGTGGTGTGTGTGTGCGCGCGCGTGCACGCGCGTGTATGTGTTTTAATTTTTATTCTTGGCAGAATTAAGACACAAAATGGATTTGGAAGGAGATGAAACCAGTCTGGGTATATGCTGGGCAGCAGCAGCTTCATTCCTGGAGTGGGAGGGCCGAGGACAGGGAAGGGCAGGACCTAAGTCTCAAAGGTGGGGGTGAGAGCAGTCTCCTTCCCAGTAGGGGCCAAACTGCAAATTGATTCTTTGGGGAAGGTCAGAAACTAAATAGATTGAGCCATTAACCTTTTGGGATGTCAAAAAGCCGGTTGCAGGGAGCCACAGTCTTCTGATCCAATGTGGTCTGTGAGTCCTGGCAACTGTTCTGCCTTTGTTCCGGGAATCACTGATGGCATTTTAGGTTTAATGTGCAAGCTCAAATGTGCATATGCTTGGAAAACTTCCCTCCTGGTAAGCTCTCCTCTCCCAGAAACAGAGGTATCTAGCTTCTAGGGACCAGTATGAGAATTTCCTTTGCTACAGTAAAGACTGCCTTTGCCCCCAAAGTAGGTATATTTTGCAGTGGGGGTGGGGTGTTCTCTTAGCCTTGTATTTCTTTGCCAACAGAGGAAACTGTGGAAGTCCAGAATATATCTGTGGGGAACTGAGAGGTTTTGGAGATTGTTTTATTCTTTAAAGTATATTAAGATTTAAAAAACACACTAAGATTCAATTTGTGGAATGAAAAATGCATTTTAGTTTTAAAAATGCCAACAATTTCTTTACAGTGCTACAGTAGGGAAACATCTTTATGCGAAATTCTCAATTGCAATCATGACATCCACTCCAAGAGGCATCTGTGGTTCCCAACCCTCACTTCCCAACCAATACAGTTTCAAGGAAGAGCTTTGAAAAAAAAAAACCCGATACTTTGGCCCCACATCCAAAGGTTCTAACTTAATTTGTCTGAGGTGCTGCCCAGCCCTCTGTGTGTTTTAGCACCCCCAGATGATTCTCCCGTGCAGCCAGAGTTGGAAACCTTCAGTCTAAAGCTTGTGTAAGAACAAAAACGGAAGATGAGAAAGGCCAGATTAAGAAATGGAAGAATTTTATTGTCCTTCGGTACATGCTAGTGCATATAACTTGAATCCCAGGCTCCAAGTACTGCTGCCAACTTTTGGATGATGTAGGCACTCCTACCTCCAAAATGATTCTGGGAGGGGTGGCCAACAACATAGTTTCAGGAGTTGGATGCAGAATGCATTGTGGGCCTGCCAGACTAATCCCTTCTGAAACATGGTGGCTAGCTCACAACTCCAGCTCAGACTGATTTGTTTTTTTCTGCCTTTCTCAGTGCCTTTTTTTGGAAAAACAGTTTGATAACTGCTTGAAGCTAACAAAGTACACCAAGACTAACAGGCAGGGGAAGCAAATAGCCCTTGTTTTGAGTCCCTTAGTTGAGCAATTGCTTAATTTCTCTGAAACTCAATTGCTACATCTGCAAAAGAAGGATGACACTGCTACTCATCTCTTAGAGTTATTTAGAGGTTAGACTAGATAATGCTAGTACATTAACTAATTGTCACACACGCAGTAACTCTACAATTAGCCTAATAAATTTCTTTGTTTTATTTCTTCTAACTGTAAATTGTGACAAAATCTGGTATATTACATTTACTAAATCCAATGACTTTTAATTATATTTACAAATCAGTTAATCTGTAATTGTATTTACAAATTAGTAAATTAGTAACACAGGAAAAAAGGGAAGTCCTTAAATATTAATATACCCAACATGCTTACAGCAACATGCTTCAGCAAACTCAAAATTTGATGGCATATTTTATATAACTTACTAAACACAATAATTTCAGATATGTGAAGATTGTTAACAGGATATTAAATGTGTTTTCATTTTTTTCTAAAATATTTGTCCAACAGAATCTTGTGATCGGGGGAGGTTCCTGGAGGGAACACCAAAGAAGTTGAATTTGGAAGATCACATCTTTAGATGTGATAATTAGGTAAAGAGTTGTTAGAATGAGGCCTTCAAACTGATAGGAAGAGAAAATACCAATGATGATGTCATAATATTTTGGGATGGTCTCTTACAGATTTGCTTTTTTAATTACAAAAGTGATAACTACACATCCACTTTGAATATTTCTGAAGTGTTTAAGGTAAAGCATGCAGATTCCCTAATCTTCAGAGATAACTGATATTAACATTAAGTGTCTGTTGGCCTTTGCCTATGATAATACAAATTAGTACACACTATATATTCATATGTATTTCTTTTTAATTATAAAAATGGGGCCATGTCGTTTTGCAAGTTGTTGACATTCTCCAGGAACCTCTTAAGCCAACATTTCCCCAAGTGTATTTGGGGAAGTTCTCCTTACTAGTGGTACTCTGAGAGAAAAAGAGCAGTGTGGTCGAATAAGCCTTGGCCTGTGGTCAAGTGTGTCCAGCTGTGGTTAAGTAAATTCAGCCTCGGTAAATACTCTATCCCCTCTTGGTGATTCACAATGCATTTTAACATATTAAAGGCTCTGAAAAGGCCTGCAATAAAGAAACCAAATTCACTTTTCTTCACATAGCACCTCCCTAAATTATTTTTGCTAGCATGTTTTAATATCCAGCAGATTTTAGACCTATTTTAAATCTGTCACTGACTTAGGCATCTCTGATTAATCTCCACTTCACCCACTCCCCATCCTCCATCTGTAACCTCCTTGGTTAGTGCAGCATCAGCAAGGTACAGAGCAGGTTTTCTGTCGATTGGGGTAGACGGTTTAGTAAAGAAGGAGTCCTGGAGCCCTCAGTGGCTTTTTTAGGCTTTTAATCTTTCTACACCATTTGTAGTGAGGCAACCAGGTGCAGGGCAGGCAGGGGGCCTCCCAGACCCGGCGAACCTTCACTCTTTCTGGGCTCTCTGGCCTTCTCTCGTGGTCTCCCGTGGCCGCCACTGTACTCTGCGCACGGGCCTCTGCCGCCCTGTCCTCTGCTGCTGCGCTCATAGGCTCAGTCTCTGGCCCAGGTGCGCCCACTCACCCCGCCCGCACCACACTCCAGGTGCCGCCAACAGGCGCGCATGTGAGCCCACAGGTGTCCATCATATGGACGGAGGGCCAAAAAAAACCTGATTACTTCCATTTACCCTACAGTTAGGAAGGAAGCCAAAAAGTTTACCTATTCATTTAATTGACAAATATTTATTGTATGTGTACTGTGTACTAAGGACTGTGATAGATGCTGCGGTGCAAAAATGAGCTCTCTGCCCTCGAAGGCTTTCGGTTTCTCTGCAGTGATGGTATTGCTCAGCCTAGCATGGATTGCACCTGGAAATAGGAGGGAGGGGGCCTCCCTGGGGGCGCAGTGGTTAAGTGCTGCGATGCGAGTTCAGGCCCGGCTGGAGAATCCCACATGGTGCGGCAGACCTCTCCTGCCTCGAGGTCTGCCTAGCCCGCTGCTCCCCTCAGCAGTGTATTTCTGATCTGCCTGTTCTGCTCCCCACTCTCTCTGGTGAAGCCTCTCACCGCTCCACACCTCTGGCCTGTACCCCAGCTGTATGTATAAATAAATAAATCTTAGAAATATAAAATAAAATGGAAAAAAAAATAAAAAATAAGAAATAGGAGGGAGGAAGGGAGATCCTCTTTGCATGGGTGGAGCCCAGGAACAGGAGGCTAGAATTAGCCTCGCCCCCTGCACCCCTCCCCCTTCACCAAACCTCTCCAATTCCCTACACTTTGCTCCTGCTATAAGTAGTGGGGCCTGACCCAGCTGGCGAGAGTCCGTCTATTTTTCTTGGTGCAAGCCGGCCATGCACCCAAGCCCCTGGGCTTCCCCCGCTGGGGAGAGCTTGCAGGGCTTGCAGTCTGGAGCATCTGGCGACAACAGACACCAACCCATGGGCCAGAGTGTGCTTCAGGTTTCAAAATTGATACTTATTTTACATTTTAGGTGGTTTGAAGAGCTTTGTAACTGAGAAAGGAAAGATTGGAGGTGGGGGCTGAATGTGTATGTTTGGGGAGCAGGAAGGTGGTGATGAAAGTGGGTTTGAACAAGGTCAGATGGGAAAGAAAGTAAACTGTAATGATTCTAAAGCATCCTTCCCAGCTGGAGCTGGGCTGTTCTCTGCATGAGCACACACGCACATGTCTGTGTGTCTGTGTGTCTTAGCATGGGTACACGTGCTCAGAGCAGGATGCCTGGAAATCCAGAGAAGGGGTGTCTAACCCCTAAAATATCACCCACTCTTAAACCTCTGTTGTTGACTTACTAAGGATCTATCTGCAACAAGCATCAGATGAATGAAAATATTCCTAAAAGTAACCCGAAAAGTGTTTATTCCAGTTTAACAAGTTGTTTCATTTGTTGAACACCTCTCGTACCAGTTGTTATATGGTTTAGTAAATCGTCTAGTATTTTTCAACCTCCCTGTGTGGAATAAATTTTGTTTCCCATGTCAAAATGGTTCCTCATAATGTTCAGGATAAGCATTTCTTGTTTGCAGGAAGACAGGAGAGAAATTTTCCAAGTCATGGTGCAGTCAGGTGCCAACTAAAGAGAAGTAGCCATCTTGGCCCTGACTTCAGCAGTTCAGTCATTTTCGCCCAAGGATTAGCTTTTCATTTGAATACTTCAGATTTCCTGCCAGCATGTGTCTATGTGGTTAGGGGTTGGTGTGTTTCTGTGTGTTGGGGCTGTCTTGACTGGCATTGCCTTGATTCAGCCCCAGACCCAGACTGTCCAAGAAGTCTGATCCACACTTAATCTGGGTCACAGAATCTTAGTCCAGTTTTGAGTTGTGTAGAGAGAGTGGATGTGGGCCTGGTGCCACTGGTTGCTTAATCATCAGGGGTGTAGAAAATAACTGCAAGTGACAGCTTAATTGCAGTTGGTGGTAATTATGTTACCTAACAGTATAAATCAAAGTAAGACTTCTTAACCCCAAAGCTTCCTAAGTGCTCAGCTTCTACTAAATTAAAAAAAAAAAAAAAACCTCCTTACTTGACTATTTGATTATAGTTCTCACTTCTGTGCCATGACCTTTCACCCAGGTGTCTCAGGTCACTGTTCGTTCATGCAACAGGTATTTGCCAGACACAGGTGTTAGAAATGCTTTTGTGAATAAGGTCGTTGCCACTCCTGATCCCTGAAGCCTTTGATCTAGAAGTCAGGTGGACCAAAAATAACTGGCATGATGGTGGTTCCACAGGGAAGTGCAGGACTCTAGGGCGACAAGCGCTGGTTGCACCACCACTGCCTGATGGTGTGTGCCAGGGATAAGCCTGGTGAGCAGAATTGAGTTTCCTTGGGTATCTACTTCTCGTCCTATTCTCTACCTTCTCGTTGGCAAGCCCACCCCTACCCACCTCATGCTTGGACACTGTTAACAGGAAAGACCGGTGTCCTCCCTGCCTTTTCCACTGAGTAAGAACCCAGTGCTCTCTGGAGGGAGATGGGAACAGAAAGTGCCCTCATCCTCCACCTTCCCCTGCTCTAGCCCTACTTTGTAGCAGGAACAATCCTGAGGGTCTTTGGACCCAAATGCTAAGGATCAAATAAAGTTAGGCTTGGAAAAGAGCTTGGAGGCATGACACTACAGCTTAGTAAATGTGCATTGAGTCCTAGGAGAGACTTGTACACAAATAAGTTACTATACAATGAGAGGGTGACTGACAAAACTGAGGCACAAAACGTCCTCAGAGACTTCTATTAGTGCTAACTGTTTCTGGTGTACTTTGATGACGCGTCCAGGACAGTGCTAAGAATGCACATGGCTGATGGACAGGGAAATGCTTGCAGAACTTGTGAAAGGTGTTATGCTCTGAGGGCCCTGTGTGTGAGTGTATGCACCGGTGAGCACTTTAGTCGTTCCCCGGTGTCTTTGCCCTGGTTTGCGTGTACTTAAAATTCATCCTTTATCTTTGAATTTCATCTCTTTTGAGAATGCGCAGCATTTTAATTTTTGTATACTAGAAAGATGTTGTCAAAGCTGAATGTTGACGAGGTTCTAAATTCAAGAATGGTTGTGTTTTGGTTTTCTCTACAGCCCTTCCAGCTGGCATCTAGTGGTGCACAGTGTGGGTTTGGTGACCTGCCCTGAATTCTGTCCCCAGCCCATCCCAGGGACCTATATCTCTCCTGAATTTGGGCTTACCAGCTGTTCTATCTGCTCTTCTGGGAAGGAACACTAAGCAGAATGCTCTTGTTCTACTCCACATCTGAACTATTGATATACCCTGTTACTTTCTCTGATTTGAAGGGAAATTCTTCCTCTGTGCACATCGCAGGCAGCATTGTCTGCTCCCTGGTGTATTTACTGGGCTAGTACATCCTGTTCTTTCCTGGGTTCCACTGCTTTTGTTCGGGGACTTTTCAGGTGGATCAGGACCCCAGCTTTCCCCTGTGCCTGCTTAGGACAGTAAGGCCTGCATCCGCACACCGACCTTGTGTGAAGTGGAATGGTTTTTCCTTTATCCTAAGAGATAGGACTTGAAGCTCTTAGGATTTGCCTTAGGCATTGTGAAGGTCCTGGGACTGGTTTGTTTGTGTATCTTGTTTGTGCTGTCTACCTGGGTTCTAATTAATTCCTTTTGCCTTGGTTCTTTTATCACTAGAAGATTTGGAAGTAAATAACACCTCTTTTCTCTCCAATCAGTATGTTCCATTTTACGTCACTGTTTATCTTACTTGTGTGGTTATGGCCTTGACCATAGACTCATTAGAAATAGGCAGATGTAAGAGAGCAGGTGGTTTTGTTGCAGCCTGTGCATTCACTAGTGAGGTTGAGGGTGAGCTCCTTTCTGAGGCTGGGGGCCAGGAGAGGGTCAAGGAAGGATGAAGGGTATGTTTTCTTCCTGTAAATACTTCTCCATAACTTCTTGTCCCAAATAACCTGCTGTCTGATGGGGATCTTTTTCTTTTCTATTCAAACAAGTAGAGACACTACAGAGAAATTATCATTATTATCATTATCATCAAGGGTGCAGAGAGGGCATTAAAGGGTGGGGGTTGCAGGGAGAGGTTATTAGCTTAAGTGATATAAATGTTGAGTTGTGCTGGATGCAAGTTGAGAGGCTAGGAGCTGTCTTGCCACAAACTTGGAAACCCTATAGCACTTCCCATGGATCAATGCTGCCTGATTATTATGAGGTTTTCTGCAAAAACACTGTAGGAGTTACTCCTTTTGTTCAACAAGGGATATTTTTTTAACTTCTGATGCATGTGTGTAAGGTCAGCAAAATCAGATCTTAATATTGCACAACCTGTAAGGAACATTGAGCAAAGAGATGATCTGTGTGTCTGAGTTGGTAAAATGCAAAATGTTCCTAAATATTGAAGGACCTAATCTAAAAGCCCACTGAGTGGCAATGCCACTGTGTGAAATTAGGCTTCTAGTTACTGGCGTTCTACAGAAAAGTCCCACTACACCTGTGCCACCAAATTATTTTGCTATGTGCCAGGTTGCTTTCACATGTAATCTCATCAACTCTTTTTAGCAGCTCAGTAAAGCAGATATTGTTCTCATTTTCAGAGACAAAACTATGAAACTCAGACAGTAATTTTCCCAAAGACCACCTTCTACCAAGGGGTACACATGGCAGAGCTCATATCTGAACCTAAGGCTCTTGGCTTTTTAGTACCTGATCCTGCTGAATTCCAGTGTTGTCACTTGGTAGAGAAGCTATCTGTATAATGAAAATTTGGGGTGAACCCTACAATCCTTATATGATAAAGCATCCAGATGGATTTTGATAACCTTTCTCCCCATCTGTAAAATGGGGACAGTAGCACTCCCCTGGGTTGTGACTATGGAAAGTGATGATGTATATGAAACCCCCAGCACTGGGCTGGGCACATAGTAAAAGCTTTGTATATTCAGTTAACTTTCCCACACCTGTGCTCTCATCCCTCCTCCCCTCCCCATGATCTAGGCCTGAACCAGTTCTCTTTCTCAGCTACTTTCCTATTTTTCCATCCCCTTATCTCTGCCTGCCACCTTCTACCCTGGCCTCAAGCTCAGGACCATGACTGTGCTCCTGTAGATGTTACCTAATCATGGCGTCAGCCTAGACGCCTGCAGGAAGCCCAAAGCCTTCTCCTTAGTTGGGCATTTGATTTGGTAAAAGAGAGAAGAAAAAACAAAAAGGGCCGTGAATGCCCCCAAGTCACAGAAACATCTGCGGGGCAGCGTGGCCCTTTGCCTGAGGACTGTCCATTTGCCATGTTACCATCAATTTCCCCTAGAAAAACCCTTTTGGTTCCATCATGGAGCGTGTCCTGTCCATCCAAGGTTCAGATCAACTTCCTTCTCTATCTCAAACTGCTAAAGTGAGCAAACCCTTCAATTTAGGAAACAGAGTGAGCCCCTAAGACGTGCCATGGCTTCAGAGTCACCAAGGTAAGTAGACACATCCTTGCCTTCAGAAAGTTTCTAACTAAATTCAGAAGGAAGAGATAAGAGGCACATTACAGACAAAGACAAGGTCAAATCCATAAGTCATCGTGGAAGTCTTATAATAGGTGTTTAAAGCATTGTGGAAACTGGATGAGTTTCACCCAAGAGATCATATATTTGAGGTAAGTTTTAAAGGCTAATCAGAGTTCCTCTGGTGGAATGGAGGGAGAGGGAAATTGGTTCAGGTAGGAGGAAGAAAGGATGTGAGCATGCGGCTTGCCCGGATTCTAGTGTTTGTGGGAGGAGGACAGGGAAAGGCTGACTGGAGTCCAGTTATAAAGAACCTGGAGGCTTATGCAAAGTGTTTGAACTTTGTTTAATCATACTCAGTTGGAGAGCTATCAGAAGTGGGTCTGCTAGCTCATTAGCTTGTTTGTTTTTACTGACCTCAAATGAGGAAAAAAATCACCCAAAATTCCTTAACATTTTCAAATCAGCTGCTTTTTTTTTTTTCATATTCCCTTCTAGGCCTCGCCCTGCTGCTTACATGCTTTTTATGAAATGAGATCTATGTTGCTTTCCCTTAACCTCCTTTAAACATTTTTCATGTTGGTACTTGATTTTATAATTTATCATTTTTGATAACTGCATAAGAGTCCATCAATTATGCCACCGTTTACTTGAAGCAGCAGGGTAGCATGAAAAGAACCAACAGTTTTAGTCAGACCTGCTTCGAATTCTGACTATGATTTACTATCTTTGTGATCCTAGACAAAATATTTCATCACTCCGAGCTTTAATTTATCATTTATAAAATAGGCTGGCTATGTGCCTACCTTACAGGGCTGTTGTGAGAAGTGTATCAAATTAGATGATTTGAGTGGGTCTAATCAGGAGGAACTTAATAAATGGTAGCTGCTCATTTATTCATCCTGTTTAATTGTTTTAACATTCTAGAAAGGTATATGTTATGACGGAGACTGATCAAGTAGGGAGAGGAGAGAGCAAGGGAGCCAGTTTGTAGGCACTGGACTTGAGTTGTCCAGTAGAGTAGCCACTAGCCTCTGTGGTAAATATAATTAGAATGTGTAGTAAATATAAAATGCACACTTGACTTAGTGTAAAACAAAATATAAAACTCCTCAATCATTTTTTGATTACATGTTGAAATGATACTATTGTGTTAAAAGATATTAAAAGCATTTTCCCTTTTTTTTTTTAAATGTGGCTATAGACAATTGAAAATGATATTGCATTGCATTTCTCTGACTTGTCATGTCAGAATCTACACAGCTGATCAGATAGTGGGGCAGAGACCGGGGATGGGCAAGAGGGTAAGACTGGGCAGCCGCATGTGTGGTGAATCTTTCCATGGTTTTACGGGAGACGGGAAGGGTAGATGAGTTTGAGTATATGTTTGTATAAGGAGGTCATTAGTGGGGCTTCTCTGAACAGTAACATGAAAGGCAATCATTTGGTGTAAGCCAGAGTAACGGTCCCCGCTCTCCTTAAGAGTTGGCCATTCTCGCTCTCAGCACATCTCCATGGTAAGGTTGTCAGCAAAGGTGCTCACCACAAAGAGGGCTGCAAAGAGCATGGCTACTCTACAGAGCTTTGGAGTGTTCCGGGACTGACCCACAGTGGAGCTCCAGGTGTCCCCACTCCTCCTTGGAGGAGCACTTCACTACCACATGTAACATGCTTGGGTCAAAACACAGGGGTCCCAATAGCTAGGAATAGGGCTAGGTAGAAAGTGCTTGGAGGGAAGGGTGCCTGCAAGGAGTGTAAGTGCTCAGAGTCCTGTAATAGCTCACTCCAGTGTGCCTTCCCCTACTCTGATTTGGAGTCCTTGGGGAAGAGGCATTATTGCCCATGGGGCGCTAATGGATGTAATGGATGTGGTGCTGAGACCGGCTTCTAAGTAGCGTTTCAGAGAGCCAAGTGCAGTTTAGATTTTAGAGCTAGGAATTGAAATTGTACCTGGCTCTTGAAATAACCACTGTGCTATTTCCTGCAGGCTTGTTGGGATATAGGACTTTCAGATTAAGATAGAAAATAGGAACGAAGAAAACCCACCATAAGAAATTCCATATACTCTTAGAGTTACCACCCCTCCCCCCACCCCCCACAGAGTTTAGGAAGCCACAGATTTATGCTGCATCTCAACGGTGGGTAAGAG